>CM062294.1:408664579-409008840 GCA_031216915.1 Pictodentalium vernedei | reverse complement strand
AACCAGCTCGTTCCAGTGAGGGTTTATGAGCTATGTTTTTGAGGCAGAAATGGAAATAAATTAGTGCCGATCCAAATCCCCACCCCAATCCCCACCCTGACACATCCTCAGACGACTATTGGAATTGTGGGAATATTTAATTTCGCGAGAACTGTGTATGTGATGTGAAACAAAGCCTGTAATTCACATTAATGTGAGGACTTGGATCAGATCATCCATCTTTTCAAAGTGTAGTTCAAATGTTTATGAGGAAATTTATTTATTTTATTGATTGATGTTTAAGATCACATACTTATGCACAATGGGTGACCGTGACAGTTTTTACGGATGGAGGAAGCTGGGGTACCCGGAGAGAACCACCGAGCATCGACGAACAACTGTCAGCTCCTCAAAATTCTAACTCTGTTCAAGCTCCACTCAAGCAGGGTTACAGCGGTTGAAGACATGTGCACCATCGATGCGATGTACGCTTGAAATATAGGGGGACCGTGTAGGCAACCGGGATAAAGTGCCTTGCCAAAGGACACAACGCGGGTCGTCCCGGACGGGGATCGAACTCGGGACCTCTATCATAGAAGTTCAAAAGTCTACCATTGATCCACCGCGCCCCTTATGGGGAAATACGCCATACCGTTTCAATTACTGAGTGCAAGTCCCCTCAGTCGACTTTTTCTTACGCTGCTGGGTGAAATCAAATGTTTGTCCTTACAGCTGCGCCTTTACCGGAACACACACACGCACACATCCTTACACACGCTGTCGGAAACCCGGCTTTGTCGTTGCTGGGGGAAACAGATTCACGCCGCATATTCAGCCAAAACTCAAAGAGGGTCGCCTGAATCCGTGCGTGAACGAATGTCTCATCGTGACAAACCCGCCCGTTTCGTTTTTGTTGGGGTGGTTCTTATCCTGAAGGTTGCAGTGACTTTTCCTCGAAAAGCATAAATCAACAGGGGTTCACTGGAAACAACAATTTTAATACATATATATATGTATAAATAAAAATAAATGTGGTAATTTGTGACTTACATGAAAACAAAATGAATAAGAAAAACAGAACGTCAATCACACCCCCACGTTTTCTATAGTCGCTGGTTTCCCTTTCTTGTCGCTGATGTCTGAATTTTGGGCGCCTTTTCACTTCACGCCTTCACTGCCGTCGCACTGCTACGGACGTATTGTCACTTTACCGGACGCCTTTGGTCTAACAAGTGGCGGAATGTCACTCTGCCACTGCCATCGCACGGCCACTAACGTATTGCCACTTTACTGTATCGCCTTCCCTCTAACAAGTGACGGAATGTCACCCTACCACTGCCTCGCACGGCCACTATCCTATTGTCATTTTGCTGGACGCTTTTCACTCGAGCAGTCACCACCAATAGGGTTAAACGCTCCCCTCCATTTATCTCAGAATAATGTTCACACAGGCAGTCTGCTCCGCCTACGTATGGATTGCCTTCTACAACAGGTAATTCCGTTTACCTAATGTAAATAGCTCCCTGAGTTCGTACTTCGTGTTTCTGATCCTATTCTCGTATATGGCCACTCACTTGGCCCGCGACCGTTCCTATTCTAGATATGAGCCCTGTGACTCCCCAACATCACAACGTGCCTTTACTTTGTGCACCAATCTGGCACCTCGTCCAACCTATAGCATGGGACCTCCCCAGCTCCTACGACCCACAGTCTTACATGCCTTCAAACTGGAATGAACTTTTCGAGAACGCCCCCTACTTTTACTTAGATCGACAGAACACTAAATCTCATCTAAATTGTTTCTCTTGAACTTGGCCGTTTAGATCTATCTTAATTTAATATTCGCTTTTTAGTTTCTTTGGAAATCTTGCAATTCCGGTATATCCTGACATTCGATGACAGACTAGATACATAATATGGGTGTGTGTTCAGAATTTGTGGGATGTACTGCTTTTACAACAATTATCTATTAACTGGACATAATTACCTAGATAATGACTGCAGGAGAACACTCGTTTTTACTACCTTTAATGTTTTATCAGACACTTCGGGCAATATGTCGAGTAACTCGATCGAGCAATTACTCTAAAGCTCATTTGCTCGATGGGCTTCGAGTCATTCGAGCAATGACTTATCACTAACTGTTCGATAGCCTATTAGGAGAATTTGGGATAGGTATGTCTTGTGGTGGCCCAGAAGGCTGGGCCAAATAGATAATAGTATCCTTAGATAAGTATCCTCAAATAATACAATATCAGGCCAGGGGTATCCTCAAATACCGAAATGAGTCGACGAGCAGTATGTCGAGTCACTCGATCGAGCACTTGCTCTAAAGCTCATTTACTCGATGGGCCTCGAGTCGTTCGTGCAATGACTTATCAATAACTGCTCTATAGATTTTTGGCTTTGGGAATGCTTTTGTTATAGAGAAGGGAGATAACGCTGCATACCGATTATGAGAAATCAAGCAATCTGATTGGCTAGTTAGCGTCAGGAAATTGAAGTGATTGGTGATCTAGATAAATGAAACAACAAGAGTACTCGGAATAGGGTCAGAACTAACAAGAACAGACCAAAAAAAACTAAATATAGTAATAATAAGCAAAGCTGTTCCAGCTGATAGGCTCTTCTACTCTACTGGAGTATACTCCAGGACAATAGAACATGCCCGGGTAGACGAAGACTATTGTATTGCATAGACAGATAGAAGCAGAGAATTCTGAAAGAATTCTAAATAGTAAAACTTGTCGGGTTGTTTGTGGTACTTCTACGGATCGGGAAATTACTTGTAGTCAATTGAACACACCCTCCGAACATACCCCTGTCTTGTTGTAAGCCTTTGGGTCACATAGCAACCACGTGCTACCTTAGAAACCAAGATGGTGGCCTCCAGTAAACAAAATGGACGATAGAAACACGTATCACCCTAACAACACGCGCTGGACATGCGCATTAACACCACGTATCACTATGGAGATGAGGTCACAAGATGGTCGCTCACGCGGGTTACCATGACAATCAAACATGGCGCCACCAGGTCACGTGACATGACGTCACTTCGGGGTCCCCTCCGGGGTCCCCTCCGGGGTCCCCCAATGCGGCACGATCTCGACATCTCCTACTACTATTGCCTATTCCACACTGCGTCCTACTATTACGCGAGAATTCCACCACCGTTATTTTAAATTCGCCGCTCGAATTGAAGAGCTAATTTAACCAATGATTAACCTGTACCCAACGAATGAGCCTATTAAAATTTCACTACGGTAACCTGTATGAACATTGTAACTGAAGCATGTATTAAAATTGTCATTGAGTGACACACGCCCACACACATACTAACCCTCATCTTCGCACACCGATACAAACACGCGTTTTCAGTTCTGATTGTCGTCGGCCTGAGACTGTGAGTTAGGTCTGTCACATGAAAAATTTAACTAATGAGACATGAGTTGATTCAGTCATGTTAACTTCATCTTTTGTGACTTTCTTCATTATTAATGCAACAATTGGAGTGGATGATTTAAACGCGTGACTAACATGAAATAGTTCACCGAAATCCGCTGTTTTAGCTTAAAGACTTTCTACTGGTCTAAACTATTTGTTGGGGCTTAACTAAGATAGGGATACGGTGCGGTGATTCCCTGGTCAGTGGAGTCGCCACAACGGGCTTTGTAGCCCGACCCCACCTAAAATGTACCCCCCCCCCCCCACCACCACCACCAAAAAAACCCAAATTAGCACAATGCAACTTTCACTTATAAAACCTTAAAATGGTTTCCAATATAGGGCTACACACTTTATAAATGACCCCAGATTCGCTCTTGGAGCATTGAATTTTGCAAAATTTTCTTGGGGTGGGAGGCCTAGTTCTAACTAGAACACTAGGTTTGTTTACCCCCCCCCCCCCCACGCGCACACACACTTCCCTCAAGCAACCGGAGCGTCCTAGTTAAGAATGCGGGAAGCCTCCACCCCACCCATACCATCCACAAAGGCCTTAGAAAGGCCCCAACCACACCTCACCCACCAAAATGGCTAGGGCACCCATATTATAGAATGCTGGATACGCACCTTTCATTTGATTAACATATCAGAAAGCTGATCGAGTATTCGTCGGTTTAAATCTGGCTTGGATTAGTTGTGTTGCATCCTGGAACAAGACACCTTGCCTAAACAGGTGTTGAAGCGCGGTGAGCATGAGTGCCCGCAAAAATGTTCGCAAGAAGGAACAACAGTAGTAGTTAGGGGTGGCACTATAGCCCCAAGCATTTTTAACACTGAGTTTTCCGTACTGTCCATAGGGTTAGTGTTAAATTGTGTAACTTATAGCCCCAAGAATTTATAGTTGTGAAACTTTTCGCCCCAAGAACTTATAGCCCCAAACCTGAATGCAGGTTTGGGGTGGCACTATAGCCCCAAGCATTTTTAACACTGAGTTTTCCGTACTGTCCATAGGGTTAGTGTTAAATTGTGTAACTTATAGCCCCAAGAATTTATAGTTGTGAAACTTATAGCCCCAAGAACTTATAGCCCCAAACCTGAATGCACTGGTGGCACAGTGCATTCAGGTTTGGGGCTATAAGTTCTTGGGGCGAAAAGTTTCACAACTATAAATTCTTGGGGGTATAAGTTACACAATTTAACACTAACCCTATGGACCGTATGGAAAACTCAGTGTTAAAAATGCTTGGTGCTATAGTGCCACCGCATCATGCTTTATGACCAGATCCTATAGTACATTTCTGGCTTATAAGTTTCCACTGTACATTAATTTATTTTTTGTAGTTTGCAAATTAATATTTTGTTTAGCTTAAATGTTTTTGTGGTTTGCAATATAATTTTTGTTTAGCTTAATTATTTTTCTATTTTGCAAGTTTTTATTTTATAAGGAAATATTTTATGTACCCCAGACCTGGATTTTTTTTCCCACACTCGATCAAATTGTCGCATGAGAGTTCTTCAGTGCATTTTCGATCCTCAGGTTGTCTATAGAAAGAAAGTGAGTTGAGGATTTGGATACATTTCATCGTCTGACTAAAGAAAATCATCTTTGACAGAGAGGAAAAAGGCATGGAACCAACGAAGATTGATTACAGAGCCATGGAGAGTTATGAGAGAACCAAGAAACAGAGAGCTGATGAAGAATTCGCCTTGGCTTTGAGAAAGTGGTAGTCAGCAACACTTCCCATGGAAGAACAACTTAAGAAGATTGAAGACCACCCATTCGTCAAAGCCGCCACACATCCGTTCGGGGAGATCCAGTACAAGAATCGACCTAAACACTGGTTTGATCTCCCCGTACATATGCAGGAAGAAGCTCTTGTGGGGAAAAGTTATCAATGGGAACAAGAATGTTTCACAGATGAAGATATGTTACCAACAACTATAGACGTGTGGGAAAGTGAATTCTTCACCGAAGAAGAGATGAGTTTTTACCAAATACCTCTCTACGGAACTGAAGATTTTTAAAAACGGCCCTTTTAAGGGCTACCCACACTATTAGAAAGAGCTATATCTCTCATGTACACAATCAAGTCTTTGTTATAAAAAGACAAAAAGCAGTTCCCTCCCTGGAGTGTGACCCAATGTCTATATTAATTTAAAATCATTTTATATTTGGGGTTATCCATGTGGTTTTGGGTTGTCATCTCTCCACCCTGTGTATACAACTTCTATAAATGGGGAAATGGCATTTTGTGTGTCTTCTTGTGTTTTGTTGTGAGCATAAGGAAATTATGCTTACAATAAAACACAAGAACACATGCACAAAATAAAAAAACTTAGGGATTCGCGTTGTGGTCGAACTCTCTGTGATAGTTGTTTTTTTCTATAGTAAGAATAGTATTCATTGTATGTTTAGCAATCAAAATGTTCTCTACAGTATAAACTGTATATCAGGTTACACTATAAAAGTTTTTGATAAGTATGCTGTCAGGAACACCTGAGGCCCCGTAAGGCCAGGGCTGACGTGGGGTTATTTAGTCCCGCTGATGAAGTTGCGGGAAAATTAGACCAACCTGGAGGGTCGAAATCCAAGTGTCGCGAACTCGGCGCAGGGAGCTGAGTTAGGCCGACGCCTTGATTCCTTCTCTGCCAAATTGGCCCGAAATAGGTTCGATTTCCGTTAGGTGTTATTCCTAATCACTTCAGGCTGCGTAATGGAAAGAATGATTTAAAGTAACAACGATTCTTTTATTTACACATAAAAATAAAGCCGTTTCAATATTTCAACAATCAACAATTCGATTCTTTTCACAGAAATTTGGTTGCTACGGTTAAATAATTCTAAACAATCATATAGTCATTCTATAGACCTGTACTGGCACTATAGTCTACACACTGGAAATGTTACTACCGTGAGCTCGCCATAAGAGCTTCACAAATCTGAAATGTTATTACTGTGAGCTCGCCATAAGAGCTTCACCCGCTTAGGCTCAAATGCCAACGTCTGCGCGTAACTGTACCTCTGGCTGTCGGAGGGTTCCGACCAGCTATGTTCGTCATCTATACAGCCACCGTACTTCTGATTTGGGTCAGATATTGTCTACTCATACCTTATGTGCCTTTTGAAAGTCCTCCGTGAAAGTCCTATTGAAATATTCACCGTTCCTGGTTGAATTCACGATTCACAAATGCCCCTTTTTGTGCTAGGGCGAAATTGTCACTCACACCGATCTCCAGTCGGTTTTACGATGCTTCGACTGCAAAACAAACTACTCAGAACGCAATCAGTCTGACGCTTCAAAGGGTTAATACGCACAATACAATTAACCTACACTTCTGACTATTGCAGGCTGATACCTGCTACTCGACAATCTAAACTTTAACGTTTCAACTGGGGTGTTCTTTCTCAACGAATTTGGCACTCGTAGCCGCCTACCAACATTAAGCTAAATCAATCCTGGAATGCCCTCTCTGGCGATTCCAGCCGTTTCAGGGTCCTGTGATCGAAGGTACCCCTATGCCAGGAAACAGAGTCCGCCTGTCCTGGACTTCACCAACGTGTGTGTGACCCCAAGTGTGTGTCTAATGTTCTGCTCTTCAAGGTATATATACTTTTTACCCTAAACTGTCAGGTGGACCGACGCTCATCTGTCCACCTGTCAAAACGGTGGGAGATGACCTATATCGAGACAAAATCAATACAAGTAATCTCGCGCGTGACTTAACGGTGATTTCACTTGTCGAGAAAACCGATTCGTTCTTGCCATTATTGTTACCTAATGATCAGGTGACGATACGATAGACATTTCTATCGTTTTAGAATCTCGTTTCTCAATTGGCCGTGACGACATCTTGCCACCAACCGATTACGTCTCGTAAGACTCGCGACTACTGTATAAATTAAATGAGATTAGACCTTATCTAACATACCGTTTCTCCCCTGGGACCCTGCGCTAAAGCTGGATATACACCACGTGTGTTTTTTTCCAGCTTTACAGAGAAGTGAAATTCATGTGGGTTTTTCGCCTTGATGCGGAATATATTTTGAACTTACAATATCTTTAAATATGAGGCCCCTTGCCCCTATATTTAGGCTGGCTTTGCCCTGACATATGCATACAATATTAAAACCTAATACGCTCAGTGAAAAAGAGAAGTGACTCTTAACTCTTTTTTACTGTTGGGAAATAATAGAGACACGGTGATAAAAAAGGGATTATAGGATTAACCTAACAAAATCGACTAAAACTATCACAGAGGTTTTAATAAAAAACAAAACTGTATTTAAAGTTGAATCATTATATTGAAATGAAATCTGAACATATATACACCGAGATCTGAGTTTGCCTATCCATGAGAAAACCTATTTACATCAAGATTCTTTTTTATGCTAGCTTTTATTTGACAGCCAAGATTGTTTTTGAAAAACAATCTTGTGAGTCAGATAAAAAAACTGATATCACTCAAGTGATCTGATTTTGAAAACAAGTATAAAAAATGACTAAAAAACCCTATCTTTCTGTTACACAAATGTCTGGCGAAAATTATATAATAGATGATTGACTTTAATAAAAAACTTAAAAAACTAAAAAATGTAAAAAATTACCTCTGTGGGATTGTTTTGACACCTGATATTTATGACAGTTATTTCAAATAATGTCTATAAGTTTGCTCAAACCATCGTCGAACATCTCTATCATTCTCTTGGAAATTTCTTGGATCAAATTTGATAGTAAGAACTGTCTCTAAATCATATCCTCTTGCAAGATGATCTAAAGCAAATATACAGTACATTCCACACACAACAGTAAATTCACTTTGTAGTCTCATTGTATTTATTGTCCAGGAATGTGTATTTTTCACTATGAAATTGTATATGTCTCTATCTATTGGTGGTAAACCATATGAATCAAAGTAGATAGCAGAATGATTGTCTTTAAAATATATTGCTATCCGATGTTCTCCTGGTTCTTTTGATGAATCTGTGTTCACAATATATGCTTGTCTGTGTTTAGGTTTTTGTTTTGGTAACAAGTCTTTTGAACACACTTTTCCATTTAAAGATGATAACCTTTGAGAACTGTCAAGTATAGTTTGTAATTGTATGGTTTCCATCTTCATAGCCTTGGAAAAGGCTGGCACGGAGCCGTTAATCAACATATGCTGTATGATATGACCAGTCTCTTTTAACTAAATCTGCCCACTTTTGAATGTCTTTTTGGCAGTCTATTTCAAAGTCTATATGAGCACAATATTCTAATAAGTTTATTTTTCTTGCTCTCTTGTGTAGGTTATATAGTATAGTCACTGGACACACTTTCTGTAAACACTCTGCAATGTTCATATCTATTAATGTTGTTGTGTTGGTTCGATTTTCTTCACAGATATTTTTCATTTTCTGTTGAATGGATTTTGTCAGTTCTATCACTACACATTCTTGAAATAATGTTTGTATTTTCTCTTTACACATCTTGCAATGTTCATACTGACTCATCTTGTTTAATAGTCAAATATCACTTCTCTGAATTTGTTGATTTCTATCTCACTATCAAATTCTGCATAGACAACAACGTTGATCACCTCTGGAAGAGCTTGAGCAAACTGAAGTTCAAACCTAAGATTGCCAGACTTTATTGGGTGAGCCAAGGGCCCACTACTACTCTGATCAGGTGTCAAATCAATACCCCAAAGGGTATACCCTTTTGCATAATCCCGCAAAGATAAATTAAATGATTGATTTTGTCCAAAATAGCCCATAGCTTCATACAATGATAAATATGCATTTAGATAAAGTCCACCTTCAAAATTCGGTTCAAAGGGACGTGCTTTAATGGAATGTCCATCTATTGTGATTTCCAACTTATTCAAATCGAAATGTTGAAAATTAAATGGATTAGTGCCAATATCTCCATTTATATCTCTATTACTAACTAAACCAAGAATAATTCGTTTTGGCATCTGTTTATGAAACAGATAGTCTTCTATTTTTGAACGAAGACCACTTCCAATAGTAAAAGTTTTAATTTCACTACGTCTTATGGGCATTTTATAATTTGTTCGATCTATTTATGCATTCAGATCATTCACAAATTTTGGAAATAAATCCAATGCCGGTATTCTGAATATGGCTTTTTGAATTTCTATTTTTCCATTTTCACTACCAATCAAACAAAATTTAGTTGGAGCATGATGCAATTTAATTCTCATCTCAACTCCATTTGGTAAATACTTATCTTGCACAAACAGATCTAAATGCAGTTTTCCTCTTAGTTGTATATTTTTGCTATCACTAATTATTTTAGCTCGCTCAGTCAAACCTTCGTTCGACAAAGCTTTACTAGTTTCTGCGTGGTGTTCAGGACTATCTGTATACCACATCTCACTAGCAGCTAGATGTGTTTTTTTCACATCTCTTGAATAACTAAGAAAATTCTTAAAATATGCTCTATAAGGATAAAGATCTGTATTGGTGGTGATAAGATTGCCATTCAGTGTAACATCAATTTTACTGAACATGCTATGAAAAAAATTATTGATAGGAGCAATTTGTGTATCTCCAGCCAAAACACTCCCATCTTGTTTTGTAATTTTAAATTGAACTTCAAGTGTAGATGCTGCAAGATCTAACCACTTGGTTGTTTGTCTTGGAATTAAAAATTCTATTGGTGAAGAATTATTTAAAGATGCAATAGGAAATTGTTCAATTTCACCAATATTTTCTGTACCACTTGATGTTGGTGATACATTATCTGGATCAAAACTACTACCAAAATGTTCGCAAGATCCATGTAACATCATGATTTTTTCAATCAAATATATCAAGTGGTCTTGATTTTCGTTTTGAATAAGCTTGTCTTTGACGTGTCTTGCCTCTACGAGAACGAACCACAGACTGATGTTTTCGTTCTTGTTTTTGTCTTTTTATACCTAAAGCAGATTCACCAACTGATTTCAAAAGATCTTTTCCATGAGTTAATAAAATGTCTTTAGGTGCTTTACGTTTTATTATCAATTCATTTGCTATTTCTAAACCATGTCTTAATCCATCTCTCTTTAAGGTTTGAAATGCATTTTTTGCAATTGGTTTTATAAATGGTGCAGCTGTTCTTATTGCTGTGCAAAAAATAGACCCTAATCCATATCCATATTGCCGTGGTACACCTTGATACACCGGCATCATTTTTTACAAATTTAATTTATGTCTCTGTCTAAAATGCAACTTGACAACTGTCTTGCTACTTACAAACTGAATGGGTTTACCAGTGTTCCCATTTATATTTATACTAATCTGATCAAAATAAGATTTTGATACTGGTATGTAATGTACATTATCAAATTCTATATGAGTATGTAGAGACTCTTTATGTGATTCAAATGGAATCACATGTAAAATAGGTGCTTCAATATCACCTAAAAATGTATAATCTGCTATGTCAGCATAAATAAAGATTTGATTGAAATCCACATTTAAGTCCACATTATATTTAAATGCATCTTTTGATGTGTTAGGAAAAATGACAGGAAAACTATCTTTACATCCCAATTTTTGTTATAAACTTTCTGACATTTTAATACCCACTTTCCCAATAATATTTCCTACTTTTTTTACACGGCCTTGGAGACTTGAAAATCCAACATGAAATAATACATCAAATGATTTAAATATGTCTCCAAGTTTTTCTTGAATTTCTGTTTGCATTGCATCTATGACATGAGCGCCATTTGAATATGCACCTGATAAAATATTTAATTCAACAGCAGCAACACCTTTGTGTAATGTATGTTTCAATTTCGTTTTATTAATACGATTTGATATGTTGCTATCTGTCAAGAAGATTTTAAAAACAGATTCTTCATCTGTAATATTTTTTGCTTCCGAAGGTAAAATTACTTCAACTAATCCCACTTCCCAATGTTCGTTATCAACATGAATGGGTTTAGATAATTGTTTTTGAAAACAACATTGGTTATTATTTGGAAACATATTCATAGAACTATCACTCAGAAGTGTTACGTAAAATGAATTCATTTTTCTTATCTTGTGGTTGTTTCAAATATTTTAAACCTGGACTTGGAAGAATATATCCTAATGAACTACTTAATAACACTAACCACAATTCTTTATCAGGGCTTTGTAAACTCAAATGTGCAATGGCAGTAATTATAATACCATAAATGATAATAATCTGTGTGAAATAAGTGACTTGATTTTTTGCAACACGATTTCCACAAATTTTAAATTGTTGACTTTGTTGACTTTGTACATCAACACTTGTGGTTTCATTAGGTAATGAAGTTTCATTTGGTGACATATTCTTTTTATATCAAATATGATTCTGCTATCCAACTACCAAATTTCTTTGGATAACCTTCCCAATGTACTTTAAGTTCTTTAATAATTTTCTTTCCCACACGTCTTGACCGTCTATTAAGAATTGATTCAATTATATATTTTTTATCATCTTTTATACTTTGAATTTCTTGTGGATAAAATGTCCCTTGTATATTTTCACCACCCATATCTTCAAGTTTATAAGTGGGTGGTATTGTATGTTTTACATGAGTAATTTTAAATAACTCTTTTGTCCAATTTGGTAAATACCCTTTTTCAAATGTACATTTGGTTTTATTAATACGTACTATATCACCAACTTTAAATTGTATTTTTTTCTTTTTAGATTTTTTTTTACCATGCAAATGTTGAGATACTTCTACTTCATTTTCTAATGATACTGAAGCAGGAGTTCTTTGAATACTTCGATGAAAACTATGATTATATCCATCAACTAAATTTTCCAACACGTCAATGTATCTTAATGTACGTTTGTGTGTAAAATATTTCCACATTCGTGTTTTCAATGTGCGTTGAAAACGTTCAACAATACTAGCTTTGGTTTCAGGATTTTCTGTTGTGAAGAAATGAATGTTTTGTTTCTTTAAAAAATTTTGTACATCTTTATTTTTAAATTCAGAACCTTTATCAGATTGTAATGATAAAGGTTTCCGTCCAGAAGTTTTCAAAATACTCTGAAAAGATTTTGTTAAGGTCTCTCCTGATTTATTGTGAATGGGTATTACCCATGCATATTTGGAAAATACATCAATAACACAAACTAAATAATGAAATTGGTCATTATAAGATTGTAAACTTTGTAAGTCTGCTAAATCAATCTGCCATTGATGATCAATACCATCCACTATAGTCTTACATCTTGAAAACTTTTTACGGATGGGTTTATGTAAAGTATAAGTTTTTTCTCCTTTCAACCATTTTCTCACTTGATCAACTGTGATGGAATTATCTTTACTATGAGCTGCTTTGTACAATTTTTGTATACCACCATAACCAGCAGGATGTTTTGTATTGTAATATATTTCAGTTAATAAATCATTCAATAAGCCTCCCATTTTTCAGATAATCTACGTTTTTTTCAATTTACGCTTTAGTGCTGACTTTGGTGTGTCTTCACTCCACTGCACTCTATGACCTCGACGAACTTTACATTTTGGAGGGGATGATTGAGGAGTTTCAGACCAACTATCTTTTGGAGAACTTTGATATTTACTGGGTTTGGGTATAGGTTGTCTATTCATCCATAACCAACGTTCACGATTTCCAACAAAATCTTGAGGGATATTTATATCTTTTAATCCACAACTAAACATTTCCCATCCACTCGGTTTAAAACCTTTTCAGTGTCTAAGAACATCATTGACTAAATCTATGACATTTGAACCTTTTATGACTTCTCCATCGTAACTTAATACACCCTGATCATCCCAACTCATGTGTGGATGAGATGATAAAGCAGATAATAATGAAGTTGCTTTACATCTCATTGTAACAGGGACACTTTCTATAATACGATCTCGTAATAATAATGATTTTTCTCCTGACTCAGGCAATGGAACCAATGTTGGTTGTAATGCCTTCTTATGTGACATTTGAAATTTTTGTAAAGTTTCCCCATACTTTTGTTCTTTCTAACTTTCGGACAACTCTGAATTTCCTAACACAGATGATAAATCATTTTGAAGTTGTGCAGTATTTGTAACTTGTGGGTTAGGGGGTAATCTTGGTCTTTGAGCTTTTTCATTTCTAAAACGTTGCATATCTTCTTACATTTGATAAGGTACAATAGCCATCTTTTTCATATTTTACTGACTAATTTATTTGCAAGATTTGTTGCAACTCCTACAGCAGGTCCAAGTAAACCAAGTAATGGTAAAAAACCACCTTTTTGATTTAAAATTTGTTTTTTCTTTTTGAGAGTTATTGATTTACTAGCGAGTGCTCGTAGTTGTTGATGCTTTGGATGTAATTTTTGTTTCTGACTTTTTGTTAGATGTATGTTGCCTTTTAAAAGATTATGACAGCATTCTGACACACAATTAATTAATTCTTTAGGTGCATTTTTCATAATTTGTTTTTGAAATGCTGGAGGAGTTTGACTTAAACCTATTAACATACCACCATATTTTTTAACTAAAGGAATTTTTTGTTTCTTATTTTGTCTCACCATCTTGCTCTTATAGAATCTAATGATTAAATGAAACAAATATAAAAATGTAATGTTATTTATACATGTGCAAACTTTATATTATTTAAAGTAAGACCTTATCCCTTTAACAGGTTTAGGTGTATTTAAAGCTGTAAAACGTGCCATTGTGGGAATCTTTTCTTTTAATGGTACATGGTCTGTATTTTGTCTAGAACCCATTGGGTCATGCAGTACATTTTGACTTGGTTTTCTTACAGAATACATTGGTTCATGATTTTTAACACCATCTTTTGTTATTGACACTACACGTGTTAACTTAAGTGGTGATACTTTTCTTTGTCTTTGAAGATTTTTCACAAGTAATGCTTTTGTTTTTGTAGATGGAGATCTATGAGGTGCAATTTCAAAATTTGTGTACATATATTTAGGTCCTACCTTTCGTTGATTTGTTATCTCTCTAGAACTTGATGAATTATTTGATCTTTTCTTAGGGAATTTTCGTTTCCTTTTAGGTGACTTTTGTTTCTTACTCTTTGTTTTTTTGAATGGTGAATAGAATGATCTACTTGTCTTATGACCATCCCATCGAATTAAATTACGAATGATAACACCACCAAAAAATCCACCACCTCCTGGTTTTAAAATAATGTTTCGTTTTGTTGCAAGATCAACTCTGGGATTTGCAAGTTGTTCAAGATCTTGTTTATGTTTATCCATATAGGTTAATGTTTGTTTTGGCAATTTCATTTTCTTATTAAGTATGATTCTACTTGCTAATGTAAACCATTTTAAAATTTTCTTAAAACCTTTCTTAAGTAATTTTTGTCTTGCAAATGGACTTGTTTCTTGACCAAGCTGTTCCAAAGATTGTATGAATGATACCATGATGATGTGTAGTCGTTGACAAACTTTGACTAACTAACACCAACTCATTAGAACATGGGGAATTTATAGTTTTGTATAAATGATGGGACCACATTCATTTTGTGTTACCCAAGGATGAAAAATATCAGTTCTTAATCTCAAAGACTCAGGAGTTCTATTATGAAAATCAATTAATAAATAACCATGATCAATACTTGTTGCATCTTGATAACATGCATTTAAATGTGGTAATTGAACTTGATTTGCCAATACTTTAATTTGTCCTTTATCTCTGGTATTTTGAAATAAAATCATATAATGTGCATTTAAACTTATGGTATGACTAGATTTAGATTGTTGAAACATATTTTGTGTAATGTAAATGACACTTGTGTTTCTATGATGTCCTTTTCGTGTGAACCATAATTTAATTTTTTCTTCATCTTTATCTCCTAACATATCATCAAAAACTACAAGATGGGGAATAGTGACATCACTGACAATTTCATATTCATCATCAGGGATACCTTCTATGAATTTAATATCTTCACTTTCTTTAAGTAAAGTATATGTATTTTGCCATTCTTTATAACACCAAATGATTTTTTTGTGGGGGAATTTGAAATAAGTCATGTTTCATATCAATAAGCTATTTGACAAATTCTGTTTTTCGTGAACCACTAGGTCCCGAAATAAAGATATTACAAGGGTGTTGAAACAATAAACATTCACTCGATGCCATAATTGTAGTTTTGTGAAAAAGTTTTGTCAAATCACTCACTTATATACTTTCTGTTTCCATACCTTGCTCATGTCTTTTAGTAGGTATTCGTTTTAAGGGTGCTTTTAACTCAAATAAAGTTTCTGAAGAATCTATTCTTCTATCTATTTGTGGTACACATTGTCTATACAAGTAATTAATGATTTCTTTATCATAAATTATATTACCCCACACAACTCTTGTCGAAATATTTTCTATATTATCTTTGTAAAAAGCATTCATGATTTGCAATGCATTACAAAATTCCCCATACATTTCATCTTTTCCCAATTGATTATGAATAAACTCTTTTGTTATTGTTAGATAACCAGGAGTGATCAATTGAAATGCATATAATAATGCCTTACGTGTAATCTTGTTGTCTAAGATACGTCTTACTGGTTCCATGGTTGAAATCAAAGTGATGATTCTTTTGTCTGTTCTGATGTATTTTGTGCATCAGGTACCACATTACACCATGCACATTGTACATCAGGACAGTCAGGAAAATCATTTTCTACATTATCTGAAAACATTTTATCTAACTTAGTTTTGAATTGTCCTGCAGCTTGTCTTGCAATTATGGTACTAAATGATGTACTTTGATCATTTAGTGCCATGAGTGCAAATAAAGAATTAGAATTTGGAAAATCATCTAGACACTTGTCATATTTTTTCATTGTTGAAAATATTTGATTTAAAGTGAATCCATAATCCATCACTGATAATATTTTATCTGGGGGTGTTTGCATACTTGTTGGTGGATTGTATAATTGACAATTTCTTATCAGTTGAATATAAGGACAATTTGGTGACCATTTAACATGTTCTTGCAAAGGAATATCTTTTTCTTCCCAATTCATTAAACCTTGCCCACATACAAAACATTTTACTTTACCATCTCCCACATAGAAAAATCCAGCTTTAGCTAATTCTTCTTTCTTGGATTTCAAAATAGGATTTGTAGTCATACTAAAAGTCTTCTTAACTCTGACAAGTATATAGGATAAGTAGGATTGAGTGGTAGAGACATCTTGCCTGCTCAGTGTTCAAAGTTGAAATGAGAAATCTGAAGGGTATTTTTATACCTTAAACCCATAAGATCTTGAGTCATATTTATCTACTACAAAAACGTTTTTTTGTGTACACATATCTGAATGTTGTGGTTTGTAATTCACTTGTGACATGTCTGTTCTTGTTCAAAGTTGAAATGAGGAATCTGAAGGATATTTTTTATACCTTAAACCCATAAGGTCTTGTGTCATATTTATCCACTACAAAACGTTTTGTGTACACAGATCTGAATGTTTTGGTTTGTCTTTCACTTGTGACTTGTCTGTTCTTGTTGCGTTTAATTCTATGTGTGTATTCAATGTTCATTTTGTAATTGTGTCTGTCTTGTACACATTCCACCATGGATTCAAAATTGACTTTCTGTGATGTATTGTAATCTAATGTGATTCCGTTAACTTTACATGAAGTGTGTATTTGACCATCTTTAATGTATTTGTAACCATAATTTTTTGGACCTAATCCTACATATTCATTAATTTTTGCATCTGGATGTTCATCTGTCCATTGACCTAACCTACTGTTTACAATTTGTGGATTCCAAAGTGAGGGGTTATGGATGTAAATACAACTGTCTGTGTCAAAATATAACACTCGTCTACCCAAACGTCCTATTACTTTATATAATTCCATTCGTGCATAAGCTGTGACAAAAGAAGCAACTGCAACATTAGCTGATTTGTGAGGTTCATAAACATCTGTAGACTTTGTGTAGTTGACTAAAATGCATTTATAATGATCAAACAATTCAGCATTTTTAATAATGATGTCTTTATCTTGTATCAGGTCAAAATATTTTGATGGGTCTTGTATGTATTCTGTTTTTGTTTTTACATTGTTTTGTGCACTTTTCCCCCATAAACAGTTTAACATGGTTTTAGCAAATGATCTTTGTCCTGGATTTTTTTCAATATTTTCCAAATGTATGTTTTCAATTTGTGCATAGTCTTTCATAAATGCTTTTTTGTCTGTTTCTGTTTTCACCCAATCTGGATATCCACTGGCTTCTTGTTTCATTTTTAAATATTTGTTCACATAATGTTTGTAAATTTCTGAAGACCATTCTTCCCAATGCCAAATCTGATAAGTGTCAAGTAATGTGTACCCCATTCCCAATGCTTTAAAAAGTTCAACAGATGTCCATGTACCTGTAATACTGCGTTGATCTGGTGTGTGTTCACATTTGTCTAATTCTTGTTCTGCACATGTATTGCAAAGTGTAAAAACCATTTTCTTGTTGCAATGAATTGGTAATACTGGCATGTGTAGAGATTGTGGTGGTAAAACTTTACATTTGATAAGTCCTCTGTACTGTCTTATATTATTCATGTCTATGTTTTCTTTTGTGAGTATATTTGGATGACCTACTGGATATTCTCTGTGTTTATTGACATAAGGATAGAGTGAACAGATATCTATGTATTTTATTTCATTGTCTGTGTTTTGGTCTATTTTATGATGTAATTTAATGGCATTTGTTCTCCCCCCAGATAATGCTTCACGTGGTTTAATAGGATCCATGTTTTAAAAAAATGAATTTAATGTTGATTTTACTTCAGGATTTGATTTGCAAAAATCATCAAGTTCCCATGTTATTCTCATGTTATACCCTAATGATTCTAAATGGTGTATGCATTCCTGTGTATTGTTGTAGAGAGTTTGGTAACTTAGCAAATTGATTGGATTTTTCTCATGTGTATTGTCTTTGTAACATGTTATGCACCCATGCCACATACATCCATAAAATTCAAAGATTGTATTTGTGTCTTTGTGAAACCCATCAACATAATATCCCCCTATTTTAACTTCCCCACCATTAAGTGCATGTTGAATATGTATGTTTTCTTCCTGTGCAACTGTCTGTAAAAATCTAATGGCTTTAATGGAGTATTTGACTTTAGCAGGGTAACCTATGTCTGAAATGATTGCCATTTTGTTTTCTGGAAGTGAATTTTTTCTCCAAGCTTTTGTACACGCATCGGCTAAGGTAAATGCTTCTCTCAAAGGATCTATGCCATCACTATCTATAAATTTTTGTCTGAATTCCCCACACCCCCTACGTAAGATATCTACATCTGATTTACAGTATAATTCCATTTCTTTTTGAAAATCAAATCTGGCATTACAAGTAAATTTTTGGTTGTACCACTTGATAAAATCTTCCCTATCTGATGGAGACATTGAATCTGGCATATACAATGTTGAATCTAAATAAGGGCCAATATAATTTTGATAATCTTGTGTGTTTGCCAAATGGGGGAAATAACATTTTGCTAATTCTGTCAAGCCAAATGTTTTGGGAAATTGTGCCAATCTCATTGAAAGAAAATTTAAAGAATCTATAAGTCTAATACCACAAGCTTTAAGTGAAAGAATTTTGTTCCCATTCATAATTACATCAGGAGTTGTTGTACCAGTTTCAATGAGGTGTCTTAAAATAAATTGTCCATCGAAACCTCTTAAATTGTGAGCAATAGCTGTTGTCCCTTTATGTTTCTTACTGAAAAGCCAATCACAAAAATCTGATAAAGTAGATTCCCCTTTAAATATTGACTGCCTATATCCAAATTTGTCACAGGAAATACATTCTTAATCTATAGATTTGCAAATACATTCCCCACATGCACGATGAGCAACACAGAAATTTGGGATATGAACTCCTGAGTCTTGTGTGGATTCAAAATCAAAAAATACAAATGGAATGTTTGGTATTTTTTCATCCTCGGGTGAAGTGTATTTTGGAATGAAACATTGGTGATCAGAATTAACTACTTGTTGACAATATTTGCATTTTTTGAATCCTTCACAGATGTGCTTTCCTTTTGTTGAATATACTAATGAATTGCACTGTTTACATTTTTGAACTAATTGACAAATTGTTTTTTCTTCTTTCCCCTTTCTAGTGATATGGTTATTATAGCATGATGGACTTCTAAACTGTCTATTGCAAGTGTAACAGGTGATGGGATGTTCAGGAATACATTTTGTTGGAGCATAGCAAACACAACCAGAGGGACACATGTGACGTTCTCTGTTATTACTCCCTTTACTGCAAAGTTCACAATAGTATGAACATCCTAAAAACCCTGTAATTGTAGTGATAGTATCAAAATGCTGGTCATGGTGGTAAATATGAATAACTTTACTATCAGTGGTGGTAACTGGATGTTTGAATAAAAAATCACTTTTTGTATACTGTGGATGAATTTTGATGACATACTCTGGGTAAAGCAGGTCTTGTATTTTATAATATTCTTCATATCCACAAGGAATATTATAATCAAGACCTGCTTTGTCCATCAATGCCTTAGCTTCCCGATCTTGTGTCGGTCTATCAGAATTTCTAATATTTTTCCATTTCTTTTGCCAAAGTTCAGAATTATCTTTATCAACATGACACTTTCCCACTACAATGGCCCATGCGAGACACATTGAATCATTAACATTTTTAATTTCAATAATACTTCTCTTGTTTCCAACCATTTTATCAACAGATGAAAATGAAATTGGTGCATGTCGCCCAGACCCTTGTGGTAGAGAAGTGTGTGTTATTTCTAAAGATAATTGCTCATCATGGATAGTAAAGTTATCATTTGATTGTACAACCTTTTCTATTTCATCTAATATGGTGTTACCAGTGATAGCTGAAGCCTTAGTAAATGGAATAAATATACCTATTTCTAATCCTGGGTGGTTAACTGATATTCTCATTGGATCGTTGTCTTCTACTCCACATTCTTCTTTAATATCTTCTACCATACTGTCAAAGACTTTTCCAAGGGTGTCAAATGGATTCTTTTGATTAAATTGTTTGAATGTTATTCTGCATACATGGGATTTGGAATGGAGTTTTCTTGATGTTCTTTGTAGGAGTGGGTGGATGGTGTATATATCTTTAGCTGATTCTACTCTCTGTTTCTTGTTATCTACTTCACTCTCTGTCTCACTATATTCTTTAATGGCTCTCTTCATCTTTTCTTCTATCATCTTCTAGCTTTGAAAATATGTCTTGTCTTCTTGAAGTCAAAAACCCAAGTGTGAATCAACCTAAGATTCTTCCTCCTTTTATACTTTTTTAATGTACATTTAAATGTGCATTTAAATGTACATTTAATACCCACTGAATTATACTGTTAATAAATGTTTCTTATACACATTTGAAAAGTCATAAAATGTAATCCATTCACTCTATGGGACATTCCTATGGTAAATATTTTATAGCTTTTATTTGTTAGTGTATCTTTGGGTCAATATTAAAATCACTAAAACACATTTAACAACAGCAATATAGTATCCAGAGGTTATTGAGTGCAATAGATAACAAAACTGTTTGTAACTAAATGGATGTACATTTAAACAATTGTGTGTCAGTGCATTTTATGGGATGCCTGTGTTGAATATGGTTTTGTGTTTCTTTTGGCAGATAACAGTCGATAACATTTTAAGTTCCGAACTGATTGTATCGCTTAAGATACCATCTTAAACTGCAGTTGACAAGCTTTAAGATGGTATATAATATGTCCAGATAGAATAATTATGAGCGAAGATATTCGAATAAATAGGTAAAAGTACGGATATGTTGGGAGTGCTTGACCCGTTGTTCTAAAAAATAATAAATTGTTCTGCTTGTTAAGGGGTCGTCCAACCTAACTTTGGGCAATTTTTTGACATTATTCCCAATGCCTCAATAACAGATAAGAGAAGTAAGGAAAGGCAAATTATATATCAAAATAATGAGTAAAGTGCATATAAAAGGTACATATATTTTTTTCAGGAAAAAAAGTGAATTTTATGATTTTGAAGAAGATTAATTTGCAAATGGCATAAGTAACGAACCAGTAAAACCACAAAATAATCGGTAATTCGAAAGCCTTGTCCTCAATATAATGATAACATACTACAGACTCGGAGAAAGCATTTTTTTGACACACACTCTGGTGGGTTTTGACATTTGAATGTAATAACATCAACACAAATTTTTGATGTTCCGGATGTGGCCATGTTTCAACAATGTTTTCCGGTCATGTGATTACGATGTGGTTCTTGCAGAAATACTCAATTTGGGCAATCGTAAGAATGCAAGGACGTGATCACGCCCTTTATTTGTTCGAGACAATGTATGAGCGTATTTGCAAACAGGTGACAGCAAGTACTTGAGCTGTTAATGTCATAACTGCAAAATATGGTTCGAAATTCCCTCTCGTGTTTACAGGCCGTCTGAACTTCTTTGTTGACAAAAAATCTGAATTACTGCGCACTAGAAAGACAACATGAACCACTTGTAAAAAAAAATAACCGAGTGTATAAAATCGGGACGATACACATAAAATAAGGCAATATTCATAACAAAGTAAGCAGAATGCTTCAGAAATCACTTTTTCACGAAGTATATTCCAAGTGACCTGGAACTATATTGAGCGTGTTAATTTCCCCCTGTTGCTGCGAAGTTATTTACTTCCTAGTAACCATGGAATTTGAAGGCGGGTATGTTTGATGTCTGCAAAGGACCGATTGAAGATGGGTTGAAAATGATGCATTCGTGCTTTTAAATGAGGTGCGCTTGGACGATGCTGAGAATTTAGTTTTTTCTTCCAACCAACCATAGTAATACAAGCGTCGATCAGTGTCTTTTATGATCGTTTTACACTGACAAATGTGACAAATCTCCTTTACCGGAAACCATCCCCCAATTTGCATATCACAATAAACATAACCGCTGTCACGGAGTGTCAGCGTGGCCGTGTGGTCAAAACCGAAACGAATTATCGAATGCACGGTCAATATTAGCTGCAATTGGCTTTTAAATAAATGAAATACACGAAATATTCGCAATTTCTTCATTATTCATGCCGAGTTACTTTTTAATCAAACCACATGCGTTCAGTTTCGTTTGTCGGCAATGTCGGCATCAAACTGATATTGTTTGTGGTAATTAAATAGTACGAGAAGGCGAAGGAAGCCAAATATTTTTACATCATCTATTATTTAATTCAAATTGATAATTTCTTTTATTTTACTGAAATTATGAACTGATAAGGTGGGTGTGTTGCGATTATTATGCCCCAGACCTGGAACTTAGTGGAAGTTGGAAAATCAAAGGTGCATCTAGGGCCGTGCAGTGGTGACCCCTGTCCTCTTAATCTTAGTCTTACCCATTCATCATTGCATGTACCAACATTCCCCCTTGTATCTCAACCATTGCTACTCCAATTTGAAGGATATTTGGTTTTGTGATCGAGCATCATGGAGAAACAATGCCTGTGTAGCTGCTGTAGCATGTGTTTCTTCCCACATTTTTTCAGAGTTGTGGTACTTTTTCACTCTTTTGAGTTAGAAAATTTTGTTTATAACCAGTTGATTTGTTACAATTTGTTGCAGAGTGCCTGCTAATACCCTCAATTGTATTGCTACAGAATTTTCTTGTGAAGATTTTGTTCCTATTACTTATCAAGCAACAACCTAATGAATATTCTGTACAAAGCCACCAATCTGATGTTTGACACTTTTATTGGAGCTGTTTTGAAGGCTTATGGAACTTAAAATGTTGATTATGGCAGGACTTTTCTATTCACCCATTAATCGATAAATTAAGTGTTATAGTTGGAAGTAAGACGCATGAAAGGTCCAGAACTAAAACTCTAAAAAGAATGTTTTGCAATGTAACATGATTTTTGCAGATACACTTATTTGGAGGTTTACCTGTCTGATAGTGTTTGGAACATGTGTGGCCAGGATCTTCAAAAAGAAAAAAGAGTTAAACTTTGAGAAAAAAGGCATATGCCTTGAGTGCCGGAGGTAGAGTCATACAAGGAAGAGAGCCCCCCCCCCCCCCCCCGAAATTTTCTGTGTCAAATGGAGCTCACTTGTCATCTTTTGGGGATTGCTTTGTGTACTGCGTTCTTGAAAAAAATATGTGAGACCCTCTGGATGTGCCCTTCTGATCTCAATATGTCAGTAAGCCTCCTTGGGGAAAGTACATGCAATAATGGTTATGTAAGGTTGATTTGATGTGTTTTGAATAACAATGTACTTTTAAGTACATTAGATGGTTTATTGCAGTGACAGGTTACAGTTACCCTTATTTCTTCTCCAACAGATATCATGAGTGTATTGGTGTCCAAGAGTTAAACAAAGCTAATATACTTATTGATAAACCAGACAAATTTAACAATTTAATCGCTATCAAATTGATGCATGGGATAAAAGGGGTTACAGTGCAAGGGGTTTGTAAATATATTTATTCAACTACAATGTATGACTTTGCAGTGCATTCTACATAGGAGAATATCATATTTTCTTTCCAAACCATTACAGTAACACATGCATCTTGATATTGGGAGACACTCTTTTGTCCTTCCATACTTCTTCTGCTGGACTCCTTCAAGTTGACCTTTGTTGAACTCCCCAAATCAAAACATAAACAAAAGAAAATGTCTGCCTTCAATCAGTGAGCACTCCACTTATGACATTTGGTCTCAATCCTCATTACTTTCATGAATTAGGAAAAGATTTCTTCGAGTATGTACTTAAATGTTTATAGAATACAGCTGTTATTTTATTTTGAGGTATTTTATTGTAAAAATTTTGTTCTCTTACTTATGCCATAGCAGACTTTCAGGTGGTGCTATTTACACATGGCAGCAGTTCCATGGCAAATTTTCACATGTTCTATGTTTCATTCCAAGCATTTTGGTATATAATTTATTGGGGTTATTCATTTTGGGCCTTTTTTAGACTTGAAAGAAAATTACATGAAATTTGACCAAAGTTAGGTTGGACGTCCCCTTAAATGCATGGTATAAGTCGTGGGGAAACTCATTTATTTAAAACATTAAAACATTAAGTTGGCCGATCACATTTCATTGATGGAAAGTAATATTTCGGGAGTTATTCTGGTGTCGATATAACACGCAATGTCAAGTCAGTATTGATTTTTTGATTTGCAAAGCAGTGGTTATTTTCAGTGAAGCCACGCTATATTTAAACCACTTCCCAGAAAATGACGGTGTGTTTCGTGACGTTTATTTTTCAGGAAAAATCGCCTCTAATACCTAACATTACAATTCAACACGCATTTTGTTTATCATAGGAGTATAATTGTTCGGATAACTTTTAGATTACAATTAATTCATCGCTTATATTGGATATTTTACTTGAATCATTTTGAAGGTATTGGTGTGTATTTTCTTCACTACATTTGTAATAGGATTGACAGTAAATTTTTTACAACTCAAATAACAGATAGCGTTCTTGTATTTGCAAATTCGTATTCGTACAAATATATGAAATATGATTTGTGTGAATATGAATTTACATTACAACTAGGGACTATCGACTTGATATTGTAAGTTGATAAGCATTCAGAAAAACTCAAAGTACCGGCGCTATTGTGTCATTTTTTTAAAACCGGAGAGATACCCATGGGGCAAACAAATGTAACTTGAGTGGATATTTAACAAGACCGGAAGGGAGAAATGACAATTTTTACATCTTACCTGATACAGAATTGAACAGCCTTTTTCAAGGCTACAAAATATTGGAAGGAGATTTTTCTTTCTAAACAAATAAAAGTCTCAGAAAGAGAGACACAGTTCCATTACCCATTCTGTGAGTGACTGTTGATAATGAGAGTTGTATCAATGAGAGATATCCTAAAACAAGTTTGGAATAACAAAAATGTTGCAATTACCCCTCCAGGATTGACTATGGGGAAAAACAGTGGTGACAAACACAGATTTAACAGTGAAAACTCCCAGAGACATTGGTTTGACAGAGAAAAAAATCCAGGTCTGGGGTACATAAAATATTTCCTTATAAAATAAAAACTTGCAAAATAGAAAAATAATTTGCAAACACAAAAAAATATTTTCTTAGAAAAGATATTTTGTGTTTGCAAATTTATTTTCACAAAAAACTTTTTCAGAAAAAAATTATGAAAAAGCTTTTTGTAAAAATAATTTGCAAACACAAAATATATTTTCTTAGAAAATATTTTTTGTGTTTGCAAATTATTTTTCTATTTTGCGAATCACAAAAATATTTAAGCTAAACAAAAATTATATTGCAAACCACAAAAACATTTAAGCTAAACAAAAAATTAATTTGCAAACTACAAAAAATAAATTAATGTACAGTGGAAACTTATAAGCCAGAAATGTACAATAGGATCTGGTCATAAAGCATGATGCGGTGGCACTATAGCACCAAGCATTTTTAACACTGAGTTTTCCATACGGTCCATAGGGTTAGTGTAAAATTGTGTAACTTATACCCCCAAGAATTTATAGTTGTGAAACTTATAGCCCCAAGAACTTATAGCCCCAAACCTGAATGCACTGTGCCACCAGTGCATTCAGGTTTGGGGCTATAAGTTCTTGGGGCTATAAGTTTCACAACTATAAATTCTTGGGGCTATAAGTTACACAATTTAACACTAACCCTATGGACCGTATGGAAAACTCAGTGTTAAAAATGCTTGGGGCTATAGTGTCACCCCTAACTACTAACAGTTACTGCTGAGAGCTATTTTTACTATGGGAGAATGGTTAAAATTTCCGAAAAGCGTGAAAAACTCTTGCAACATTCAAGGTCATGAACCGCCGGGTGTAACATGGTGGTCCATGCCAGGCATGATTGCCGTGAGTTCGATTCCCGGTGGGGGATCAGGAACTGACATTCTAAATTCCTCTAAAACATGTTTGTGTCCTTCGAAATACACACACCTCTGCATTGAGTGTAATTAATTAATAAACTGAGCTCAAAAACAACTTTTTTCGATTCTAGGTGAAAAGAAGTGATCCTCAAAAAATGACAGACCATTGATATTGTCATTTCTTTGGAGAGGGAGAGGAACACCCACGAGACCAATTGTTCAACAGAAGAATGTGTGGGAAGTTCTTTAACCGAATCAAGGCGTTTCTCGTCAGATTTCTTTTGATTATTCATAATTTCCTGACAGTATGGAGACTGAAGATTGGCAGAAAAGACGACTGGATGTGGTTGTTGCTGCTGGGAAACATCTTAATTATTATTGAGGGTTTCGTAGCAATAATAAAACACAAGGGCGTGGAACATAGATGGTAAGTATGCTTTGTAAGAAGGATAAATAAAAAGGGGGTTTCCCGTCACGTGACAGACGCCAATTTTTCACTAACCTTCATTTATATAGTTTAGTCAACACTTTATCTTACGCAAACAACTGACGGCGCTTGAACCCATGGTCATCATTTAGACAAACCTAACCACTCCACCCTTCCCCCACTAAAAATACCAGATTCCAAAATCAATGATTATGACTGGTGGATCTGAAATAATGAAAGGAATAATCTTCACACTGCACTGAGTTAAAATTCCTAACAGGAAACCATTTGAACAAATTTGAATCTGGGGACGCTGCATATCAAATATCAAAATATTCTGAACAGTCGATCGGTAGAAGATTTTTAAAGATATTTCCTCATATTGCATTCTTAAGTTTAAATTCGGGTTCCATTGGGGAGCCTGGATATGAGCCCAGTGACTTGATTTGTACAAAATTGAATCTGATCCCACTTAGGATGATGCACATAAAATTCCACTGTAAAACATTACCGTAATTCTATGGTTAACTACTGACAGATGACTGTCAAATACAACGATCTCGAGGCCGTTAATTACTTTTAACGGTCTTGCCGTAGAAAAACCCGCGAATTTGATCCAATGAACGATTTCTCCCGTCACGCTATCCAATTACGTCGTACGACGGTAAAAATGGTGAATTATGGGATCGGCCTTGCCATGTGTCACTCTGGAAGTTGCTATTTCCATGAAGGATGCCCGTTGATTTTGAAGACGAACAACAACGTATTACTAGCTATTTGTAAGTTTGTGGCCAAGTGAATCGTGTTCATTACAGTCTTGGACATGAAAATTAAATAACGTTAATTTTTTATGCGTATAATTGTTTCGGTAATCATGCAGAATAGCAGACGGTTGTTTGTACTGCGACACCGATATTCGTTGGATCTTATGGCTTGTGACCCCGGATCTCCGCTAAGGTCGGCAAACCCATATGATTTTATTGGTTCAAGGTAAAATGCGGTTAATGATGGCTGGAATTAAATTACGGTCAAAATGATCGGTGGCAGTGTTCCAGCCATATGGCTGGAACACTGCCACCGTTCATTTTGACCGTAATTATTTTGATGGCAATTTTTACGGGAAAATAAGGCAAATGATGGTTGAAATTTTTTACGGTCATATGACCGGCAGCTAGTTTCCAAGCATATGATCGTATAAATAACGGCAAACCGTGAAAAAAAATACCGGAATATACGGCAAATGACAGTGAATATTTTTTACGGTTTGCCGTAACGCTTACGGTCATATGCCTGAAAACTAGCTGCCGGTCATATGACCGTAAAAAATTACGGTAATTTTTTACAGGGTATAATTTCAAGACATTCTGACTGGTGGATCCGAAGAAGATAATAAAATAATTTTCCTCATATTACACAAAGTTCAAATTTGGCATCCTGCAGGGGGCCCAAATATATCTCCAGGGAATTGAATCAAATAAACCTGAACCTCACCCCTCAAATAATGTTGTAAACTAAGAATCAAAATATTCTGATTGGTAGTTATGGAGAAGATTTTGTAATTTTTAAAAGTTATTATTTTGGGTGCTAAGAGTTTTATGTCCTTCGCGGTGAGTAGTAGGAGATGAGGTAAACGACCCTCATTGGCAGGACCCCGGGCAGGACCCCGGAAGTGACTTCATGTCACGTGACCTGGTGGCGCCATGTTTGGTTGTCATGGTAACCCGCGTGAGCGGCCATCTTGTGATGTCATCCCCATAGTGATACGTGGGGTGAGTTCGCATGCGCAGCGCGTGTTGTTAGGGTGATACGTGTTTCCGTCGGCCATTTTGTATACTGGAGGCCACCATCGTGGTTTCTATGGTAGAAGGGTGTGTTCGATTGAATCGGAGTATTACGAATTACCACAAACAACCCGACAATCCCTCCAAATCACCGAAATTGACTTTATTTGCTACGGATTCCCCAATTTATCGGTGTAGCACGTTGTGCTATAGTACCAAGGGGTACAAGGGCGTGTGTTCCTTTGTAGAAGGGTAATTTTCTGGCTTAGAATTTCCCAGAATCCTCGAAGAATTACCACAAACAACCTGACAGGTTTTACTATTTCGAACTCTTTCAGAATTCTCTGCTTCTATCTATATATGCAATAGTTTTCGTCTATCTGGCCATGTTCCTTTGTTCCGAAGTATACTCCAGTAGCGTAGAAGAGTCTATCATTTGGAACAGCTTACCTTATTATTACTATATTTAGCTATTCTGGTCTATTCTTGTTAGTTCTGACCCTATTCCGAGTAATCTTGTTGTTTCATTTATCTAGATCATTTATATAACCAACCAATCAGATTGCTTGATTTCTCATAACCTGTATGCAGAGTTATCTCCCTTGTGTATATCAAAAACATTCTAATCGCCTCTATATCCAATGGCCATATCCTAGGGAATCCCTTTTTTTGTCGTATGTGCTTATGTGAAAAGGCACAGTGTGACACAATATACCCTAGCACATAGGCACATGCTTTATGTGCCGATATGTGCTCATGTGAAAAGGCACAATGTGACACAATGTGCCCTAGCACAAAGGCACATACAGGTATTTGAGGATACCTATGACCTGGTATTGCATTATTCGAGGATACCTACTAGAGAATCCCTTTTTTGTCATATGTGCTTATGTGCAAAGGCACAATGTGACACAATGTGCCCTAGCACATAAGCACTTTCTTTATGTGCCAATATGTGCTTATGTGAAAAGGCACAATGTGACACAATGTGCCCTAGCACATAGGCACATACGGGTATTTGAGGATACCTATGACCTGGTATTGTATTATTCGAGGATACCTACTAGAGAATCCCTTTTTTGTCATAAGTGCTTATGTGCAAAGGCACAATGTGACACAATGTGCCCTAGCACATAAGCACATGCTTTATGTGCCGATATGTGCTTATGTGAAAAGGCACAATGTGACACAATGTGCCCTAGCACATAGGCACTTACGGGTATTGGAGGATACCTGACATTGGACTATTGGAGGATACTTGTTGTAGAAACTTTACATCCGGGTATTTCATGCTACATCCGGGTACTTCTGTTGGGGTAGTAGATAAAAACAAACAAACAACAATATATATAACATTTCATTTTTATTCAAGTATACAATTCAGTTTCTCAAGGTATTTGTCTTTGTAATTCTTCTCGCATGGGCTAACCATTTCATCTTCTTGTGGGTTGGAGCTTCTTCCCATTGCATGACTAGGTTCTTAATTAATCTCTCATTTGATAACTTGGTTTTGTTGGCTGCTTTAATTTCCTGGCTGTCATCTTTGGGTTCCTCTTTCTATAGCTGTTTCATAGTAGTAACTTCAGTCTTCTGAACATCATTCTTTGTAGAAACCTCATTTGAGGTTTGAGTGGAAACATCTTTCTTGGTTTGGGTCCTATTTGAATCTTCAGTGGAAACATCTTTCGTAGTGGTAACTTCTTTCGCAGTAGAAACTTAAGGCTTTTTCGTAACTTCGTACTTAGTGGTAACTTCATTCTTTATGGGAGCTGGCACCTTTTTCTTGTCTTCAGTAGAAACTTCTTTCTTAGTGGAAACATCTTTGACAGTAGAAACTTTGTTCATAGTAGTAACTTCATTCTTGTTTGTATTGGAAGAATCAGTCCGTTCTTCTGTCTTTATTCTTTTGGTTGATGATTGTTTAGTATCCACACATCTTTGTTTTTTTCCACCAGCATCCATGTCTAGATTTTTTCTCTTGGCTGCATTTACCACACGGTTCACTTGAGCCAGCTCTAGGGAAGTCAGTTTTAATCATTCTTGAAGATTTGTATATGTAAGTCATCTTCGAATCTGAGCACCGTTGTTGACACAGACATCTTCACTCTTCGGCGTTCAAAACGGAAATGAATTTATTTTCATACCAACACTCCTTTTATACCTTTTTTTCTAATCGTCTTCTTCTTCTTCTTCATCATCATCACCTACTTTGAATGAGTAATTTGTCATAAGGTTGTCGAACAGAAATCTTCGCTTTTCCAAAGCATATTTCTGGGATTCTTCAAAGTCATAATCCTCTTCTTCACGAAGACGCTTGGCTGTTTCTTGAATTTTCTTGTGAATTGAGTCATTGCAAAAATTTCTAATGTGCACAAGGGTATTAATGTATTTCTCACTAATGGCTTCTCTGACATTCTTTTGAAGTGCTCTTTTTGCTGTTTCAACTGCATCATCTCTATCCATGCCATCCTCGATATATTTGTTCATGAGGTTGTCAAAATCATCCTGGTATTTACCATAGGCACTTTGGACGATAGTTCCCATCACCGAAACGTCTTCTTCTACCTCTTCATCTTCTTCTTCCTCTTCGTCTTCTTCTTCTTCTTCATATTCCATATCTTCTGATAGTTCCGACGACTCATCGGTGTCCGAATCTATTGACCAATTTTTTGGTGCACAACAGGATTGCATTGTGTCCGCTCTCTTCGAAGGTCAGATTACAAATAACAAATTTCTTATGAGCACGACCCTTTTATAGGATATCGGACAGTGCATTGATGACGGGTTTGATTAACTTTCCTAAAAATCCTCATTTCTGTATGAGCCGTCTTCTTTTCCGATAAGATAGTTCTGACTTTGGTGAGGCAATTCTCCTTATTTCGTACTTGTATGGAATCAACTTAGCTCTCTCGGATTTGGTTATAGGTACTGCTCCCTTCAAGATGTTCGAGGCACAATCACATATACATTCTATCAAATCATCACTAGCTGTCTTGAGTATAGTCTTGGCTTCATATCGATCTGCATCAGATAGGATTTGCAGTGTATCTAAATTTCTTTCTAATCTTGTAGTGTTGCTCGATGTTTCCGTTTGTCGGTTTGGACAGTAATCATCTTCATGTCTCTTACGTGCGAAACTCCTAGAGAATTCTTTATCACAATATCTGCAGCAATGGAATTTCATGACTTCATTCTTTCTGTGATCGCAGAACAAATGAGTTTATTTTCACATCAACACTCCTTTTATACTTTTTTCAGAGCTAGGACTGGGTTGATAAGCGCCAAGAGAAAGCAACTCTTTCGTAGTATACTTCTTTTTATATCGGTAGAAATTCCATCATCTGTTAGCAGCTTCAATACATGTTCGTATTTTCGCAGGTCATCAAATTCAGACAAAATCAATGGTACCTTATCTTCGAGAATGTTGGTAGCACATTTGCATAAACAGGTAATCAAATCTTCATCAGCAGCACGTAGAACGGCTTCGATTTCCTCCTTGTCAGCATACCGTAAAAATTCTAAAAGTTTTTTTATTCTGGCCAGTCATTAAATCTCCAGTATCTCTCACCTCTTCTGGTCTTCTTGGACAGTTATGTTCTTCATGCCTCTTCCCATTGTATGGTTGGGTGAAAAACTTAGTACAATATCTGCAGTGGAGCCGATGACGGGTGTTCTCGTGTCTTCTAGCATGGTCCGATCTCGAAAATAACTTGGAACAGTATCTGCAACGAATTGGTAACATGTCTTCACTCGACGACGATCAGGACACAAATGAATTTATTCGAGAAGAGATGATTTCGCGCGCCGAAGGCGCGCAGGGACGATATGGGGGGCAAGCCTCTTTCGACCCTCGGTGACTGTAGAAGATTGGTATTGCATGTCTAGGCGTGTCAAAAGAGGAAAAGGAAGGAGGAGGTTTAGCCGCGTTTGTTCCTTTTTACGGTGTTTTTTCTTTGGAGGTGGTTGTGATGGTGATGTTGATATAGCTTGGATTTCTTGGGCCGCTGTGGTGTGCATCTCTTTAGGACAGTATTTGTAGCTCTCTTCTGGTAATGCTTTAGATCTTTTGAGGAGTTCTTCTGTCGATAAATTGGCCGCATCTTCCAGGTCCAGGCGTTCCGGTAGTAAAGGAAGAGGGGAGTGAGGGGTGGGGGGTGGTGAAAAAGCAACTTCCAGTTCCTCCTCAGTCTCCACTGGACGTTCCTCATCCAAATTTACCGGCTCAGGAGCCGGCAGTTGATTGGGATTACCAGTGGGACAAGGAGGGGAACTGGTGGCTGCCTCCAGGACCTCCACCCCCTCACTCAACTCTTTCTTCCTGTTCCGGAATGCCTCCAAGCGCCGGGCGTCCCTGCGCTTGGTTGATGGACTCTTCTTCTTCTTCCTCTTCTCAGGGCCTCCGTGCCTCTTCGGGTGAGGACCAGTGGGAGAGGGGATCCTCTCTCCAAAGGTGCTACCCCTCCCCGAAGAGGATGGTGTTTCGTCTTTTTCAGGTTTCTTAACTTGGAATTCCAATTTCAGGTAGACACTCATGCCTACCTCCTGGACAGTCCAGGAGACAGGACATGAGATGCCCAGAGCTGCGATGGTTTTCTCCAATCTATCTGGTAGCTCCATGATAGGTGTGTACACTCTGCAGTCAGAAGTGATGACGACGAAAATGTGAACTTATTCGCGTACTAACACCGTTTTTATACCTTTCCCAACAGAAGTACCTGGATGTAGCATGAAATACCCGGATGTAAAGTTTCTACAACAAGTATCCTCCAATAGTCCAATGTCAGGTATCCTCCAATACCCATATGTGACTATGTGGTAGGGCACATTGTGTCACATTGTGCCTTTTCACATAAGCACATATCGGCACATAAAGCATGTGCTTATGTGCTAGGGCACATTGTGTCACATTGTGCCTTTGCACATAAGCACATATGACAAAAAAGGGATTCTCTAGTAGGTATCCTCGAATAATACAATACCAGGTCATAGGTATCCTCAAATACCCGTATGTGCCTATGTGCTAGGGCACATTGTGTCACATTGTGCCTTTTCACATAAGCACATATCGGCACATAAAGCATGTGCTTATGTGCTAGGCACATTGTGTCACATTGTGCCTTTGCACATAAGCACATATGACAAAAAGAGGGATTCTCTAGTAGGTTTCCTCGAATAATACAATACCAGGTCATAGGTATCCTCAAATACCCGTATGTGCCTTTGTTCTAGGGCACATTGTGTCACATTGTGCCTTTTCACCACATAAGCACATATCGGCACATAAAGCATGTGCCTATGTGCTAGGGTATATTGTGTCACATTGTGCCTTTTCACATAAGCACATACGACAAAAAAGGGATTCCCTAGGATATGGCCATTGGATATAGAGGCGATTAGAATGTTTTTGATATACACAAGGGAGATAACTCTGGTTATGGGAAATCAAGCAATCTGATTGGTTGGTTATATAAATGATCTAGATAATAAGAATAGACCAGAATAGCTAAATATAGTAATAATAAGGTAAGCTGTTCCAACTGATAGGCTCTTCTACGCTACTGAAGTATACTTCGGAACAAAGGAACATGGCCAGATAGACGAAAACTATTGCATATATAGATAGAAGCAGAGAATTCAGAAAGAATTCGAAATAGTAAAACTTGTCGGGTTGTTTGTGGTAATTCTACGAGGATTCTGGGAAATTCTAAGCCAGAAAATTACTCTTCTACAAAGGATCACACCCCATTGTACCACTTGGTACTATAGCACAACGTGCTACACCGATAAATTGGGGAATCCGTAGCAAATAAAGTCAATTTCGGTGATTTGGAGGGATTGTCGGGTTGATTGTGGTAATTCGTAATACTCCGATTCAATCGAACACACCATCAGAACATACCCCTGTCTTGTTAGAAGATTTTGGGTCACATAGCAACCACGTGCTACCATAGAAACCAAGATGGCGGCATCCAGTATACAAAATTGCCGACGGAAACACGTATCACCCTAACAACACGCGCTGCGCATGCGCACTAGGACCACGTATCACTAAGGGGATGACGTCACAAGATGGCCGCTCACGCGGGTTACCATGACAACCAAACATGGCGCCACCAGATCACGTGACATGACGTCACTTCCGGGGTCCTGCCCGGGGTCCTGCCAATGAGGGTCGTTTACCTCATCTCCTACTACTGCGGTGCCCCCTGTGGGTGTGGCAACATTATTTGAACAAACTTGAATTAACATATGATAAGAAGCATGCATATCAAATTTGGCCTAATTCGTTCCAGTGGTTCATGAGAAGTCGATAATCTAGGTTCATGCCAGACGATGGCTGGAGGACAGACGGACGACAAATGGAAAGTGATCATTAAAGCTCCTCTTGAGCTTCACTCACTTGGGCTAATAAAAACATTAAACAGGAGAAAATATGCCCTCTAGGCAGCTAGCCATCATAGAAACATGATATTTTTCATCTGCTTATCATACTTTCATCATGTCACTTTTCTAGAAATCATAAATGCAACCTACCTGTAGGGTGTACTTAAGAAATCCAAGGTGGCTGCATGTACCATGGCATCCATTATGTGCAATCAACAATGGACAACATAGGACATTTTCATCTACTCGTGATAATAAGGAAGCTGTCTGAGTTTCAAGAAAAATGGTCCATAAATGCATCAACAGGGTGTTATGATGAAAAAATCTCAGAATGTTGCCATGGCGGCCATTATTGGTGGTCAACCATTACCAAAATGTGGTGTTCTCGTCAAGTTATCATAGTAAGTCACCCCACCGAAATTCAAGAAAATTGATGCCTGAATGCGAGCAGTAGACAGTTGCTGTGGCGGCCATTGCAAGTGGCTGACTGTGACCACAATGGGATGTTCTGATGAAGGTATAAATCTGAACATGCAAATGGAATTTGATGATAATCGAAAAGAACTGTTTACTCTAGCCCACAATGAACGAATTGTGAGCACTGTTCTTAAGAAATCCCAAGATGGCGGCCATTATGGGTGGCCAGTTGATACAATAATTTTACGTACTCATCCACTCATCATTCTAATCACCATGCAAATTTAAAAAAAAATCATACATAAATGTGACTTGCAACCTGTGCCGAAGAAAACCAAGATGTCTATTGTGGCAGGTGTTGTGGACAACCGACCATGACCATAACGGGACGGCATCATCTAGGCATGGACCCGAACATGCAAATGAAGTCGGGTGATAAAAAAGAACTTTTTAACTGTCGAACAGACTGTGGACAGACTTACAGCCTCACAGATGTCCTTTGTCAAGTTAAACTCAAAATAGTATAATTTGGATGCCATTTTTGTGAAGAGTGCTGGCCTATATCGCCGTTAAACTTTGGGAAAGGAATAAATTGGGAAATTTATGGTTTGTGTACAAGACATCACAGAGTAGATTTTCAACCTAAGCAAATGACCAATGCATTTTAAGAAAGTGTAAGAAACCCAAGTGGAGTAAATTGCAGACAATGGACTGCTGGAATTCAAATGGAGTGTTTGTTAAACTATTTTTGTAAGTGGAAACCCCACTACATTAATTACATTAATGATAGTTAATTCTTAACTGTGTTGTGTCCTTGTCTCCTTGAGCAAGACCCTTAATCCCGATTGCCCGCGTGTGGGCGTGGGGACGCCGTGGCGCTGTGTACTAAGGCGTACTGCACGTGAATAGTGCATCTGTCCTCAACCAATGCTAACCCTGCGTGTGGAGTTATTAAGTTGGGGAGTCTGATAGTTGCTCGCCGTTACTCGGTGGTTCTCTCCGGGTACTTCGGTTTCCTACACCCGAAAAACTATCCGACACAAGGTGACCCTGGCTGTCGAAAGTGTATAAATAAATAAATAAATAAATAAATAAATAAATAAATAAATAAATAAATAAATAAATAAATAAATAAAACGTAGTACACATTAATCTAGAGCGAGGAGTTAACATAGCCAGATTGACTTCTACCTGTTATCCCCTTGCGAAAAGTGTTTCAACTCTCTGTACACTGATTTGTTAAAATCAAAATTTCAAGAAGCAAATTTTTCCCATAATGTAACTAGGAATTTAACCAATTCAGTCTCGTGAAGCTTTGTCAGACCAAACTGAATTGGTTAAATTTCTAGTTGAATAATGAGAAAACATTCAGCTTCTCTCGAAGAAATATAAAACTTTATAATTAGGCTTTCCCAAACCCAGTTTGGGGAAGACTCTTGTTATCTTCTTTTTCAAAAATTGTTTTTTTCCTCCCTCAATTTTGTATGTTGCGCTAATCAAAAACAAGCTGTACGATTTTAATCAAATTTGGCATACGTGCGATAAAAACTAGTGAAATGAGGTATCGCCATATCTGTGAAAACGCGTATTTTCAAAATATTCTTCCAAAACCTTCAAAATTTCACCATTTTTCAACATAACTCAAAAACATGCTATATGATTTCAACCAGATTTGGTAAACTTGTTTATTGTCACTATATCTAGAAAAATGAGGTATCGTCATATTCATGAAAATGCTTATTTTCAAAATTTTCTGCCAAAACCATCAAAATTTCTCAATTTTTCAAAAGTCTCGGAACTGTTTACAGTTATCTAGCTCAGATTTTGAAACATTTAAAGCATAAAATGATACACCAAAATCGCCACACAAATATTTCAAAAGTAACCCCTCTGAGCCAAAAATGAAATGAATATAGTAGTTTTGTCTTCAAAATTGACCAACTTCAAGGGCAAATTTTTCTATTTACAAGGTTGCTGTAACAATTATTTTGGTATGGATAGATGAAACAATGATTGCAGAAGAAAGTTACTGTTTACTTACTAATCTCAGGTTTAACCCCAAGCACAATGAGGGCGAGAATAAGAGTTCTGTTTGAAAATGCCAAAATTTGCCAACTCTGGTTGCTTTTTTTCTACCATTTTGGAAAGGATTAATTTCAAACATTTTGCATGTCCGTATTCACAATTGATTACCGGGCATATTTGCTGTTGTAAGTTTGGTTGTAAAGTTCAAACCTATGCCCATTCTGGTTGCATAAAAGTAGATACCGTCCAAAAGAATTCCCATTTTTTTCAGAATTTGATACGTTTAAGTGACAATTTACTCCATTTTTAATTGACTGAACTCTGAATGTTTTCTATGGCTGGATGCATCCGTCAAATTGTGACATAGTTTGTTTTATATGTTATTATTAAATGTTTAACCCTTAGGATTGGAGACTTCCCATAAGGGTACTCTCGGAATAATTGTTATTTTCGCCCAAATGTACATGCGATTTCTCAGCACTGAAGCCATATTTTCTCAAAACGTTCCCCATTAAAAGATAGGGCATTCATCCATGAACAACTTTACTGTTATATGTTTTATTCAAAGTTTTAACCATCACCCACTTGTCAGGCCTTGAATTGGAGTACCCTCAACTTGCACAAGTTCATTCAAATACCAAGATTCAAGACTCCTCCATGTCTCTTATCAGACACTCAGTCTGTGATTGATGTTCACACATTTAGAGCATAATATGATACACCAAAATCACAAATATTTCAAAATTAACCCCTATTGGCCACACATTATATGAATATAGCATTTTCTCTTCAAGATTGACTAACTTCAAGGGCAAATTTCTCTAATTGCAAGGTTGTTGTAACAATTATTTTCGTATGCATAGATTCAACAATGATTGCAGAAGAAAGTTACTGTTTACGTTTTTAATCTCATCTTTAACCCTCAAACACAATGAGGGCGAGATCCATTCGAAGATGCCAAAAGTAGCTAACTTCGGTTGCTTTTACCTATCATTGTGGAAAGGGTTAATTTCAAACACCTTGTTTTGCTATAGGTAGAGATGCTTAATGAACAAATCCGCTGCCGTAAGTTATGCTTTTGGGGCTTAACCCAACATATACTTTGGCCACTTAAAGGAACAGTACTGTCCGAAAAAAAATATGATTTTCAGTGAATTTTGCAAACATCTGTACTCATTTGCTCCAATTGCAAAGTTGTCGCAGCAATTATTTTGGTATGGATAGATGCAACAATAATTGCAGAAGAAAGTTACTGTTTACTTTTGAATCTCAAGATTTAACCCTCAGGCACAATGAGGGTCAGAATAAGAGTACCGTTATAAAATACCAAAATTAGCCCACATTGCATTTTTCTGTCATTTTGGAAATGGTTAATTTCAAACACTTTGCTTTGTATATGTAGTCTGAATTTTTGCACTGGAAAGTTGGGAAAGACCGTAATTTGTCCAACAAATTACAATTGTCTAGTTTAATTTTGATATGGTTCCAAGCCAGAAAATAAGCAGACTGTCATCTGAAATATGAGGTCCCCAGAGGTAAATTTAGTGATGCTACCCTGCACAGCAGGGTAGCATCACTAAATTCACCCTCTGTGAACCTCAATCTGAGTCAGGGTCTCAAAACTAAAAAGAAAGAGGTCCAACAAATTACAATTCTCTAGTTATATATTTGACATTGGAAGTAGTTTACCATCATTCAGGTTGATCATGTTTATAGTATGAAGTTTTGAAACCCACGCTTCACCAATTTATTTTATTTTGAATCACCGCTATCAACTGATAATCAACCTGTCGCTAGAGTAAATTTCTGACCTTTTTATCCGAAGTAAAATGACGTCGACTTGCTTCCGTGAATTAACTGAGTGATACATCGAGGTTACAAGCAGAAATGAAATAACCACCACACACAACGCGTGTTAGTATGCAGGAATGCCAGCAATAACTCGTAGTCCACCACAGCAGTGATCTGTATCCACTACATTCTTTTCACCAGCACACATCCGTTTCCTATTTTTATATACCTCTTCGACGAAATATGCCCCGTATTGAAACATTGTGTTTTTTGGACGACAGAAGTGGAGAATATATAGATAGATGAATGTTTCCTCCATCTAATTTTGCAAATTTTGATTCAAATTTACATCAAGCTATTTCAAGGTCATAACTGAGAATCTGACATCACAATTGGAACCTATTGGACAAAGATTCTGTAGGAATCAATTATTCAAGACATAATCGCTATACAATTTTTGATCAACACCTAGCTTGATACCTTATACACAACCCTGTAAACTATCGCGCGAATTGTCCGTGAAATAAGTGAAAAGTACAATTTAACGAGACATCATACCTTGGATTTCGGTTGTTTAACAACAAGAAGTTATCCGTATCGTGACCAACATATCATTTCGGTAATACAACGTGGTATAGGCATAAAACTGTTACAGGTAAATGCTAAAGTTTGGTCGGACCAGTCTTTGAAATTAGCGTTTGCAATCGGCAATGCCTCGATGAAATCCGTGACACATTTGTTTATAACTCCAGGTGTCCCAAAACTCACTCAGCCATCAATGACAGACAGGGTCAAAGCAAGTAGCTAAGAAGAAGGCAGTGACAGTGCCTCGGTATAACAAAACCCACCATGATCTCTGAGTTTGTGCACTCTAGCGTATATGTTCTAATTGCAAGGGTAGTAATAGTGTTTGATATTATATGTCACGTTACAATGAATGGCTGTCAGAGAGGTACAATACTGTTTTCAATAGTTTTTCATATCGAGGGTTATAAAAATAACCATGCACTATTCCTTCTAAAAATAGCCACGAAATATTCCATGATGTTCCGCGGACGGAACACAATGCACCCTTTTAAGAGATTTTTTCGGGAGTTCCGTTTCGTTATTTCAAAGTCCAAGAATGAAAATGATTTATTAGGCGATGGGTAGCAAGAATCTTCCCTGGTTTGTTCGATATATAGAGGATATGGAAGGAGTGTTTTGGTCATACTCTATTTATGAAATGAGTCTAAGAATTTTCCGTTTTGCCAAGCCTCTGGCGAGGCAAACAGGAAATTCGTAGACGAGGTTCACAAATAGAGTATGACCAAAACACTGATTTCATATTCTGTTTATCATATGACACCACAGTTACCAAAAACACATCTTTTAGATAGAAAAGAAAGGCTAAAGAATGGCATTTCACCTTGAACGTCATGCATTTGACTGTGAGTCGTCACAGCTGTACGCAGTCATTCGTCATAACCGCGACAAATTATAGTTCCACAATTCGGCGTTATAAAAATTAATTCTCAAGTATTTATGCATTTCTTGTCATTGGGATTTTAGGGGAATGTTTATATTAAATAAAATTAGGCATCGTGGCTTTGTCGATGTTTTGAAATAGTTCTATTTAAACTCGCATTAATTTGACACAGATCTTTTCGGTGATAACCAATCAGAAAGCGTTCTTTTGAAACAGACCAATCATATCAACTGGAGGCGATATGAATCACTAATTAATATTTATTGATAATATGAAACGGTAATAAGCCAAGAAAACGGAGAAGTCATATGATAAAATATAATAATTATTTCACGGCATGCCGTGGTCTATACCAAAATAGTGGATCCCGAGGAAAATAGTCCACACACCTCTGGCGCGTGGACAATTCCTCCTCGGGGCATTACTTTGTCATAGTCAACTCCAATTCGCGAAATATTTATAAGATAATAGCCAGATTATGTATATATATTTGCCTGTATTTAATTAATATTTAATTGATTGATTTTGAAAATAAATCGGTTTTCTCACGCCAATAACAAAATTGTGAGAATGAACTATTCTATTTGATCATTTTGGCCCTTTCTTTTTTTTATATTATTTACTGAAAATATACTACTAATGCCATGAAAAGTAAGCCTCAGAGGCGTAAATATGATGGGTGTATGGCGTTTGCCCCCCTCCCCTTTGACCCCCCCCCCCCCCTCCCCCAATAATTTTACAATCGGGACATTTTCCATCTGAATTGGAATCTTCGATATCGATTTGTTGTTGCTGGTAATTGAGGACTTTCTTGTGGACTTGATTTCCTTCCTGTACTTATGTCACATACACGGTCGGTCTCGTGCAAATGGAGGCTTGTGACTGATCGGGGGTTGTTCATTTTTTGTCACAAAAACATAGCCTATGACTCACTGAGCTCGTTCCAATGAGGGCCATAAGCTATGTTTTTGACGCAAAAATGGGAAAAAAAAATTATTTTCGTGTTAGGTAAAGGGCTGGTTTTTAGCTATAATTTCCATTGAAAAATATTCCGACTACATCATCATCATGTAGTTGGAAAGCGCAATAGTTCAGCGGTAGACTGTTGGACTTTTATGCTAGAGGCCCCGAGTTCGATCCCCGTCCGGGACGACCCGCGTTGTGTCCTTGGGCAAGGCACTTTATCCCGGTTGCCTACATGGGGGCACGATGACGCGACGGTGTGCGACGTCCGTCGATGCTAGGTGGTTCTCTCCGGGTGCTCCGGTTTCATCCACCTGTAAAACTGTCACGGTCACGATTATATCCATTGTGCATAAGTATGTGATTTTAAACACCAATAAATAAATCAATCTATCAATCAAAAAGGAGAAAACACTTGCAAGTTAATTTCTTGAAAAACTGAAAAAATTGCCTCAAGAATGTACTTATGAGGGTCATCGGGTTTGTTTTGGAAGCAAAAATTGAATAAAATTTGAATGGCAATTTTGTTTATTTAGTTATTTTTTACTATTATTGTGTGTATTGTGTGTGTGTGCGTGTTTCCTACTGAGCCGTTTTTCTCTTGTAATATGCCGCCGAAAAATTGTTTTTATTTACTGAACCTTGATGTGTTTCAAACATGATAAAAAATACACCAAATTGATTTACACCAAGTGATGAGCTTAGGAACTGATTAAACTGACTGGCAATGATTGAAGATTCAGAGGTTCATTTAATTTAGCGTTGGTTAAATTGAACTCTGCTTTCAATGTTTTTGCTATTTCGATATTCCTTCTGTTGTTTGTTAAAGTGAAAGGAATGATGGGCCTCCTTTCGCATTCTCTCTCTGATATGTTCATACCAAATGGCCAGAGGGTTTGAAGCGTATTGAACTAAAAAGCTTCACGTTTTTTTCTTAATTCATCCGTTTCTTCTAATGTGTCTTTAATTGGTGGTTGTTCAATAGGATGGATTTCGAAATCGTCCAAAGAATGGCCAGGAAGGTTAAAATGTTGTGCTACTGGGGCATCAGCATTATGTTTTATATCCTGTTTGTGAGTAGTAGCACCTTCTCGGAATGGATTTTGACTCTGGCCAACATACTGCTTCCGCCAGCGTTTGCAAGCGATAAGATAAATAATATTTGGTGAATCACAATGGAGAGAGTTACGGATCTGACAATGATCTTTCATTTGTTCGGAGGAAAATTCCTCATTCGGATAATTCATGAAGGTATGCAATCTGCAACGAGGCTTTTTGCAATTAAATACTGCGCCACTACCATTCTGCGACGGTCTGTTGTGTTCAGTTTTCAGTGGTTCGAAATCGGTAGTTTCTGCTGGACTTTCGAGCTTTTTCAGAATTTGAGATTTCAGGCGACGCAAAAAGCGCAGTGAGTACCCCCTCTATTTGAGGGCGCCAAATAGAATAGAACAAGCCTCATTGAAATTTACCTTATCATTTGAATTGCGGTATTAACGAATGAGCTGTGATTTGATGATACCTTTAAATGTATGTTGAGGGTGAACTGATTTTGTGTGCAACAATTGATGTGAATCAGTTGTTTTAAAACATACTTTATAATCTAAATGACCGGATGCCTGACATTTCTTGCCTTTATACACGGTCACATCAAGAAAATCAACAGAACTCTCACTGATAGTAGTTTTTAATTTAACGTTTGGATCATGATTCTTCAAAATTTCTAAAAATTCATCAAAATCTTCTTTTGAATGTTCCGAAATAATAAAAATGTCATCTAAATATCTCAGATATACGAGAGGATGCTTTGCACATTTGCTTAAGGCATTTTCCTCCCATTCCGCTACATAAATGCTTGCAAAATTAGAACTGAATCATTTGCCCATAGGACAACCCATTATTTGTAGAAAATATTCTCCATTGAATTGAAGGTCATTACCTTTCAAGCTCAGCTCTAAAAGATCCAAAATTTGTTCATCCGGGCGTTTTGCATCCGGATATTTTTCAAATGCAGTTTTAACCGATTTAACACCTTTATCAATATCAATGTTCGTATTCATATTGTCGATATCCAAAGTAGCCAGGATAGCATTTTTCGATATTTTCAATTTAGAAATTTTTGACAGGAAATCCTGTGTATTTTTTAGATAGCTCGAATGTTTATTTGCTATAGGTTTAAGATGAAAATCAATTAGTTCCGAGATCGCATAAGATTCTGATTTACAATCTGATACAACTGGTCTCCCGGGTTGAGTTAAGTCATCCGTCCACGAAGAACGGTCCTTGTCGATCTTTGGTAGGATGTAAAATTGTCTTCTTTGAGCACTGAGCTTAGCTGTTAAATATTTCAATTGTTTTTTGGTTATGTGACCTTTGTCGAGGAGAATTTTTAAGATCTTATTGAATTTTTCGACATTACTAGGCCAAATAACTGAATCTATTTTCTTATAATGTTTAGTATTGCTGAGTTGTCTCATAGCTTTCGTTATATAATTATCCCGAGATAGAACGGCTACCGACCCACCTTTGTCGGCTGGTTTAATTACTAATTTCTTATTTTTCGAAGTTTCGTGAGGGCTCTCCGTTCACCAGCTGCTAAATTGTCTTTATCGGAGGATTCGTTTGTTAGCCTCAATAATTTCGGGATCTACTTCACTACCTTGAGGTGACCAACCATACGATTCTGTAAAAGGAAGTTTCCGACCGCTGGAGTTTCTAAAGCGGTCTGCTAATTTCATTTGCTTAAGAAAATTACAGTAAAATGATGGTATATTTGTTTTATTACCAGTTTTAGGCTTCGGTGCTGGTACAAAAGGTAAACCGCGATCTAAAAGAGACTTCTCTTGGGTTGTTAGGTCATTGGTGCCAGACAGGTTAACCACGTTAGTTCCTAACCCCACATTTTTTAGGCGGCTGTTACCTTTGCCTTTACTTAGCTTCCGTTATATAATTATCCCGAGATAGAACGACTACCGACCCACCTTTGTCGGCTGGTTTAATTACTAATTTCTTATTTTTTCGAAGTTTCGTGAAAAGCGCCGGACGTAAGTGGCCGTTATACTTTAGGTGAATTGTTAAAGCACGTACCATACAGTATCAGGCGATTTGTCAGTCTCGTCTTTGGGTCAATGCTAACATGTTTTAATTTGTTGTGTAGGACAAGTAAATCTCAATAGATGGCAAATACACAACGCATATCATCTGGTTAAGAAATAACTGTTGTTTTTCTTCGGTTTATGTTATATAAACCGAAAATTTTCAGCACAAGCTTCATAACTCGCGTAGCGAGTTATGATTAAGCTTGTGCTGAAAATTTTCGGTTTATATCGTATAAACCGAAGGAAAACAACAGTTATTTCTTATAATTTAATCCGGCTGTAATATTAAAATATAAAAACTATGTGTACGTGAACGAAAAACTTTTAATTTTCGCAAAAGACAACAGTCAAACTCATTAAAGTGTGCCACAAACAGGTCACGTCAATCATTGTCAAATTGTTTGCTGTTTTGATTTTCGATCGCAGACGCCAGATATTTAGCAAGTCACGTAACAATATCATTAAAAACATTTTTTTAAGTTCCCCCAAGATCATGTATGATCTTTTAATCGTCTCCCACTTCGGTATATTTTATTAAATTCAATTGTTCCCGAGAAATTATCGTTATATTCTCGCTGACTGGAGGCGATGAAAAATCGATCATTGATCTTGTTTACAAGCTTGTAATCCATCTATCAGTCTGCCGTCACGCCCTCACGGTGACAATTGGATTGAGTGGGCGGGGCTTCCAGGGTCTTCAAAGTTGGATCGGATACATGTGCGAACGTGTAGACATTCCAAATCATTACGTGATTTGGTTTTTTCGATTTTCACGACTTTCACGCTGTATGCTTTCAACCAATCAAACGCAGAGGCTGGGTAAATGATTAAATTATTTAGCTGGAAACGCCAAATAAGAGTGAGTACCTGAATAAACAAACCATTTATTTCTTTAACGTATAAGTAGATGACAAACCCATAAAACACATCAAAAAACGAACTAAAAGCTAAAAAAATAAAAACTGATAAATACTGACTGAGAAGTTTTTACTTGTTTGTTTCTCCGAACAGTCGGTTACATAACAGATATATCACGTTGTTTATACTGTCACGGAAACAGCTCCGATAAATCTTTCAATTATGGTATATCCGATTAAATAAAGATGTCGGAAAGAAGTTAGGGAATGTATAGCCGTCCTATGAGTCTGTCTCACGAGCGAGTCTTCCTCCTATATGAGCAGCCTCATAAACTTCAACTTTCTTTAAGCGACAAGTGTGATGAGGAGAAACCAGTATTTGGGGGTACCCGGATATCACCTTTTGGGAACACTGTTGTTGAACTGAGGACGAGGCCGCTGAAGCTTAGAAGGGAAATTTGAAAAGAGGATGACAGGGAGTGACAAATATATAATTTGGGAGTAATTGGTACCATGGAGCTCTTTCTCTTAGAATGCCTCAAATATCGTCGAGCTTGTTCCAATGAAGATTTTTTTTTTTGGGGGGGGGGGGAGGGTATGTAAAGTTTTTGGCCCACGTCTTCTATCGTCTTGGACAGAGGCGGTGGAACCAGGGGATACAGGATACACGTGCCCCTCCACATTTTTTCACAGACATTTTACGTGGTTACACAATGATTTAAAATTGGTCCATGCAAACGTGTCAATGGGCATTCCTGTAATATATTATTTTCAAACCCAAACAACTTTTGGCCAAAGAATCCCACCTTCGATCTGTCTTTTCGGTCCGTTTCTTCTACTTCAACCATCTTCCAACCCGAAGGCTAGCCTTCGGGCTGGAAGATGATTGAAGTAAAAGAAATGGACCGGGCAGTGACCACACTGCTGCATGCTCATCTATTCGAGAGACTATAGTGTGTCATAGTACATTTACCAAAATACGATTGTAACTTTTCTCCCACTGGGACGAATCATGGTAGCATTGAAACTTTGTGCCCCTCCACTTTTATCGAACTTCAGCCGCATTTGGTCTTGGGTAAAGGCTTAAATTAATATTAAAAACAAACATTAATGTTATTAGTAAGGACACGAACTCTTCTTTCTAAATAATCAACTACTTGGCCCACTCATTCTTAAACAATATAATTTGAGCCACTATTTAAACGACAAATATGAATGGTGCCGTAAATACAGTCAACTGAGAGTCAACTCAACTTTTGTCAACTCGCCACTGAACGAAACAGTAAAAATGTGTATAGGTCTTAATCCCAACCTACAACTGACGTAGCGGAAGAACCAAGATAAATGCTTTGTGTGTAAGTTCAAATCTTGTTAAAAAGTTAGCAATATAAATTATCACTAATGAATGTGTCATTTCTGGATGAGTGTTTCCGACACCAACTACTGTGAGGGTATTACACTAACATCCTGTGACCTCAGAACAATTAAATTTTCGGGATGATTCAATCTCGCTCACAACTTGAAAAAAATGGCTTTGTCCACCAACTAACAACATTGAGAAGGTCATACATCACCGCGTATTATTTCTCACCACACTGAACTTTAACTCTCAGCTCTCTGCAGGCTCACAATGTCGATGTTTAAAATCTTTGCTCGCTGCACGGAAATTTTTCGCCCTGTACGAAATTATCCGGTCACCTTAGTAAAAATACACTACCTCAAACAGGAGTTGTATCTTTTTCATGATTTCTTGATGCCAAAGTATAATCTGTCATCAAATCATGGCTGCTTTGCTTGGAGCTCTGTCAAACAAGATATAATAGATTAAATGCCTGTATTGGATATATTGATGCCAAATAGGTCTATACATTTGGTGTTTGTGAGGGTAATTTCTCAAAATACTACACGACCAAGACACATTTTATTCAATGAACATGAGTTTACTATATAACCTATTTGGAATTAACAGGTCTAATTTGTCCTGAAGGTATGTAAATGGTTTTGTGTTTGTAAGTTGTATACAATTAACGGGGTTATTCAGTTAAAAGATATACATTTAAGTGGGTTCCAATGTGTTAATAATGGTCATTACCCTATAGCACGAGTAATGGTACAGTCCAGTAGTCATCTGTGGCATTGGGCGGGGGCAGCAGAATCCAGCAGCAGAAGAAGCTGATCTAGTCAGCCCGATAGGTGTAGGATCCTCAGAGTCCTTTTTAAACTGGTGCTGGTGAGAAAGGTCTCTCCACTCCATGTGCTACGTGTTTGTGTGGCACGTCGTGCAGCACCACACACACACACACACACACACACACACCTACACACCCTACTGGTGCCTATAGCCGATCGAACGAGGTACTACGAAACATGCCTCGGTATGGTGACCTCTGCCAGACTCTAGGTGTTTTTTTTTTTATCACACTCGTTTTTAAATACCATGGCATAAAATAGTCAAGATATATAAATACTGATTCAACACAACAAAATGCATGACAAAATGCATGACTGAATTTATAAAAGTAAGTTCACACAAAAATTTTGTTGTGCACAGGTCGAGAGGTACGCGCCCGGAGTGATTCTCTCACAATGGACCCAAATAGTTATCAAACGGGAGGTTAAAGTGACTGCCAAATAGCATCTTCAGTGGTTCTAAACCAATGGTTTCAGTGGCACCCAGCTAACCTAAGTATATGGATTAGTTGCCGAGTGTCTAGAACAGTAATTTGAGCCGATCTCCAACGACTCTTGCGCGGACTTTTTGGGATCAAACTGATCTTGATTTAGACAAAGGAGATACGAGCTCAGAGATTTCAAGATGATGAGGAGGAACTTACTGCTGCTGTGGAGGTTTGGCTACAGGATCAAGATATGGACTTCTACAGACGCGGCATCAACGACTGGCAGACCAGGTGGAACAAGTGTATTGAATTACAACGGGACTATGTTGAAAAAAATAAATATGTTCTGTACCGATATTTCAGCTTTATTTATGTTAGGGTCAAAACTTTTTGACATCCCCTCGTAACTCTGTGTGGGCAGTCAGGTGTTCGATGCTAGGACAAAACGAGATGGAATCCATCAGGCGTTTGATAAAACTTTGGTGATATTTGGTGAATATCGTGAGGAGTAGATGGTGTTGTGCTAAGATGTACACAAACGAGATCACACACTATTAAAAGTACCAATAACAGAAGGTTCTTGAACTCTGCAGGGAGCGTTTTAGAATAATGCAACATGTTTCATGTAGTGTGGCATATTATGAAAGGCCTAGTTAGCTTTATAACTAAGAATTTCCTAAACCCTAAATGCCTGAATGTGTATGTCTTACCATGCCATCGGGCGCAACCGTGGGCGCACTTCGTGTTAAGTCACATGGCGATTATATGCTACCTTAGAAATCCGGTGGGCCCCATGGCTGCGGCCATCAAAAATGATGGACGCGTGTCGTCTAAACAACGTGTGTGACACATGTACACTCACACCACGTACCTATGGCGACAGTGACACCACAGCGTCCAACACGCACTGCAGTTTGATGTCACTTTCATGTTCCATTAACGGGCTCCGCCAAACATAATGAGTGAATAGTAAATAGCATAGTACCGACGCCTTCCAAGGTGGATAACTCTGACACTCATTTTAGGCAATAGGCTGACTTTAACGTTGATTTTATTGTATTCCAGGATTGTACCATGCTTCTTCCTCTATCTTATGTACACTATACCTGTGATATGGCTTCTGGAACTGGACAGACACGAAGTGCAAAATTTAATAGACCAGGAGACTGAAAACAAGACAAATTTGACGCGTGTTTACTTTGAGGCTGACGAAATAGAGAGACAGGTACTTAGAACATAAACTGTATTTATTATACGCTAAACGACAGATTATAGAAGAAATTGCGGAGAGATAGAAATCGTACCTCCCACTATGAAGATATCAATATTTTCTCTTTCACGGTATCAATCAAAACGACGGCTTTCAAAGTATCACTTCAAAGTGAATACAATTCAAATTGTCACTGGAAATTATCAATTTGTTCCATAAACGTATACTGAAAAGTAATTCTGGTATTTTTGAGTGGACACGGATCATTTCCAGCAATGATTTAACACGTATTCACTTTGAATGAATTGGTGCATAAAGCCGCTGGTCCAAACATGGCCTGAAAGTCCGTAATATAAGTTTTTAGTTTGGTACGTCCTTTCAAAGGACGTACCAAACCAAAAACTTACATTACGGCCTTTCAAGCCATATTTGGACTAGAAACCCACCAGCTGAATCAAATTGCAAGACGGTATCTGTTCCGAGTATCAATCAAATCACTTCCCGTATCAATGATTCAATGCGCTGTTTACTTTCATGCATCAATGCAAGGTTGAAACGAGTGGAATTATCAGATTCTTATAAAAAGTGTATAATAAAAAGAAAATCTAGTGTTGTTGAGTGGATACCGAAAATCATCACTCGTGATTGAGATAAGGGCAACTTTCGCTCGAGCAAACGCTCGTGAAAAATAAACATTTGTCTCGGTCACTCGTGAGATAATTTTCAGTATCCACTCAAAAACACTAGATATCCTCTATCTATTTTAATCCTTTGTCCAACCAAGGGCGCCGGAAGCGTCCGATGGCAATAGCGTGGGGGTGGCGTGGATATAAAAAAGGACCCTCGATTCTCTATGAAAAATTAAGGCCGGAAATTTACAACGTATCATAAATAGTAATGCGACTCTGAAATAGTATTGATATCATGCATTGTCTCCTGAATGGAGTGCTAAAGTATTGCTGATGGCACCTTGTTCTCCTCGCGGCTTTAGAACTCATCCCGCGGATTGTCTAGCTCTCTGGTTGTTGATTATTGACCAACCTTGTTTATTGTGCCTGTCTCCTCCCCCATTGAAGTTGACAAATCGTCCCTTGAGTTCCAATGTGTTCTATGTGCCTACTGGCACATAGAACACATTGGAAATCAGGGGACGAAATGTAAAGTGTGTAAAAAACGAATATACGAGAGTTTCTCATTTACAGTTCTCGAAAAGTATAGATTTTTCCTCTAGTGGACTTCTAGCGATAATGGGTACGCAGCTGCATCCCATGCCCTGAACTGGGGAGGGGGAGGGACTCGGCTGTTTCCTCTGTCCTTTCTCAATATCACCATTCAAATTTCGTTATTGTTTTCATTTTTTTGTGCCTCAAACACATATAGCTTTTGCCTAACGATGTTAACCCTGCGTATGCGGGGTTGTTGAGTTGGAGAGTTCGAAACTAACGGCTACTCTCAGCTGCTCGATGTACTTCGGTCTTCTCCACCCGTCCGAGACGATATGATTTTAGCTTTTGAAAGAATTTTTTAACCCCAATAAATGAATAAATAAATAGATATTGGCGCGCTCTACTACCGAAAGAAAAGCGATCTCCTTCACTGTTGAAGGAGTTCATCGACCCTTTCTGTTTTCGATTTCATACACTGCATTTGAGAAAGCTTAATCATGCGAATGAGTCAAACATTTAATATAATTTGTAATAAGATTCCATGGTTCACGGCTTTGTTGGCTGCCGTGAAGTGATTTATATTACAGAACTTATAGTTGGGGCGGATAATAGACAGAAACAAATTTACATAAGTCAAACAGTGCTTCAGAACTAGCCTGTTGACTAACCAATGAATCAAGATCTTGACAAATGTCCATTTCATTCTAAATGGATTGACGACCATGTGCATGAAGCACACTTAAAGTGGAACGCGTTAAACTCTTTTCACCCAACACGACAAGCACCTGCAAAAACATTTTCTTGGATTTTTTTTTTATTTTTCATTTTTCACCTCAAAAACTTAGCTTATAATTCCGGGGGCGCGGTGGCTCAGTATAGTTACTGCACTGCCAGGGGTAATCACATTGTGTCCTTGGGCAAAGCACTTAATTCTGATTGCCCACGTGGGGGCATGGTGGCTCTGTGTACTGAGGCCTACTGCACATTGATGGTACACTTGTATTTGAACCCGTGCTGACCCTGCTTGTGTGGAGGTAGTACGTTGGGGAGTCTGACATTTGCTTGCCGCTGCTCGGTAGTTCTCTCCGGGTACTTCAACTTCCTCCATCCGTAAAACCGACACGATGTGATTCTTGCTGTCGAATGTGTAGTTAGGCCTGAATAAGAAAAACTTGTGATGCCATCATTGCCCACGATGAGGGGCATGAGCCATGTCAAAAATTAAAACAAAATGTGAACACCGATTTTTTATTTTTTATTTTTTTAATTACTAATTATTATTTTTTTTCTGTGAGGAGCGCTGGAAAGATATGCTCGTAACGTTACGCGAGCAAAAGGATAAATGTAATCACTCGAGGTTATTACTTAGTTTTATATCGACAGAGATATAGAGGATATCTCGTGTTTTTGAGTGGATACCGAAAATCATCTCATGACTGACCGATACAAATGTTTATTTTTCGCGAGCGCATGCGCGAGCGAAAATAGCCAATTGTCTCGGTCACAAGATATTATACGTTTTTTTTTTATAAGAATCTGAAAATTCCACTCGTTTCAACCATGAATTGATGCATGAAAGTAAACAGCGCATTGAATCATTGAAACAAGGAAGTGATTTGATAGATACTCGGAACAGATAGCGTCTTGCGATCTGATTCAGTTGGCCGGTTTCTAGTCCCAACATAGCCAAAAACTTGTATTACGGACTTTCAGGCTTTGTCGGGTTTCAGGAATTAATTCATGGAGAATACGTGTTGATTCATTGCTGGAAATGATCACTATCCACTCAAAACAACTAGATTTTCTTTACATTATACTTTTCTAGAACAAATTGATCATTTCCAGTGATAATTTGACTCGTATTCGCCTTGAAGTGATGCTTTGAAAGCTGCCATTTTGATTGATACCGTGAAAGTGATAATTTTTACATCTTCACAGTGGGGGATACGATTTCTATCTTTCCGCAATTTTTTCGATAATCTATCGTTTAGGGTATAATAAATAATTGTCATTATTCCAGACTAGGGTTAAATCCGGAACCGGGAATCTCTAATTCACCATGCAAGTCCAAAGTTTTTTTGTTTTCCCACTTCGACGAATATTACGACACTTAGTTTGCGTTGTCTACGTATCTCTTTTCTCTCTAATCTTTATCCACCCAGGCTTATTTCCACCATTAGTTTCTCAGCGCGAGCGAATATACCCATTTCTCAAGCGAGATAATTTTCGGTATCCACTCAAAAACACTAGATCTTCTTTTTATTATACGCTTTTTTGAAAAGGACATACCAAACCAAAAACATATATTACGGACTTTCAGGCCATGTTTGGACTAGCGGATTTCATATACCGATTCAATGTGAATACGTGTTGAATTATTGCTGGAAATGATCGGTATCGACTCAAAACATTTCCAGTGATAATTTGACTCGTATTCACCTTGAAGTGATGCTTTGAAAGCCGCCATTTTGATTGATACCGTGAAAGTGATAATTTTTACATCTTCACAGTGGGGGATACGATTTCTATCTTTCCGCAATTTTTTCGATAATCTATCGTTTAGGGTATAATAAATAATTGTCATTATTCCAGACTAAGGTTAAATCCGGAACCGGGAATCTCTAATTTCGAGGAATCAAAACCGGGAACGGTCGTTCAATTTTTATCCCAAAAAGGGCCAAAACTACCTTTGAAATCTTTCCATTTTATCAATTATTGTGGTGCTTATCTAAGACATACCCCATTAACCATTAACAATACTATGACGCCCGAGAAAACCCAACGCATATTCGGCCCCATATATTGCACAATGTGGACATAACGGGTGCTATGCTTATATGAACTGTAATTTTATGGGCTGGACTAAATGCAAAATATTCCTGTAATTCGGCGGCAACCAGTTCTCGTCAGATCACCGAAGTTAGGCAACGTCGTGCCCGGTTAGTCCTTGGATGCATGACCGTCTGAGCGATCGATTCGGACCCGCGTTGTGTCCTTTGGCAGGGCACTTCACCCCAATTGTCCACATGGGGGCACGATGACGCCGTGTACGAAGGCGTACTGCACCTCGATGGTGCGCATGTCTTCAACCAATCTAACCCTGTGCTGCAGTGCGGAGTTACGATGTTGGGGAGCTGACAGCTGCTCGTCGTTGCTCGGTGATTCTCTCTGGGTACTCCGGCTTCTTCCACCCGTAAAACTGGTCTTCAACACGATATGACGTTGGCTGTTAAAGTGTCGTTAAACCCTAACAAATAAATGAATAAATAACTTTCTGTAATTCGGGACAGGTGTGTGGGGTTGTGATACTGGAGTGGAACGCGGATCCAGGCTCGCATCCGACCTGTTTGGATGCGTGTCCGGGGCAGAGAGCACGACACCTCGTTCCTTGCCAGTAGACGAAACAATTTACTCCCTGTTTCACAAACCGGCATTTATGTGATTTATCACACGCCTATCCTATGAAATCCCCCATCTACAGCAACACAAAACCATGCAGAAAATTAAAATGTGTTCCAAACATATGTGCGGAACGAAATTCGTTGACGGCCTATCAGGGATGTGGCTAGAGGGTTTCAGCTGGGGGGGGGGGGGGGGGGTTGCCACCGGTGTAAATTCCAACTGTGAGTGGTTTCGATAGGTGGTTGCACTGCAGCGCTGGGTGATATCTTTTAACTCTTTACCTAACGAATCGCCCGCTTCCGCCCTCGCAATATGCAAATACAGCTGCTGAAAAAATATTATTTTTCGAAAAATTTCAACAAAACCATATCATGTGACCCCTCTTTGGAACGAGCTCGTCAAGCTCGTTCCAAAGAGGGGTCACATGATACCGTTTTTTTGAAATTTTTTTTAAAATTTTTAAAAAATGATATTTAAAATAACGAATTTTGAAATCGTCTGCGTTGGGTAAAGGGTTATGAACCCTTCTGAAAATTTTCACTAGTCCTGAAACGGAACAAGCATCATTTATAATGTGTCTGGGTCAGACAATTTACCGGATTGATGTCAGAGTCGAAATTTTGAGGCCAATGTCAATTTTAGAGTAGGAAAATTGAAACTCAAGTTTCCAGTTGGAAATAAAAGATCAAAATTTCTCATCATTAGTTGGAATTTTAATATTTTTCATGAACAATGTTAATTTATTGAATTTCCAACTATTTGATTTTTGACCTCGGAATTTCCAACTATTGAAAAAAAATACTCCTAGCTGGGGGGGGGGGGGGGTGAGACACCCCCACCCACCCCACCCCCTGTCGCAACATCTCTGCGGCCTATTTTGAAATAGAAGCGAAATTCGACTGTAATTCTCTACAAATCGTGCGCCGAAATTACAATTTGAATAGCTAGCGATAGCTAAAAATCACTCCCCGAATTCCAGTGTGTTATATGTGCCAGTAAGCATATAAAACACAAGGGAACTTAAGGGATGAAATAGTAACACGGGTTCCCCTCGCAGATTTGGTTGGCAATAAAATGTGTTCTTTTTGTTGATAGTTGTCAAATGAATTGCTGAGTGTCCTAATAATTGTATAGACGTGAAGGCATGTAATAAACACAGAACGGCACATGCGTGTGAATGGATTAATCGACATGGCACTTGTGCCATCGCGGAAGGATAAAACTCGAGGCATGCGGCCTCTCGTTCTATCCTTCCACGTTTGCACTCGTGCCATATCGATTAACCCATTCACACGTGTGTGCCGTTCAGTGTATGTATTATATTTTGTTTCTGCATTATGTAAAGTTTGTATCTGTGTTTCATTTGGATACTCCTTACACCATTATAATGGTTATGGAGAAATAAAGAATAGAGCTGCTGTGCGTGGTTACACAATAATCGTTAAAAAGAATTCGTTATATTACATACAGACTCAGTAACACTGCATGCGTTTGGCGGACAAACTACTACGAACGGTACGAATCGACCGTACAGTGCTTTTCATCAATTATCGGGATTGATCATTTAATAATCGTTGGATTTTTTTTCATGATTGTGAATGTGTAAAGCTCAGGTGTGGATGGGAGTACCAAATTTGATTAAACCACTCCAGTATTTTGAATCCAGATTTTCTTTTTTTTTTTTTGTTGTTGAGCATTATATGAGTTATTGACCCAAAACATATATGTTTAGTGAAAACCGGGTATTAAAAAAACGGATAAACATTTTAAGCCTATCCTTGAGCAAATATTCAAATCTACAAAATAAAACTTTGACGATAGAAAGCGCATCATCGTTGGAACATGTTCGGTTATCTATCATCCTGAGACTAAATATTGTTTTGGTTTAATACCGGTGACTACTTCGCATATAATGGCTCATTGGTTAACACGCTGATGAAATTTTCGACAGAGAGGTGATGAGTTCCAACCTGACCCCACACCACTAGCGGAGTGCCCGTAAGTAAGACACTTAATTTCGTTTTCCCGCAGTTCGTGGCTTCTGTTGTGACTCGAGAAAGGATTTAGGTTAAGAAAGTTACAGTAAAGTAACAGTCAATTCAACCTCTGGTGAAATGGCCAAATCTTCTCCAATGATAATATTAACCGTTAACCCTTTACCTAACATGAAAAGACACTTGCAAAAAATATTCTTGAATAACTAATTTTTTTCATTTTTTGTCTCAAAAACATAGGATATAACCCCTCATTACAACGAGCTTGACGAGTTTGACGAGAAAAAATAATGAAAATTAATTGGCGATTTTTGAGAATAGCGCTGACCGATTTTGGTCCTTACGTTGGGTAAAGGGTTCATATGGTTTCTCCTTAAGAACTTTTCAAGAAATCATGTTAGAAGCTGGTATTCTGTATACAGATAAAAGTTATCACTATATTTTCCTTCTGTCAACTACAACCTATTCCATGCGGTAATCTATACAGTATGGTCCACTTTATTGGATATCTCTTAATCGAATAACCCCGTTGATTGCGTATATTCTCCAAACACCAAACCATTCGCCGTACATTACAGAGTAAACCCCTGTCAACTGAATAAAAAAGACTTGTAATTTAGAACATAGAATGCTTTGACAACCACTTAATTCCTTATGTTTGTAGACCTGGTTGGTAATCATGTATTGCCCGGATAGTTGTAGGTAATACTGTGGCCGGGATGAAAATCGACATGTCGATGTATTTACAGAGAATGCAGTGAGCACTATAGGTAACATACTTGCGTATGTAGCGAAACACGTAATTTCCAATGAAACAGTATATCTGACAAACTGAAAATTGTGTCTTCCGGTTTGCCCATGGGGGGGGGGGGGGGGGGGGGCGACCATTTTTTCGTTCGATATCGAATTTTGGGATAGTTGAAAATAAAAATAGCAACAAAAGCAAGAGATTGCACTAGGGCTGCACGATATTCAAAACTGAATACCGGTATCGGTATTAAAAAAATACTACGGTATACCGGTATATCGAAAACTATTCAGATATATGAACATAAGTACCACAATCGAGACTTGAGGCATCACCATCGGGACAAATTAGCATGCCTTGATGATGCGGTTCGAAACACCTTTACCCAACGCAAACGATATCAAAATTTATTATTTTCAAAATTAATTTATCAGATTTTCCACAAAGATTTCAATAAAACTATATCATGTGACCCCTCATTGCAACGAGCTGAACGAGCTCGTTCCAACGAGGGGTCACATGATATAGTTTTGTTGAACTTATTTTGTCAACTGCTGAATTTGTATATTACGAGGGCGCAAGCAGACGATTCCTTCGATAATGGGATAATATTATTCATGCGGGGCTACAAAAAAACTCAAGACATCTTGAAAATTAAATTGTGAGTAAATAAATAATGACGATAAACCGATATTTTTGTAATTACACCGGTATTCAATCGATATTGGTTTGAATATCGGTTTTTTTTCTATATACCGTGCAGCCCTAGATTGCACCGTGTGTTCACCACGTCAATTTTTCTGAATAAATGACGTTTAGGGGATAACTATGTTGTATTTGATTGTTTGGGGTCGGAAACGATGGTTTTACTGTCGCAAATTGAGTTTTGCCGGCGACGCGTTAGCGGAGCCGGTAAAACGGATATTTGCGACAGTAAAACCATCGTTTACGGCCCCAAACAATCAAATACAACATAGTTATTCCCATTCTAATATAATTCGGCTGAAAACGAAGATAGTATTTGATCTCCCAACTATAAAACAACGCCTTGTTGAAGACAACAATTTAAAACTAAAAATAAGTCTTCGTGACGTCATTTGGGAGTTCCGAACCAAATAACGAAATATATTTTACGCTGCCACAATACAAATAATTCTAAACGTTTTAGTCATTTTATCACCAGTAACAAAATATATTTATGTTTGTACTGACAACATTTATCATGTTTAAATGTTTGTGACAATCTGAAAACAAAATACGTCGGCTGCTTTCTCTGTTTAAAGTTTAGAGTTCACCTTGTGATGTTTTAGTCGGAGTCGGAAAGCACTCGAGGATTTACCATTAAAGTTAAAAAAAGGAGATCTTTGATTAGAAGCCCTTGTTTAACCGTAATAATTACTTATGGTTACAGAACAATTGTTCATTTCAAACTGTTTCTAGGAAGTGATGTCTTGTGGAATTGAGGTTACTACTATTGACATAATTGTTTGCAGAACGAATAGTTCACCTCTCTCAGTGGTAAACGCATTTCTGTAGCTGTACATGTGGAGCCACGAACGCAGGTAACAAATTAGAAAATGAAAGGACCGCTTGCACTTGAAGTCGATGTTATAACATCGCTAGCGGATCTGTCACAAATATTTGGCCTTGAACAATTAAAATTATTATTGCCAGCAGTCGGAATTTTGGATTTCTATTTCGCACATAGCGTCCATAAATTCTTCATCGTACGAAAAATTGCTATTTATAAATTGTATTTTAATATCGCTTACTACTGGTTCCACACGGTTGCCGTTAACGGTTAAGCCCGTCGAAATCAGTTTTTTTTTCAGCACTCATTGCATTACTCAGCAGTCTCTGACAAACCCCTATTCCACATTAATATTAAACTTTCCAACTTCATCCATACTAAATACAGTTAATTACAAGAAAGATAGAGAACGTTTTTTTATTCAGGTCAACGCGTTCACAGCGTTTGTTTACATTGGATACGGTAGTCAATGACTCCAAATGGTACGAAAATAGAACGCCCACGAATACATCTTAACTTCCTGAAATAGTTTTCAACAACACAAAATTTGCGACAGGTTACGCCGATTTTACTGTCGCAAATTTTATTGATTAACCAATCAAATTTCGAGATTTATAGTAATTGTATTAGAATATTATTTCTTTAGTTTGAACACTGGCTTCCTAGAATTATTCAGTATTAAATTGTCTTTTTGTTGCTTGAAAATTTTAAAAATCCTGCTTTTGACCACGAATCTTTTATCTTTTAGTTTTCTGTCAGTAATACAGTATCAAATGTTGACAAAACTACCGGCGAAAGCAAGAATCCATCTCTTTCAATTTGACGATACATACAGATTATCACTACAGTGTGTGTCTCCGGGAATTCAGATCAAGTCTAGTTGTAGGAACAGAACAGTATTTCGACGAGCCCGTTAGAGCGAGTCGAAATGCGATTCTGTGCCAAAAATGAGACTTGATCAGAATTTCCGGAGACACACACTGTGGTGATGATAAATTTATCTCACAATATTGACCACAAAATGTGTTATCAAACTATTTCTAGAGGAACTTTTTCATTTGCCTTATCAGTGGAAAGACGCAAATTTAAAAATAGAATAGCGTTCATTGATCTCCATATTGAGGTCAGTGATGACGTTACACTTCAGAGAAAATTACGTCACTGGGAGTGGGATTCACTTTACTGAATACTGTCTTGCGAAGTGGAGCAACTGCGTGTTTCGTCAACGTCAATTTGGTTGTTACTTTTGCAATAATTACTGGTGAATTAAATATCCCTCTTGGTGTAAAGATTTATTATATTTTAAAATATGCCGTTCACCGTTTATTGAGGTGGAGTTTTCCACATTTCATAGCGAAAGCTAATCCTTTAACTTCAAATGAGAAGCCTCGATACGAGCGTTCAGGAAAATCCCAATAATAGGCTGCAAACCAGGCCAAGATGCCGGAAAGTGCTCATGATTGAACTATTCGTTGAGTTAACTTCCCCAGTGACATTTTAGCATACCGTGCATAATAAATACGTTACGTGGCATTTAGTTGGCAGATACAGTGTCATATACGGCTCGGAGAAAACAATATTAGGTTCGGCTTCGCCTCACCTAATATTGTTTTCTCTGAAGGGAAAAACGCGAAGCGATCGAAAAATGATATTATTACCACTCATTCTATAAATTACCAGTCGATTAACATGATTTTGGAGGGCCGTTAAAACTCCATAATTTCAGTGACGTCGTTCGACGGAGCCGGGCCGCGGGCGATAATGGTATAAATAGCCATTAGCGGCCCGTGGCCCGGCTATTTTTAGATTCCATGGTCTAATGAATTACTTCCATTCGGATGACGTCCCTTTGTATTTCTGAACTGAAGTCGAACGCACGATCGAAACAGAAATATCGAACCGACTTGAGTGATAATTTCTTCCAGTAGGCTAATTCCCTCGTGCGGTTAGCTGTAACAGGGAGTGGTGATAATAGTAATAACATGATTGTTGTCAGGCATCATGATTCATTAGCGGCCCTGCAGCAATGATGAACAGCACTTGGGCTTATTAACGGCCCTCGACTTTGTCTCGGGTCTTTAATAAACCCTCGGGTTGTTCATCATTGCTGCAGGGCCGCTAATGAACCATAATGCCCTCCAAAATCATGTTATTGTTATATTATTATCACTTTATAGGGCACTCCCTTGCGAATATTTTCATTTTCGGGGGCTGCACAAAACTCATATGTTTCCGTTCACATCCGGGTTCCCGGGCAATAATGAAAATTTAGTTTCAATATAGCCCGGCCGCCCGCACAATCCCGGATGTAGGGGAGGTAACACTGCTTTGAGTTTGAATATTTGGAGAAGAGAGATGTGATGGCGGAATTTTGTGATCTTTGGCGTGAAAGAATTAATATATACATTCGCATTTAAGGCATGAGTTAGTTGCTGACAATGACTGTGTGGGAATTTCACACATCTACTACATTGAAAAATGATAATAATGAGCAATCATAAGTGCTAGGCATTCAATTTATCAGCGTGGGAAGCGGCCAGGTGAAAACCGCAGACGCACGACACGCCGAGTTAAGTAAAATTTTCAAGTTTTAAACAGATTATTCACAGGTAAACCAGGGACATAAATACTGTGAAAATATTTGTAATACTTCCGGAAAAAAATCCGATTTATGATTTTATAAGGTTTGGTCTGGAAAAGTTGATAGTTTTGACATGAAAAATCGCGGAGTTTAAAATTTACTAATCTCGTGTACAGCAAATGACTTTCGGTGCTTGTTTGCGTTGGGCGTCAACTGATTAATCACGTGACAATACTTAGCTAAAAATATCGTGTTGATAAACAGACGACACGCGTCAATTTTCAATAAATTTCAGCGTTCATTTTTTCAAAATGTCACAATCGAGTGAGTTAGGGGAAGACGATTTGGAAAACACGGAGAAAAGTTCAGTGCCTCACAACACAGCACTGACTACAAAGTATGGAGTAAAAAAAAAGTTTCAAGACTGGTTGGAAAAAAAAACAAACTTGTGACTTTTGTGATAATAATACAAATAACATTATTTTTTACGGGCGTTATGGTTCATTAACGGCCCTACGAAAATGATTAACAGCCCTTGGGCCTATTAGTGGCCCTCGACTTCGTCCCGGGCCACTAATGGACCCTTGGACTGTTAATCATTTTCGTAGGGCCGTTAATGAACCATAACGCCCTAAAAAATAATGTTATTGTATAATTAATGCCGTTGTTTTGGCAACAACGGAATCACGCGCTTGTATCAGGGGCCCTTGATACGGATTCGGAACAAGGGCCCAGATACATTAAACTTCAGTTGCGTAACAGTGCAAAAACGCCCCGATTGTGAGATAAAATAGAGTCCTTTGCGACTACGTTCCCTTCTATGTCTAACCTAATTCATATTATAACTATTTATCAATTAATTTCAAAAAAATGCATTGAAAGAAATGAGTGCAAAGACGTCGTCTTTTATTTGCCGATACACTTCCACCAACTGAAAACCCGAGAGTTACTGAAGTTATAAGATTTGCTTTTATTCAGTTGAATACCCGTCCAATAAAAGCATGATATGTTCTCATCATTTATTGACGATGGATGAGATATTTTATAGACGCCTGTCGGACAAGATGAACTCCAATGATGTTCTGATTTTCAGAATGATTTCTGTTCGCGCGACAGCATGTACTAATCAGTGCTTAGCAGAGCTGTGGGGTAGGGAAATGTGGTACAATTGTGCGAGATCCGCAGGTTTATTAGGTAGGGTAGGGTCCGACGTGTTAGAAAATTCCAAAATTGAAAGAAAAAAGATCGACACCAATACCCTCTAGTATTGCCAGAAGCGGACCATTGCAAAAGGCTTAATATGTTTTACCATTCATGGATAGCCGGGGAGGGACGCATAGTTTTTTTAGTTTTCAGTGTTTGCTGTGTGCAAAATATTCAGTTGCACTCTGATGTGAAAGCTCATACATATATTCCACTAAGCTATCAAGCCACCAGTCTCATCCTGTGAAGAATTCGACGCTCTGGTGGGCTGCTTGTTTACCTTTGTTTCGTAGAAATTTGTGCGCAGACGACCGTTGATGTAATGCGATGTCCTTTTACTCACCGCCATGTACAAATTTTCATTAGTGCTCCCGTTATATACATTTCAGTCAATAAGTATTTAATTCATCTTGAAAACATCAACATATTAACACGATTAGTTGGACTATATGCCATGTAATGATGAAACTGTGTCTTTAGTGAGTCTTCATTCCTAATGGGAATGTCATAAAAGAACGTCGAACAAATCAAGCCTGGACTGAGCTGTAATTCTTCCGTTGATTTATAGAAAAATTGTTTTTGGTATTTTTTTAGATTCAATCGTGGATTTAGATCCAGTCGTATGGAATATTTCAGTTGGTTTGAACCTGCGGTTCGCTTTTCTGACCAACTGAGATATTTCGAACGAGTGAATGAAAACACAGACGATGGATAGTTCAGGGGCTAGACTTGTTCCAGCCCTTAATCCTTTACCCAACGAATCGACCGCATCCGCCCGCGTAATATGCAAATTCAGCAGTTAAAAAAATAGAATTTTTAAAACAAATTTCAACAAACCCATATCATGTGTCCCCTCGGTGGAACGAGCTAGACGAGCTCGTTCCAACGAGGGGTCACATGATATGGTGTTGTTGAAATTTTTGGAAAAAAATTAAAAAATGATATAAAAAATAATAAATTTTGATATCGTCTGCGTTGGGTAAAGGGTTAACCGCGTCCAATTCCTTGCAGAATTACACTGGTTTGACTGATTGATTGGTTTTATTCAGTAGTGTAAGATGTATACAATCAAAACCAAAAATACACATACAGACGACATTATACATGATTGCACCACGGGGAGATGACGAAACCACTAGTGGAAATGAGAGCGAGAAGCAGATATGAGAATCAAGGCAATCCTGACAACATCGGGTCCTCCAATGGGAGGGCATTTTATAGCCCTACTACAAATGATATGTTAGGCTTGTTCTTTCCGTCATATGAGGAATATATTCTATGTTTTCTAACATGTGATGAAGATTGAGATCAATAGAGAGGTACTGATGAGATAAACAGAGCTACGACCTACAGTCGGGACATACTGGATTGTTACAGTTGATATGTAGCGAGTATGAGCTTAGAAACTGTTCAGTTATAGTCTCTTGAATAGTGATCGTGGATAATTTTGAACAAAGGGTTCAATATTATTCCAAGTCCTAGGGAAAGTATTATGGGAAGGTTAGCAGAGAACTGAGTCCTCGGTTTATGTGTGCGTAATTTACCTGACTGTCTGGTGTCCATATCGGAGGGATTTTGATATATTTTAAAGGTATTCTCAAAACTTTCAGGCAATATTTTGTTGTGCCAATCATGCATAAACTGCTGAACGTGAAGATGATACAAATTTGTGAATTTTAAAATGCGTTGGTTTCTAAATAGTGGGTCGGTGTGTGTATTGAATGTGTTGTTGGATATGATTCGGGTGGCTTTCTTTTGCAGTTTTGTAAGCGCTCTAGTGGAGGACGAGTGTCCCCAAATTTGAATACCATACATCATGTGACTGTGGATTAGAGGGTAATATAACGTTCTCAAGCACTTTTGTGGCACAATCCTTTTCACTCTATTTATGGCATAAATAGCCCTAGAAATTTTAGAGCAATCAACCGAAAGATGGTGCCTGAAGTTCAGATTTTCGTCTACAAAAATTCCTAAGAATTTGACAAATTTTTCTTCTTGGTTGTTGGCGATAGGGGAGATGGTTGAATCGTTAAGCACAATTCTTTTACTTCCAATAGAGTACGAATCCCCCTGTGGATGTAAAATGATAAACTTTGTCTTACTTTCATTGAGGGCGAGTTTATTCGCCACACACCAATTATATACCCTGTTGAGTTCGTTGTTAGCTAATTCTATAATTGCTTCTAAGTTATTGCCACCCGTGTAGGCAGTATTGTCATCGGCATACGATAACAATTTCATCGACGTGGAATTTATAATATCGTTGATATAAATAATAAAAAGAAGTGGGCCAAGGGTTGGCCCCTGCGGAACACCAGTAGATATGTCCAGAAAACCGGAACAGACATTTTGGAATGATGCCGATTGACATCTCTCTGTGAGATAATGTTTAAACCAGGTATTCGCATGCCCTCGAATTCCATAGGCTTCTGATTTTTTAAGTAAGATCGAATGATTTATGGTATCAAATGCTTTGGAAAAGTCGAGAAAAAAGGCTAAGGTACAGTCTATTGTTGGCTGATTGTTCATTTCGCCGAGATTATTGACAAGATGTAATACGGGATGTATTGTTGAGTGTGCCTTTCTAAAACCAAACTGATGTTGATGAATTATCTTGTTATCCTCCGGGAAATGTGTTAACCTATAATACCTTAATTTTTTTAATATTTTACTCAATGTTGATAAGATGCTGATGGGTCTATAGCTGTTGAATAGTTGTTGTTGATTGCCAGATTTGAAGACGGTAATTATTATAGCTCTTTTCATTTTTGACGGTACAATGCCAGTTGAGAATGAAAGGTTAATTACGTGTATTAAGGGTTCAACGATTTCATAGATGATTTCCTTTACCATTTTTGAGGACATATTGTCAAGGTCTCTACTCGGTTTTGGGTTTAGTTTTTTCGTGCATTGAATCACTTCGTGTGGAGTAGTTGGCACGATAAAAAATGTTTCTGCATAGTTTCCCTCAATATAATCGGAAAAAAGACGACAGGAAGGGGGCAATGCCTCACAAAGATTTTGCCAATGTTAACAAAGTATGAGGTAAATTTGGCAGCTATTACTTCGGCGTCGGTTATTTCAACATTATCACAGACAAAATTTAATGTCGACGGGACGGTAAGGGTAGGATAGCATTTATTAATTACTTTCTTTAATATTGCCCATATGTTTGTTTTCTCGAAGTATAGTGTTATAATAATCTATTTTGCGAGTTCGTTTTAGTCTTTTGTAAATGGTGCAGTACGTTTTGTATTTCAGTTTGTTTTGCCTTGTTGGGTTTTTCAATTTTTTTTACATACAGTTTGTTTTTCCAATGAGGACTTTAGAAGACCCGATGTTATTCACGGTTCGCGGTTTACAAATTTGGGGGGAACTTTAACAAGTTTTTCTGGAAAGGCGTGGTCAAAGGCTGCATGTACAATGTCAAGTAGAGTATTGTAGGCTTCATTTGGACATGATGAGTTCATTACGTTAGAGAAGTCACTTGCAGACAATAGGGATTTGAAACATTTAATGTGTTTCTGTTTAAATGATTGTTTTGAAGTTTGTACGTTATGAATATGTCTTTTGACTGATTCGTCAACATAAAACATTGCAAAATGGTCGCTGACATCAGTAATAATTATTCCAGATGTTTGTGACTTAAATTTATTGCAGAAGGTATTATCAATAATAGTGGCAGAGTGGTCCGTGATTCGCGTTGGTCTCGCGATAGCAGGCATAATCCCAGCACTGAATATGATATCTATGAATAAGTCCGTTTTTGTGTGTTTGCAGAAACCCAACAGATCGATCTTAAAATCACACAAAAGATAAACAGTTTTGTTTAGGTAACCTAGCATTTCTAGTAAGTTCGATAGTTTTGCCAGGAATAAATTAAGGTCGGCTTTAGGGGCTGTGTTAGGTCTATAAATGATTCCAATAATTTGTTTTTCTTTCGTCGCGATCTCAACGAACAGGGACTCAAAGACATGTGGGATAAACACAGATAGATCTTCGCGAATTTTAAATGGAGTAGTGTCTTTATTAAAAAGACCTACTCCTCCCCTACCGTCGTCGTTCTCGGGTCGCTGTCGTGTGATCACGGGTGGTAGCTATCAAGTGAGTAGGTAATATTTTCTTTTATACTAAATATTTCTGTTAAGCCGATGACATCAAAATATTGGATTCGGGTTGAATGTTACATATTATGTTATGAAGGGGTTCCCAGTTAGCATTAAGGCTTCGGCAGTTAATGTTAAAGAGACTACAGTACGTGGAGAGTGCATTATCACTAAATCACCCGCAGAGTGGAGATTCCACCTAAGCAATAATTGCAAATTTGTTGCAAAACTTAACAATCACAAGCAAAGTTCCAGCCAATGGATCCCCGGGTTATACCCGGAGGTCCACTGGCTAAAACATTGCTTGTGTTTTTTGTCCATATGTACAGAATTTGAAAGTGATACTTTGAGTGATAACTCCACTCCCCGGGTGATTTACTTACAATCCACTCTCCACGTACTGTAAGTGTGTTGGGGATTTTGAGATCTCATTATCAAAGCGTTCCGGCGAAAAATATTCGCAGCTACGTTTCTCAATGGTATAAAGGGAGTTCAATTCGGCCGCTTCGTTATCGGTAATTGTGTCGTTAAACTGGTAAATGAAATCAAATGAGTTGCTGCTCTGGTCCTCGTCAAGTGTCAACGTGTTAGCCATGATCAAGAGTCCGGAAGACGGCCATAGTACTCAGAAAGAAACCAGAGAGTTTATCAAATATGCTAAATCTGGTATTTTTCAAGGCGAGTTTGAGCTGTTGTCAGGATTGTGAGATATCGCGTGCATTAAAGAAGGAACACTTTTTAGATAAATCATGATCAAGTTTCCTTCTAATATTCAACTAGTTAAGTTGGTTTAGATAACTGTTTGGAATGTACATGTATTTTGTTATGGGCATCGTTAAAATTACTTACACGAGTGGGTGTAGTATATAGAGGATATGGAATGAGTGTTTTTCTCATATAATATTTATGAAACGAGTCTAAGAATTTTCCGTTTTGGCGAGCCTCTGGCGAGCTCAAGCGGAAAATTCGGACGAGTTTCATAAATATTATATGAGAAGAACACTCATTTCATATTCTGTTTATCATATGACACACACACGCACAAATTAGTCACTTAGTATAACTTTTTAACCCATCACCTAACTTGAGTTGCAGACGGCACTTGGAAAAAACATCCTCGTATAACAAAAATTTTTCAATTTTTGCTTCCAAAACATAGGTTATGACCCGTCATTGGAACCAGCTCGTTCCAATGAGGGGTCATAATCTATGGTCTGGAAGCAAAAAGAGAAAATATAAAAAAAATGAATGGCGTTTTTCTTGTAGGTAAAAGTTTAATACAATATAACCCACCCTAAATATGACAGATAACGTAAATTCTCTCTACTGAAATTATGCAAATGTGAGCCAGTTGTATTTTGTGTAGCCAATCAAATTGTCCAGTTTTGAAAATGACCAATGAAAGCTCCCAACTATAATTATGCAAATTATGAAAATGTGGCCGAATTGTATTTTGTTCAGCCAATCAAATTGTCTAGTTTTAAAATTGACCAATGAAATTGATGGAAGGCTTTATTTATCACTGATTAATATGAAAACAAAATATCAAATGTTTTAAAGTGAACAAAACGGACGAGTCATATGATAAAATAACGTATCACGTATAAGACAATAACAGTGTAGCAATGCACATATCTGAAATACAAACATCACACACAGGATACACAAAATATAGGCAGGCAGGTATATGAAAATGAATATGTGGGAGGGTTATAAAGGCCGTTGCACCCCTAAAAGTTCAGTAAATAAATTGATCAATTGCAGCGCTAGGATTTTTTTTTCACGTGATAGCGTCTAACATGGAGAAACATTTTCTCAGAAAGAGCCTCTTCGTGAACGGTTGCTGTGTTAGGGTTTACACATATTGGAGAGAGAGCGCAAATTAACACTTTCCAATAAACTTCAAATTGGTGGCCTGAGAGCTTGATATCCAATAAGATCCTGGGGAGTACAGAAGTCTGACCTCAGAGATAAGATCGAATCGAATTCAGAATCGAATCAGGCCGAGCATTTCGAATCTCGAATCGAAACGAATCTCGAATCAAATCTCATCGTTCTTCAAGTTGTGAACTGCAGTCCTTACAAACTTGAATACTGCCAGTCTCCTCTATTATTTAATATTATTTATTACTTTCCAAAGTGTGATTTACTGGGATTTCCGGGTTTGATTATAAACGATAACTTCACAAGTGAATTATGCAATCAACAATTGTGTCATGTATCCGTGCGCACAAACGAAGACGCTTTGCCGTGGGTGTAATGGGGACTTAAACATGAAAAACGGACGACACTTGCAAAAAAATTCTTGAATAACTATTATTTTCATTTTTTGTCTCAAAAACATAGGTTAACATAACATAACATAACATAACATAACATAACATAACATAACATTTATTAGCATAAAACATCCTATACAGGACAGTATGCGATAATCTACAAGTAAACATGAACAAAAGTAGTACTCAAAATATTACAATTTCATCCACCAATTTTCCATGATCAAAGTACTATATTTTTATTAATTTGATACGAAAAAGATCGTGGAGACGTGAACTAGAATTTCCAATACACATCGCTAAACATATCATAATCGTCTCGACGAGCTCGTTCCAATGAGGGGTCATAACCTATGTTTTAGAGACAAAAAATAAAAAAATAATGAAAATTAAATGGCGATTTTTGAGAATAGCGCGGGTCGGTTTTGGCCGTTACGTTAGGTAAAGGGTTAAATAATATAATTATCATCAATAATGAAAAGTGATAAACAGAAAAATCGCTTGACTGGACCAGTTACGTGAAATAATTCATTCGAGGCGAGGGACTATATTGTAAAACACTCGTGCGCATTCGCGCACTCGTGTTTGTATATAATATGCTACTGAGCCTCGTCTGTTTTGGTAAATCAATCAAAAAAGCGGAGTATTCTAGAACGGATTCAAACTAGTTTCGGAAACGGAACCTCCTTGAACTCTTCACCTGTCATCAGGTCTCTTGTCCGATTATAGAACCGAAAGAAGAAGAGTTCAGGAGGCGAATGATTTTGAGAACAATCGACCATTCGACAATTTCCACGGCGACCTGACTCGAAACGAATTTCGAAGTTTCGCAAAACCCTTAGCCAAGTCGCCCCTCTATAAATCCGCCTGTCAGAAAATTGCTGTTGGAGAAAAAAAAGAGATTTACAAAAAGGAATGTTCATGTGTACAGTACCAACTGAAAAATGTTACACTAATAACACAAGCAAGTTTGTATCCAATTTTTCTCCTTTAATAAATCTAAGCCATGCATCACATTGTTTCTTTGTAAGCTCTCTTGGAGTTGTCAACAAAGAATAAAGTTTCCAACACCCAGTTCTGTAGCTTGCAAAATGAGGGCAAGCAGATTCCCCGAATATAAGGATATAAATGAAGTTGGCGACAAAATATTTTTCTGCTGCCGATAGCAATAGAAAAGTATTTTCCCCAACTTCATTTAACCTCCTGATGGGTTTAACCCTTTTATTGCGGCGCCCACTTTAACCATATATAGAGGACATCTATGTACGTCTGAATGTGAGGAAGTTTAATAAATTTATGACATACTGGAAACTCTATCACCTGAGTAAATGTTGGAAACAGATCGCTGAGCCATTTCCAGCAATTAATCAGAAGGTAGGTTTGATCTGTGCATGCTATAGAACGTACAGATAATCATCATAAAATAGGTGGCAACAGTCGCTTTCGTCAGCATAAGTGTTAAAACCATTTACATGGAGACAAATTGTACGGGGCATATTTTTGTACAGGGTATATATATTTTTTATACCAGGTTTAAATCTGGGGGAGTCACCCGCGTTCACGTGTATTTTTAGATTCTATGGTAATTTGGGTCATAGATAGTCATTTCTCCTTCAAACATGGATCCAGTTAGTCGCCTTAAGGGACGTTCTTATCCCTATGCTCTATCGCTTGGCGCCATCATGGCTACCATGAGAACCCGGACGTATCGGAAGCTCTCCCGTTTCGGGGACTGGTATGAAAATATATTATTTATTGTTCTGAAAACATTCGGAGACGACCAGGAGTTGGAAAACTTCTGGAAGCTCAAAATTGGGTGCGTGAACCAATAGATAGTCAATAGTATAACGTAAGCAAACAAAGCATTACGCTTAAATGCACGAGGTTGGTTTATATGCGCGCTAAGTTGCAACTTAACTGGTAAAGTGCTGAGTTTTTTCTGACATCAAATCAAAGCTCATCATATACTGCTCTATACTATAGGCACTATCCAATTAAATGTCAGAGAGCAAGGTATTGTATAAAAAATCTGATTCATATCAGGGACAATAAAGGCTTTCTCAGGCAGAATGTAGCTACAGACAGTTATTGCCTGTCACTTTTAGTAAAACCCAAAATAGGGCTTCCAGCACTCTACCAGTTAAACGTACGTTCACCACCTCCCAGGGTGGGGTAAGATATACCTGGTACAAATTAAATATACTCCGTACAAATGTGTTCACTTGAAAAAGATATTGTTCTAGGTACAAATATTTGTACCTTGAAACGCTATATACCAGGTACAATTGGCCTCATGTAAATAGGACTTATAAGAGTATGTATCACCACAGGTGAGGATACAGGGTTCCCCCAGGTCAAAATGTATTTATTTATTTATTGGTGTTTAAGGTCACATACTTATGCACAATGGCTAATCGTGACCGTGACAGTTTTACGGGTGGAGGAAGCCGGAGTACCCGGAGAGAATCACCGAGCATCGACGAGCAACTGTCAGCTTCTCAACATCCTAACTCTTTTCAAGCTCGGCTCAAGCAGGGTTACAGCGGTTGAAAACATGTGCACCATCGATGTGTAGTACGCCTTAGTACACGGCGTCACCGTGCCCTCGTGTAGGCAACCGGAATAAAGTGCGTTGCCCAAGGACTCAACGCAGGTCGTCCCAGACTGGGATCGAACTCGGGGCCTCCAGCATAGAAGTCCAACAGTCTACCACTGAGCAACCGCGCCGCCCCCCCCCCCACCCCCCAGGTCAAAACAAATTAAACATACATGGCAAGTGGAGTATCTTGAGTACTATTTTGTAAGGCGGAAGTACCCACAAAATGGAGGTATAACAACTATACCAAATTGACACAAGAAATCTGATGGTGAGAGTGCATGAACCAGTTTTAACCCTTTGAACACGAGTGGCCGATTTTCCGGGCTAGGAACACGTTACTTCATTAAGTAGGATGGGTGCCAAGTGAATGTGTGGGGATGGACCAATCAATATTTTCAACGTGCAATGCCCAAGGCTGCACATTGAAAATATTAATTGGTGCACCCCAAATACTGAGTATGGATTATTCCAACTGCAGCTATTGAACTGACATGGGAGATACCATAGGAGTTCAAAGCGTTAAGGATTTCAGATATGAAAGTCAATAAGATCTGCCACTGCCCGGATAGATCCAGATGGTACTATTTATGCGCCTTCTACCAAATTTACCCGGGGGGTGAACCACTTTAACACTAACGACGAAGACGGTATGATCGACAACTTGGGTATTTCTCTTTCATTTTTTTAATTTCAGATTGAATCCATCTTACAGCATTCCGTTAACCCCGAAACCTGGGCCCTCCTTGTAAAGGAATCGCTTGTGTACATGGTGATCATAGGAAGGTGGTTCCTGCCAAGAGGTAAGGTGTCACGTGACCAGCTCTCGGAACTGTTGTGTATGTTTGTTGGTATTGCATCGGATATCATGGAACTATTCGCATTGTTTGATGAAGAAAAAATACGCCTGGATCCTTATCCAACGTTCACTTACGTCATTCTGGGCGTCTGGTCACTTAGTCTTTTCCAGTTTAGTTTTGCCTTTTCTGTCTCCAGGCGGCGCATCAAGATGCTCAATAAAACGGGATCCTATGCGGTACAGCAACATATTCTGAAGGTGGAGATGGGGCACGTGTTGTTAAGTATTTTTATGCAAGATGGACCTTTCCTGGCTGTGAGGCTCTATACTATTCTGCAGTATGATCTGGTCACGTATAGTCTCGTTTTCTTCGTTATGAAAAACATTCTCGTAATATTGATCCTCTTATATAGGTTAATAGTTCTATGCTGTAAGCTTCCGAGATTTAAGAAGAAATTCAGCAAACAGAAGAGCAGCGACACAGCATTGATGAATACCACAAGCGGAGCTTATCTATGATACATAGTTAAAAAATATTAATGTTAAAAATATACTGTTAATAGACTGACAACCAGCTATAGGCCCTGTCGTCGTAGTTCCATAAGCCTTTTAATTCTTCAATGGAGCAGAAGTGAATAACTGGTTTAGATCCATTCCACTGGATGGTCGTCTAGTAGTGATGAAGAGTATAGACCAACTGATATATTTAACCTGCACACGTATTGGGGTAATGGGGTATTAAGTCACTGGAATATGTATTCTTTCTATCAGTTGTAGTTTTCTCTTATCAGTAGTTACGACTACGGCTTCTCATCAACGCTCGCAGATATGCCAAAAAGCAAAATGTTTGAGTGCGTTTCTGAGCCCCTTAATGTAGAAGATTACTCTGTGATTGTGTCTTTACTGTTTGGTGTCCTTAACCCTTCGAACTCCAGAGGCCGTTTTTTTCCGGCCGGGTCATAAGTTACGTCATAATGTCATTGATGACTGCAAGGTAAATATGTGGTGTAGACCAATTAATATTTTCAACGTGCAGCCCCTAGGCTGCACGTTGAAAATATTGATTGGTCTACCCCCAGATAATAAATATGGACGCTTCCAATTGCTGCCATTGAACTGACATGGAAGATACCGCCAGGGTTCAAAGGGTGGAACTCCTAGTGGTACGGAGTTTGGACGGTGAGATTTTCTCAAAAACGGATTCTTAGTCGTCAATTCCGCGAAAAGCTCTTTTGACCGCCCGACAAATTTACGACTACTAATGGCTTTTCGTAATTTTTATCAGTCCTCGTTCGTTTTGTATAGAGCGCGAGAGGTGACATGGTCATTTTTTAATCCGTGGGCACGGGTTAAAAAAAATTGACCATGTCACCTCTCGGGCTCCATAGTGTGGTCTCTATTAACTTTTCATACCATTTGGAAATTCCCGAATACTTTGTTAAGACTTAAGAACAAAAGAACCCAAGGGATATAAGGACGAGTACATTATCCGGTGTAGGGAATTGGGGCATGGCTGGTATATAATGTTGACATTTGTAAGGAAAATTTGGGGATCGAGTTTCCAATTCCCCTTCTTCTGGGGTGGGCGATGGGGCTACGCCACTGTTTGTTCCATTCTGAGAAAATACGCAGAACGACACGCGCGAGTGAAGGGTTAATCGATATGGGACAAGTGCCATTGCGGAAGGATAAAACGAGAGGCTATATGCCTCGACTTTTATCCTTCTGCGATGGTACAAGTGCCATATCCATTAACCCATTCACACACGCGTGTCGTTCTGTGTTTATTACACGCCTTCACGTCTTTAAAAAACAATTATTAGAATGACACTCAGCAATTCATTAGGCAACTATCAACAAAAAGATCATATTTTATCGCCAACCAAATTTGTGTACTCTTCTTCTTCTGGATATTCATTATCCCCTTCATATATCGACTCTATTTCTTCTTTGATATTTCCGTTCAATTTTAAACATTTTATTTAGTTTTTTCGCAATCGGTTCAGTTTCGGGTGATCAATCGTCTGCTCAACGATTTCTGTTCGGCACATGTGTGCGGAACGAATTTTCATTTTCCGCATGGTTTAGTGTTGCTGTAGATGGGAATTTCATAGAACAGGCGTGTAATAGAATAATATGGAACGCCCGGGGTATTTTGGGGTATAACTTGTAGCTTTCCAACGGAAAGTGAAGTCCTAACTACACAAAATGACCCAAGGAATATCAGGGCAAGAACATAAACCGGATTGAGGGATTTCGGGCATAAATGGTATGTAGGGTTAACATTTGTCAGGAAAATTGGAGGTTGATTCCAAATACCCCAAAAATGTGTGAGAGGAGGGGGCGCCCCACCGTTGCTTAAAATGGAAAAGCGGGAATTACCGGAGTTAGGTGGGTTAAATACGTATTGCTATGAAAACATGGTTTGTTTCACTCGAGAGCTTCTCTATCATTCCATATGACTAAACACTGAGCAATAATAAATATCCCCCTAAAATGTATTGCGAAATTATACCGGCAGCTGGTTGCCAGTTTGTGTATAAAATATTGTCATGTTGTACACTGCTGATTCCGAAGCGAATGTGCTAAGTCGGGGGGGGGGGGGGGGGGGGGGGGGGGGTCTGTTTTAATTTTTTTTTTTTTTTCAAGGTCAACTTGGTGTAAGAAATCGCCAAAATTCGTTCAGACTCTCGAACTGAATATAATTATAAGGTGACTTCAGTGCTGCACACAAAAGCCACCTCACAAATGAAGTTACTGTTTCCCTCCAAATACAGCTCATCACCCCCGAATGTGACGAGTTCGCGTGAGCTCGTTCCAACGAGACGTCTTGCTTGAAGAGGAAAAAGGATTAAAAGTTTGAGTTAGTTTATTTGTGCAGTAGTCGTCTAGTTGTGTGTTAGGTGGAGTATCTGAAAGTAGAAACTGTAGAAATGGAATATAATCTTTATCTAGCATGAAAAGCGAACGACACTTGCAAATAAAATTCTTGAATTACTACTGTTTTTCATTTTTTGTCTAAAAAACATAGGTTATGGCCCCTCATTGGAACGAGCTCGATGAGCTCGTTCCAATGAGGGGTCATAACCTATGTTTTTGAGACAAGAAAGGAAAAAAAAATAATGAAAATTAATTGGCGATTTTTTAAGAATAGCGCTGGTCGGTTTTGATCGTTACGTTGCGTAAAGGGTTAATAGGAGAAGAGACATATTGGGCTTCTTTTGGTAGAATCTTCCGAGTTATTGTGGTGGGTATGTGAGGTGTAATATCTGTTCGAACTCGCTCCTCTTGTTCCTCTATCATCGTTTTAAAATGCAACGGTGGTCTATGCCCCCTCCTCCCCGTCACCCACACTACGAAGGTGTCGCCAGAAGACTTGTTTCGATACAATGTTATTAGCTCAACTTGACAAGTATGGGTTGCGATCCGTTATCCGTCCGAACGTCCATACTTCTGTACGTCCGTACCTCTGTCCGTTCACAATTCTTTTAGCACACCCTACAGGCCTCATCTTTCAAGCGATCAGTTTCACAATTCCATTAGCACATCCTACATGTGCAAGTCGCATCTCTCAACTGATCTGTTTCAAATTTCGTATGCATCTTTGGTGTAATGTCTAGATGGTAAGTATGGAGTTTCTGGATTTCGTTGAAAAACATGGCCACCAGTGACAGTGTTTGATTTGGCATATGAAATGTCAACAATTGCATTGGCACACCATACAGGCTACATCCCGCAGGCCACGTTTTCAGATTTCATATGTAGCTTTGGTGTGATGTCTAGGAGTGAACTATCGATTTTGTTTACATTTTTTAAAAAGGTGACCGCCAGCATCCATCTTGGATTTTGCATATAAATTGTCAACAATTCCTTTAGCTCACACACTAAATGGGATGCTTCTCTCGCTGAATCATTTTAGACTATCTTATGCGGATTTAGGGTGATATCCACATGGGAGCTATCATGGCTTTTTGTAATTTGTCAAGAAAAATGGCTGCCGGCGGCCATCTCAGATTTTGCTATTAAATTGTAGAGAATTCGTATAGCACATCCAACAGTTAGTAATTCAGTTCAGTCCTTTCTTGGTGCAGTCGAGCTGCAGTGTCAATGACACATTCTTAATTTTTTGTCGTGGAAGATCCCTTGGATGTGAAATCCTCTTCCAGTCACCCTCTTCCCATCACAGTGGCGGTTTGCGATTCGGCTACTGTTCTTGATACTCGTCAACCAGAAATCTTCTGCATGGGCCTGCTGAATGGCTTTTTTTCGTTACGGAAAATATATTTTTGTATATTCAGCGGTATAAACGATAATTGACGGTTGGGGGGGGGGGGGGGGGGGTAGTGGTAAAAGGATTGGTACTATCGGAAGACGAATGTTCTTCATCCCGTATGTTCGACTGATTATCTCCCTCAATTTGCAATGGTGCCAGAATACGTTGTTTGTTCTCTGGTTTGTGGTGTGTAAACATAGATCATTTTTCCTAATAATAGCACTTTGGCCGGCCGCTAATTTGTCGTGGTTCTTAGGCGAGAATACCGTAATTAACCCATGCATGCACCCAGTTGCCCCCCCCCCCCCTCCATCCCAACGTCTCTTCTCTCTTCCCAACCCAGGGAAACAAAGTGTTTGATTACATCCCTTTCCCCATTCTTCCCAATATTTTGTTAGTCTGGTATTTTGGACATACAAAAAGAAAGCGTTCCAGGGTATCCATTATTCTTAAATTACACATTTGGACTCCTTTTGACTGTCCTTCCCAATTTTCCTATAAGCTCCAGCGACACCGACCTCAACTTCAATATCAGTGACCCTCCATTCCACCCCCACCAAGGCGCCATCAAAGTACTCTTCAAAACCTGGCTTATCTTGCAGGCCTCCCAAAGACTTCTTTACTTTGACCCACGAACGTGTTGTTATATCATTGTTTTGGTTGGGGGGGGGGGGGGTCGGTCAGTGAAAGGCGGGCCTACTTGAACGTTCCACCTCGGCCCCCAATGGCAGAGACCATAATACAAATAGAAAGAATACTTATCTGGAAAACAAAGTCTCTTTTACAGAACCAAGCTAATGCTGCCACTATTAACCCTCAGTAATCTGACGCCAAAATACCGAGAATCGATTCACGCACATTCGCGCAACAAAACCAGTGAGAATCCATGAAGATTCTCGCTGCACCTCTGCATGGATTCGATTGAAAACAATTGTGTCAGTTTTACCCTTTACCTAACATAAAGGCCGCAAATTAACCAATTCAAGGCTAACATGACCTGAAATATCCTGACACTTACTTCGTCAATTAAATTGTCCAAATATGGCTGTCATTGGAACCGGCTCGTTGAGCCGGTTCCAATGACACCCATGTTTGTAAGGTTTTATTGGTAAATATTGTTCTTTTTTAATTCAGTTGATGTTTTAAAAATTAAAAAGCTGTGTTTGGTAAAGGGTTAATCTGTGTTATCAGTATACAACAGGGGTTCAACCATGCATGGTGGCCTCATGGAATCATGGGACACACCTAGCAGGTGTGGATTCTCGCAAACATCTTCGCGAGATGGAATATAAGCCCTGCGTATATTGTATCCCTACGCACCCATTGTACCCACACGTTCACGTGCGCTTGCAATGTATCCCCAACGTATATATTGTATCCTCACACGCTTTTATATTCCCAATATATATCGTCCTTTGATGCAACAAGGCGCCATCTGCAAATTGTTATCATTGCAAATGGCGCCTTGTGGCCCTCCGTGTCGATATGTTGCTGAAGGTGCTTTATGAATGCTATTCACACTATACAGTGCGTGGAGAGTGGATTGTAAATAAATCACCCGGGGAGTGGAGTTATCACCTAAAGTATCACTTTCACTTTCTGTGCATATGGACAAAAAAACACAAGAAATGTTTCAGCCAATGGACCTTTGGCTGGAATTTTGCTTGTGATTGATATGCTTTGCAACAAATTTGCAATTATTGCTTGGGTGGAATCTCCACTCTGCGGGTGATTTAGTGATAATGAACTCTCCGCGTACTGTAGGTGCCAGATAATCTCCCTTTATACATTTTGTTGTTTATTCACAGGAACTGCTGAGGAATATTTTATCCTTGTCCTAGATACATGATGGTGGGACATTGTTAAACAGTTTCTCACCTATCTTTTTTAAACTCTTGGTATCAAAGATTGAACTTAATTTAAATTTAAAATACTGGAAAATAAGTTGGGGTGGGAAATAAGATGGGGTTTTGGGGGGTCAATAAAATATTTTAGATATATAAAGGAATAATTCGTTTATTATAGATTCTTTATTTTTTCCTGTATTCTGAGAACTTGAAGGTGGATCCCTTCTATACATCGTTTTGCGATAGGTGGCATTTCAGGGATGAATATTTTTTAAAATGAAATCGCCTGAGTAACATGACAATTCAAATTCGAGTTATCTCCCTTATACTACAAAACACTTCCGGCAGGAAATACAAAATTGCCGATTTTTGGTAAATAACGCAAAACATTGCCACCAAGGCCTAAAAATGTTAAAAATCTGTTTCTTAGGCTCATCCCCCTCCTGCATAGTCCTTTTGGCTGCCGCATGCTCTTTTTATAACCAATGAAAACTTTAAAAAAGTAAAATTAAGCGGTTTATCAGGGGGGGGGGGGGACTACTAAAAATTTGCAAGACGTGACGTCCTATTTTTTATTCGGCTCCTTTTCACACCCACCCACCCACCCACTACGTGCAAATTTTCTACTACCGTTCTCAGACACCCACCCCACTCTCCCATTAAAATCCAAAATAAACTTACCTCAATTGCCCACGTGGGGGCTCGATGACGCTGTGTGCTGAGACGTACTGCACGCCGAGGTGCACATGTCTTCAGCCAATCCAACCCTGTCTGTGCTGTGTAGTACGCAGTACCGCTGTGCAGTGTGCAGTACAGTCGTGGGTTATGATGCTGAAGAGCTGACAGCTGCTCGTCGTTGCTCGGTGGTTCTCTCCGGGTACTCTGGCTTCCTCCACCCGTAAACCCGTCACCGACACGATATGACCCTGGTTGTTAAAGTGACGTTAAACACCAATAAATAAATAAATAAATAAATAAATAAATTAATAAATAAATAACTTTGGTTGAATTTAGTGCATCAGAGAGAATTTTCCCAAAATATTGTCAGCACATTTTCTACATTTCGAACAAGACACCCAACCCCTACTAACGTGGGCTAGTTAGGTTTGAAACACAAATGATGGTATATATTAGCTGATATATTGATATATTTTTTAAAAATTCAAAAAATTGCACAAATTGGAAATGCACATTTTTGGCGCACTCAAGAGACCCACCCACCCCCACGTCACGTCTTGCAAATTTTTGATGCCCCACCCCCCCCCACCCCCCACCCCCACCTGGGTTTATGACTGATATTTTATCCAAGTTAATAAACTTGATAAATTTGTCCCTTGAGTGTAACAAGGCTTCGCAATGAAATACACCACCATCCATGCTATTCTGTAGATTATGAGGCCTAAAACACAAAACAAACCAAGAATATGAACTTTTGATGGCAAAGAAATAATTAGAAAAATAAAAATGCAATTTAAAAAAAATGGCATGAGAAACAGAAGATCTACTTTGTGGGGCTTAAACATGTCGATTTAGTTATATCGGATAGAAATACATACACCCGGCACCGAATTTGAAATCCGTACAGGATGAGGAGATAGGGTACATCATTTGCGACAAACAGAATAATTCAATTATAGTTTGGATATTGATATGGGTGATTTCACGGGGTGCGCTCCATGAGTTCAGACACATGTCAGGGTCGCCGGAGCCGCCCCGATCAATGTCGGGACAAAAAATTTGCCGATCATGATATTTTTGTGATCGACCTAAAGCCGAACGTCATTCATATCAAATAACTAAGCTATGATTTTTTAATTTTGTTCCGGCGGATATCCGAAAATAGTGCGCGCATATATCGTCTTGTTTCTTTAATACTGGGCACACAATGACGGTTATTAATGACAAGTTAACGTAGAATGAGGAGATTTGGGGGGGGGGGGGGCTACTTCTTTAGTATTCCAACCGCTTCGGAAGCGGTTGGAATACTAAAGAAGTAGCCCCAAAATGGGTCTGACAGATGTCATTTTTGGAACATTTTCTGGGGGCAAGGCCGGATTTACGAATGGCAGACTGGGCGGACCTCCACAGAGAAGTTCGTCTTTCGATGAACATAATATGACAAAATTCCCTGTCAAATTGCCAAAGGTTTGGGCCGTTCCGGTGTCCATGCATGTAGAGTTTGGATTTTGCGGATTTGCCAATTAAAAGGAACCAAAAGAAAATAAACAACCAATGAAAAATTAAATAACATTCACTTTTTTAAATGCTTCAAAGAATGGCGGATATTGCATGTATAAGGGAAGTAATTCTTCTATTAAAATTAAAGTGGCTTTCCAAACTTCCGTTAATTCTACTAAAGTATCCCATTTTGTTTGTCGTTATGGAGCTGGCAGTGAAACAGAGGGACACATGAAACGTTACTGCTTTGTATGGACAACGTCTTGAACTTCAACCGAGGAAGTTTCAGCGTGAAATTTATTTTACGTACCGGGGGAAGGGTGGGGGGGGGGGGGGGGGATTTGCAGTAAGTCCATTCTGATCCATGTATTTATTTTTTACTTGATTCTGGCAGGAGTCTGCATGGTTGATTCCATAACTTACTCCAAGTACGAACCTTGTTTGTATAGTTTATTTCTTGTTTATTTTTGCCTAATTCTCAATTAATAATCAAATGAAAATGATATTTGTCAATTTTCCAAAATCTCAAGTTACAAATGACACATGTGGTAAAGTCTTCACAATAATAGCAAGTTAAACTACACTGAATATTATATTGTGACAAGGTCATGCAACAATATTTGAAATTGAAAAGGGTGTCGCAACTGTTAACCAACTTGAAACACTTCAGTTGTCACAATAAATTCACTAGCACTCCTCCGTTATAATACTAAAGCAATGACAACCACTAGAGAAACAGAATTTACTGTACCCAGTAAATTCAATTCTGTGTGAAAAGGGTTAAAGTATCAGGAATAAACTATACAGAAGGAGAATTTATGGCGGCTTATTTTCAGGAGTAAAATATTTTTAAACAAATCAGAAATGGATTTTCGTTAATAGTATTTACAGATATTCATACAGGAATCAGAACATTTTTATAAGAAACCAGAAAAGGCATATATGTGACCAGCATTCAAAGGGTTCGATACACGAATCAGAAATGGACATTTTTGGCTCTGCCCACTAATTTTAGAGATGAAATACGTTCATGAACTTTTGAAATGCATTAAGGTGTAATGAAATGCATTCCCCAGTCTTTCTGAATAATATGCACTTGATGACCTTGGTGTCTTCTTTCAGGCGGACCATATATTGAACCTCCAGAAATTTTTTAATCAGTCGGTATAGTCCCATGTATGCACCCACTTTAAAGAAATGGCTCCACCAACTACAGATCTGTCATTTTTGGGCGATGATAGCAAATATTTATTATGATTTAGAAGCCTCTAAGGCAGTCAGCCTACTGTATCACACACAAGGCCTCAAACTAGCTGAAAAAACAAAGATGAGTGCAAACTGGTTGTTGGTAACCAGCATGCCAAAACGAATAGAGATAGGACGATTTGTATTTGAGTTATCGAGCCTACAAAGGGTGCATAGACTCTATATCAGGGATAGTGCCATAAAAAACTTTAAAACCCCAAGAGCTCGTTTAAAGGCCTACCATTAAGAGCATCTAGTGCCCTAAACAAGGCATACATAAAATAAGATGGTGGAATCTTGAATCATGGCATTTGCTTAAAGAGCGGCAATATGGCAGGAAGCGTGCAAAAGGTTCTACAGTCATAAGTTAAATGATGTTGTTTGTTCTCCGCGGTGAAGTATGAAGAGGGCGGTGAAGTATGAAGAGGGTTAAAGACAGACCATTTAAATATTCCATGTCATTAATTCATAATTGTGATAAGTGTTTCGAGAAAGCCGCTTACCACTCGGCCCGAAACCTGTTGATCTTGAGTTATGATTGAGAATGAAAAAAAAAATTTAAATAATGCAATGAAAGGTGAAGGGTTATTTATTCAACTACAATTAATCAAGTGTTGTAAGATAGATCTGTATAATAAACAAATTTTCTTGCCAATCAAAGGGTTTCTTTCAGCTTGGTTTGGGGATGGAATTGAATTCTGATCTGACAGCTGATCAGAGTAAATGTGTGTCAGGCTGTCAGCTGTAGCAACTTCTCTCTAATTTGATTGTTTGCATTATTCTCTTGTGTATATAAATATAAACAGCTATTTCGTTATGATGCTTTTCTGTTACAAAGAAATTAGGGGGTATAAAAACCTCTGTGGCCCAATGGACCACTCCCGAAGGTTCCCTGATAACATAACTGAGCCAGTACTAGTGACAGGCTACCAGTATGCCAAACCGCCCCACGACAGATTATTTATTTATTTATTTATTGGTGTGTAAGGTCACATATTTCTGCATAATGTCTAATTATGGCCACGACAGTTTTACGGATGGAGGAAGCCGGAGTACCCGGAGAGAACCACCGAGCAACGGCGAGCAACTGTCAGCTCCCCAACATACTAATTCCACACAAGCAGGGTTAGCATTGGTTGAAGACAGGTGCACCATCGACGTGCAGTACGCCTTAATACACAGCGTCATCGTGCCCCCACGTGGACAATGGGGGTGAAGTGTCTTGCCCAAGGACACAACGCGGTTGCCGCAGGTGGGATTCGAACCGAGGACCCATCGGCTTGCAGCCTGCACCTCTACCAGCTGAGCCACCGCGCCCCCAGGACAGATGATTTGTTTTTGAGTTATCGTCAAGACAAAAGGAAGAGGATAGAAAATATTCATACAGGATTCAGAACATCTTTATAAGAAACCAGAAATGGCATATATGTGACCAGCATTCACAGGGTTTGATACACGAATCAGAAATGGACATTTTTGGCTCTGCCCACTAATGTGAGTGATGAAATACATTCATAAACTTTAGAAATGCATTAAGGTGTAATAAAATGCATTTCCCAGTCTTTCTGAATAATGCCCCCATATTAAGATCTTCAGAAGGGTTAAAATATTCCCTTTAAATACTCCATTTTAATCCTTTAAATGGGGGCGCAGTGGCTCAGTTGGCAGAAGTGCAGGCTGTAAGGCGTGAGGACCGCACTCTGTCCTTGGGCAAGACACTTCACCCCATAGCCCACGGGGGTGCATGGTGGTGCTGTGTACTAAAGCGTACTGCACATCGATGGTGCACCCGTCTTCAAACCAATGCTAACCCTGCTTGTGTGGAGTTAGTATGTGGAGGATCTGATAGTTGCTCATTGTTGCCCGATGGTTCGGGTACTCCGATTTCCTCCACCTGAAAAACTGTCGTGGTCATGATTAGTCACTGTGCAGAAATATGTGACATTAAACACCAATGAATAAATAATCCTCCAAAAAATGAGCTCAATCCAATAAAGGGTCATAAGCTATGTTTTTCAAGCAAAAATGAAAAGGTAATTAAAACTGAATAGACGTTTCTGTGAATAATGTTGACCGGTTTTTGCCGTTATGTTGGCTAAAGGGTTAAGAGTCCCTTACTTTGGAAGGCACGCTGAAAGGGTGTCCCATTCCACATAGAATTAAATGTTAAGAAAATAAAGCGAAAAACATTTAGTTTCTCGGCTGACAGTGCCTGCTTTTGCAGTCCGGGGCATGGAACGGCACAAATCAGAGACATTTTCTCAGTGGCACTTTGGCACCAAAGGTTTCTGCAGTTTCGGTGAGACCGAGCCGAGCGCAGTGAAAGACTATAGCACTCCTCTAACAAATGAGTTTTAAACAGTCATAGCACTAACACAGTTAACAGTACTGTCGACCATGTCAGTATTGCATTGTTACCGGTATCCTAACAGTTTTGTGATAGGTTTCAACAATTATTCAGTGCAGTTTTATGGAAAGGGTTAACTTTATTCTGCCTGAAATAAAATATGTGCAATCCACATTGAAGGCTTGAGATGGTTAAAAGCATTGAACTGAATAAGATAGGTTTCAACCAATTTTACAATTATTCAGTGCAGTTTTACGGAAAGGGTTAACTTTATTCTGCCTGAAATAAAATATGTGCAATCCACATTGAAGTCTTGAGAGGATTAAAAGCATTGAACTGAATAAGATAGGTTTCAACAAATTTTACCCCCCCCCCCCCCCCCCCCTTCGTACGCACAACAAATTTTCTGTTATAGAGATTCAAAACATTTATATATTGTGACAGGACAAACCGGAGTTTCCTGCACAGGCATGGGGGACACACACTGTAGCTTAGCCACGCCCCCCTAAACTTGTTGTTGCCCTCTCATCAAAGCCTGTGACCCCGTGTAACTTCCACATGACATAGAGCCCTAAAATGGTTTCCAATGTAAAGCAGCATACGATACAAATGCCTCGGCTTCGATCTTAGACCACTGAAGTTTTCTAGCTTTTTCCGGAGTGAAAGAGCCTTGTCCTAACTAGGACCCTTTGGTCATTACCCGCTCCTCCCACTTCCCTTCGGGGAGTGGGAACGACTGGAATATTCTAGTTATAACAATCAGTAATAGGGTATATCCCCGACCCCCTCCTTCAACGGCCTTCCTAATATCCCCCCCCCCTCCCCCCCAACAAAGATAACTAGCCTCCCGCCCCTATTATAAAATCATGGTAATGCACCTGGACACTCACCGGTGCTGACGTTTGACGACTTTGTGCCATACAAAATTCTAGAAAGGTAATAATGATACTTCCAAGAACCACTATAACAACTGGCCCGCAACAATATAAAAAGGAAGATTTACAGATATGTACTTCTCAATATCGAGTATTAGGCGAGGGACATAATATCGCCACACTCCGTGAAATCGCCCGTATTGTCGTCACGTGTGTTTGTTTCTATGTGATCAGTCAAAACTCTTCAAAACCCGATCGTCTTTGGCAAAATACAAGATATAAGCACGACGCAACAGTGGAAGTTCTCAAGGATTCATTAGTTGAACCATCAGCAAGCTCGTCAAAATGCCAAAATTTCTATAAGCAAATTTTTCTCATAATGTAAATAGGAATTTAACCAATACTAGCCGCATTATGGGAAAAACTGGACTTTATTATTTTTGTATTTAGACCTCAGTATCAGAGGGTAATTGGAAAAATGGGGTAGATCGTTTCAAAGAGGGTGATGTATATTGCATAGTGCAGTGTTCTTGAGCGGTTACCGACCTTAACGCCAAGTATATTTGGAACTGCACGTCATTTTGTGAAGGCCGTCATTTGACATCACATAAAACAATTCTTTTTGATAGAAGTGGAGACAAGCACGGAAGTGGAGCATTGTTTGTTCAACCCTTTACCCAACGTTACGGCCAAAAACGGCCGGTGTAACAGGAATGGAAGTCCGTATGAAAATTAGTCCCTCTGGACTATTATTCCGCGGAATTATAGACCTAGGTCTAACATTTCTAGGAATAGTAGTCCGCCGGACTACTATTCCTAGAAATGTTAGACTTAGGACTATAATTCCGCGGAATAATAGTCCAGAGGGACTAACGTTCCTACGGACTTCCATTCCTTTTACACCGGCGCTGTTCTCAAAAATCGCCAATTAATTTTCATTATTTTTTCATTTTTTGTCTCAAAAACGTAGGTTATGACATGTCATTGTAACGAGTTCGTCGAGCTCGTCCCAATGAGGGGTCATAACCTATGTTTTAGAGACAAAAAATGAAAAAAATTAGTTATTCAAGAATTTTTTTTACAAGTGTCGTCTGCTTTTCATGTTAAATAAAGGGTTAATGTGGTGGACACGTTCTGTTTTTAATGGTAAATATGACCCAGTAATCAGTGTCTGGGTTGAAAATCCTTCAAAGTGGGCAACATTGGTTCATTTGATGGCTGAACTTGACTTCATACCTACGTTGCAGTCATGACAGAGCTATAGATGCTGACTATGATCTTTACCACCAATAAATAAATATCATCATAATCAACAGAATATTGTTTGTCATATTCGCAATCAATGTGACATATTACTAAACCCAATGTAAGAATGTTAGTGTTTGATTAAGCATGACGATTCATACAAATTGTATACAAGACAACCTGGGTGATTTTTTCTAGATTATATACTGTATGCACAGGGTGATGTTGTCTGGATTATATAAAGTACAACATGGGTGACGTTTTCCAGATTATATATAGTACAACCTGGGTGATTTTTTCCAGATTATATATGGTATGTACAGGGTGATTCCGTCTGGGATTATATATAGTATACACAGGGTGATTTTATTCGGATTATAGTACACACAGGGGGATTTTGTACGGATTATACATAGCATGCACAGGGTGATTTTGTTCTGATTATATATAGTATGCACAGGGTGATCCCGTACGGATTATATATATTATGCATAGTGTGATTTTGTTTGGATTTTAGTACACACAGGTTGATTCTGTGCGGACTATATATAGTATGCACAGGGGATTCCGTCCGGATTATATATAGTATGTAGTGGGTCATTTTGTTTGGATTATATGCTGTACACAATGTCCGGATTATGCATAGTATAACCTTGGTGATTTTGTATGAAGTTTGGCAATACATCAGGTGGTCATAAAATGAGATTTCCAGCAATCCTGAAATGTACTCAATGACCTCTGGTGACCCCAGTCACCCTGACCTTCCAGCTCGTTTCAACTGATTTGATATTGGTCCCAGGTCCAAAAGTTATACAAGTGTCGCAATATGGGCGTGACTCGCTTTCAAACTTGTTGGCCCGCACTTTTTCGCGTGAAAAAATCCATGTACTTCGGGAATGCGCCAGGGGGTCATGAAATGCGATTTCTAGAATTCTGAAAAATGCATTCAATGACCCCCGGCCTACCCTCGCGTATTTTGACTGATTTATTGTTGCTCCCAGGTCCATAGGTCATACCATGCATGGGATATGAGCGCGACCCACTTTCAAATTGTTTGGCACCGCCCGCATTATTGAGCGAACAAAATACGTGTATGCACTTTGGGAATACTTTAGGAGGTTATAAAATGCAATTTCTAGAAAATGCACCCAGTGACACCCTCCCCCCCCCCCCCCCCCCCCCCCCCCCACCTCCAGTGACTTTACCAATATTGTTAACCTCCAGCGACTTTCGACATATTTGGCGCTGCCTTGAGCTATGAGCGCGATCCACTTTCAAAATGTTGACTCCACACACTTTGTTGAGCTAGGAAATGCACTTAATAACACTTGGGTGACCCCATGACTTTGACGCATATTTTAAACCTCCAGTGTGTTTCCCATCTATTTGGTCAAATCCAAGCTGCCGTGTGCTCGTATGATTGCCGAGGAAATGCACTCGTGTGCCACACGGCGGCACTGCAGGAAAGAGAGCTCTGACCCTTTTCCCACATTATGCTTCATAATAAGGTTTGATCAGAGATAATTAAAGTGCACAAGTGCTGGTAAACATGTTCTGTTTCACTGGACCCAGTCACCAATGTTTGGGGTGGAAGTCCTCTAAAATTGGCAACGTGGGTAAAAACGATTGACTAAACTTGACTTTATCTCCATGTTGCGGTAACGATTAATCATTGTGCAGAAATGTGTGACCTTAACAATGAATAAGGTTTTACTGTAAAGTCCTTTATTTATAGATGTATTTGTTCAATCATCCATCCAAGATACCATTTCACTCTGATGTTAGGTATGGTGACGTTGCACCCAACGTACTTGTATATAAACTACAGTGTTTTTATCCTGCTTGTACAGAATAATTTTGTTTCTAAACAAACTCCCAATTACATACTATTACTGCAACAGACTGTGACTAGAAACGAAAAAGAAATATCGTCTCAACCCTTCCAACAGTTCAACTATGTCTGGGACTTAACCTCCTTTTATCTTCATCTTTAACTATATATTTTATTTATCATATGACTCGTCCGTTTTGTTCGCTTTGAAAGATTTGATATTTTGTTTTCATATTGATCAGTGATAAATAAAGCCTTCCGTCAATTTCATTGGTCAATTTCAAAACTAGACAATTTGATTGGCTGAACAAAATAAAACTAGGCCACATTTTCATAATTTGCATAATTAGAGTTGGGAGCTTTCATTGGTCAATTTTCAAAACTGGACAATTTGATTGGCTAAACAAAATACAACTGGGTGACATTTGGATAATTTCAGTAGGGAGAATTTACGTTATCTGTCCTATTTAGGGTGGGTTATATTGTATTAATCTTTTACCTACAAGAAAAACGCCATTCATTTTTTTTATATTTTCACTTTTTGCTTCCAAAACATAGGTTATGACCCCCTCATTGGAACGAGCTCGACGAGCTCGTTCCAATGAGGGGTCATAACCTATGTTTTGGAAGCAAAAAATGAAAAATTTTAGTTGTTGGAGGATGTTTTTCCAAGTGCCGTCTGCAACTCAAGTTAGGTGATCGGTTAAAAAATCATACTTAGTGGCTAATTTGTGAGTGTGTGTGTCATATGATAAATAGAATATGAAATGAGTGTTTTTCTCATATAATATTTGTGAAACTCGACCGAATTTTCCGTTTGGGCTCGCCAGAGGCTCGCCAAAACGGAAAATTCTTAGACTCGTTTCATAAATATTATATGAGAAAAACACTCATTCCATATCCTCTATTTATGTCTTGTATATTTGTCCAGAGTGAAAGGATGGTAGTATGTTGGTGAATTATGGTGGGTAACATTACACTCGACGAGGTGCAGGTAGACGCAGAGTACGACTTTATACAGCTCTATAATGAGAAAATATGTTCCTTGGCAGAAAAAGATGAATGAATCACCATATAAAAACCGCGCAACTGAATGCAACTACTTTTCGCCTAGTGACTTTCAGTCAATGTCTTGTAAAATAGACGTAGGATTCTCAATATTCCATCTCAATTGCCAAAGCCTGAAGGCCCATTGGGATTCCTTCCAAAACGTGCTATATAACCTACAAACAGGAAAGAACTTCTTCGACATAATAGGAGTTACCGAAATATTCCAAATTCCTACAGAGATGTCGTTCAGTCTGGATGGCTATGCCCCGATTATTAAACGTATGGGACCCGAGAATGATGATGGTCGAGGGGGGGGGGGGGGGGGGGGGGCTGGTCTATGTTCCACATGTTTTCGAATCCCTGTTTATTGAAATTAAAGATAAATACCAACCCAGAATTATTGGCGTCATCTATAGACCCAACACGCCTCCTAAAACCGATATCAATCTCTTCTTATCAAAATTAAATGAAATAACGAATGTTCTAAATGCCGAAAATAAAAAAGTTTATATATAAAACATTTATCTCGCAAAGTGATTTTAATCCTGTAATGCAGTCGAATTGTCCCAATGAGTCATATGAAACCTTTCTAAACATCTATATGAAAGCCTATGAAAAAGCATTCCCTCTCAAACGTGTTCGCCAGAACATAAAAATTTATTAAAAAATAGCCCTGGATGACAAGGGGGCCTGTAATATCCTCCAACAATAACGAAAAATTCTACAAGAAAAAAACTCCAAGCTCCCACCGAAAGGAACTCAGAAAACTTTAACCTCAGAAAACTACTGTAGAATCTTCAACAAGGTAAAAAAAAACAATTTATAGAGATAACCGAAACGAAAACAAAAACAATATGCGAAGAACGTGGCATATTTTAAACGAAGCCATCAATAAAGGAAAACGTGAAGCCCTCGTTCTTCATTCAGGACAACATCGAGTTAAGCGAGCCACATGACATCGCAGAAGAATTCAACAATTTCTTTATCAACATTGGAAAAAACACATCCGATCAGATTCAGAAACCTAATAAGTCCTACACAGATTATATGGACAACAATGTCTCCAATAATCTTTTTTTAATACCCACAAATCCCACAGAAGTCAACCGAGTAGAAAATAAAATGAAGCCAAAATTATCTAAAGACTGCGATGATATCACAACCTGTCTTCTTAAGCATACGATAACCGAAGTATTGGATCCTCTAACACATATTATAATTCATATAATTAACAGCTCTTTCCTAAACGGCAAAGTACCAGACAGGATGAAGATCGCGAAGGTGATACCCATATTTAAAGCGGGTGAAGAGCACAGCTTTACAAATTACAGACCTATCAGTATACTTCCGGTATTCTCAAAAATAATAGAAAAACTCATGGAAGTGAGACTAACTAGTTTCCTCAGTAGGTTTAATATTTTATACCCTCCGAAAGCGACATAGTACTATTCATCCAGTTCTTCAGCTCCTTAAAAGCATCGCAATAGAAAATAATAAACAGGAAAAAAACAGCACCTTAGCACTGTGCCTGGATTTGTCAAAAGCCTTTGACACCATAAATCACGAAATACTATTAAGTAAACTGGAAAAATATGGTATCCGAGGTGTCACCAACAATATGTTATGTACGGAGAACACAAATCAGACTTAGACAAATAGAGTTGCGGTGTACCACAGGACTCGATTTTAGGCCCTATTCTTTTTCTTTTATATATAAATGATTTCAGTTACTCAACATCACTCAATCTTTTGCCATTTGCCTATGACACCACTGCACACTGTCCGGGCTCCGACAATAATCCCATTACACCGTATTTCAATGACGAGCTTCAGAAACTATTCGAATGGTGCACTGTGATCCAGTTAATGCTGAATGCTAAGAAAACCTCGTATATCATACTTAATCCAAATAAAGGTAGGAACAATAATCTTTGTCAAGAGGTAAAAATAAATAAACAAAACATTAACAAGGCTGGGGCAACTGAAACAGAAAAATCTATGAAATTCTTAGGAATTAGCATTGATGAACATTTATCCCACAAGGTTCACATATCCCTATTATGCTTGAAAATAGCACGCACAAACTATAGTCTCAACAAAGTTAAAAATATTCTCCCCCACGGAGATCTGAAAACATTGTATTACGCCCTCATACATAGCCATTTGGTATTCGGAATCCAGGCATGGGGCAACTCAAGAGCTATCAAAAAACTAGCTGTCCTGCAAAAAAGTTCCTTACGGATAATTAATAACAAAAAGTACAATTCTCATACAGATCCCCTGTTTAAAAAAAAACCCAAATACTCAGGGTTGATGATTTGTTTAGCTACATGCACTAGTGTTCGTGTTTGACTGGCAGGACAACAGATTCAGTGATATATTTAAAATTACTGACAATCCATCCGGTAGGACAACCAGACAGTCGGGCCTCCTATACATAGAAAAAACACGGACCCAAACTCTGAATAAGTTTTCTTTATACTCCTTTTCGAAACTAAGGAATGCTCTGGGCGACACAACTCGTAATATTAGCAATAGAATCATGCTTAAGAACAACTTAACTTCCACATTCATTTCCTCATATTCCAGTTATGTCAGCTGCAATAATACCTACTGCCCCGATTGCACTTCGTAAACTTCGTAAATTTGGAAATTGTCAAAGTCGTGGTCCGCATCTAAATCTGGAATCCTCGTCTTGTGCAACCTGTTGCGCTTCCTCCTTACAGTGGTGCTATGTAAAATACTATATGGATACAATTAAGAACTTGCAAACAAAAGTCTAAACAAATAAATCATAACATTCGTCATCTTATGATGATGATGCAGCTAACGTAGACACCACGCCCAAACATCATGACTAACCTCTTTGTCGCAGTCAAAACAATACGGACTTCATTATGGGACTTGTTGCCGCCCTCAGGTGTTATGATAAGTAGTGGAGGGAGTCCTATAGGCAGGTTGCTTCTTGCCTACCTTGAAGCACCATCTTTCCGCTGGCGTATATGAAGCACCAATACTCTAATCCCAGAAAAGTAATGATTCGATCGTCATTCTCCATCATGTGTCATGTGGCTCTCAGTTCATTCTTTCAGTCACAGTCTGTTTGCAATCACCTCATCTTCTTCCAGGGGGTGGCAGGTAGACAGCCAATCTGGCTATGCCACTTCCCACGGTATACTACTCATTACATTTGTGCAATATGTTTATTTGTAACCATTTTAAAGTATGTGTACCGTGAATAAAGAATATGAATCGGAATAAATAAATAAATAAATAAATAAATAAATAAATAAATAAATAAAACTATTCGACACGAGGTGGCCCTGGCTGTCGAAAGTGCCGTTACACTCCAATAAAAAACGAATAAATAAATAAATACGGACCGACAATATATAGTCACTAAAAGTACCCTCTTCCGTACTTTCTTATCACACCCCACCGCCTCCATTCCTCATTAATTGCCAATTCCTCTACGAATTTTAATTTGTAGATTTCTGAAATATTTTTGGTCCTCAAAATATGTTCATATTTCTTCGCCGTGTTACAATTTATAGGAGATTGCCCATAAGGGTACTCACTCATACATTGCAACAAGGCAAATTTATGGAGACTAAACTAAATAATTTCATTTCAAAGTTATGTGAACAACATCCACGGAATATGAAGCCTTTATGTCGCGAACCAGCCAGAATAAAGCTTAAATATGGGCTTCCAGCAATAAATCAGTTGAGTGAAAACGCCATCAATACGCGGTTTCCATTTAATAGTAGCTCGCTCGCCACTCCACGAGTCTCTGCAGTCATGCACACAAACACTATCCTTTCAATGGGCCTAGCAGACTACGAATATTTTGCTTGGAAATTGTGTGCCAGATAGTGGATCTGTCGGGACTACCTCTTTCACTGATGCTCTGAACTACAGCCACCGCCGTAGAACAACAGGTTTAGGGTGTTTGCTTACAGGAAGAACAGTGGCCCCCAAAGTGAGCCAGCATGTCACTCTAAGCAGCAGTCGTGTTGCTAGGATTCTATAACAGGACGCCAGCATCCAGTTTTGGAGGGGCCAAACCTGATATTTGAAAGCCGTTGGGGAGGGGGCAGGACCTACCCTATTACCCCGTAGTCCTAACTAGCGCCCTCCGATCGCTACCCACTGCACCCACTTCCCTTTCAAGAAAGTGTGAGGGAAGGAGGTAAAGGCCTCGGGGTCCTAGTTAGGCCTACCACTCCCCAGAGATAATATGTCGATTCTTAGGCATTTGTTACGTGCGTATCCCAATATTGGAGACCAGTTACCACAACACCACCGCGCCCCCCTATTTGGCCGCAATACATTCAATTCATTCATTTAATCTCTTTCTGTAGTGCTTGTGGCGCCCATATAGAAAATATGTTAAAAATGGTCCAAATAAGATTTTTTTCTTAATGCTTAGGTGAGTTTGTCCCAAACATAGTTTCTTTTTATTGCACATTGCACCCGCTGATATATATATATCCGTATGTGCGCGCCATTGTAATAATCACCCGGGCTACCCCCTCCACAATCACCGCAGCCACCAAGTTCCAAATATTTCCACCAAAAAACCATTTAGCGATGCAATGGGAAGAGTCAGCACAAAGGGTGAGCTGTAATCTTTGATTGTTCGTCACTAGTAGTATGTAATGTGGTTTTCACCACCCATTTGGATGACCCCGGTGGATGACCCCGGAAGTGACGTCATGTCACGTGACGTAGTGGCGCCATGTTGTGTTGTCATGGTAACCCGCGTAAGCGGCCATGTTGTGACGTCATCTCCATAGTGATACGTGGTGTTAGTGCGCATGCGCCGCGCGTGTTGTTAGAGTGATACGTGTTTCCGTCGTCCATTTTGTATACTGGAGGCCGCCATCTTGGTTTCTATGGTAGCACGTGGTTGCTATGTTACCCAATTGTTCTGCAATGGGACGGGGTATGTTTGAAGGGTGTGTTCGATTGTAGAAGAGTAAATCTAATTACCACAAACAACCCGACAATCCTTCCAAATCACCAAAATCTACCCGAACTTTTACTATTTCGAATTCTTCCAGAATTCTCTGTGTCTATCTATATATGCAATAGTTTTCCTCTACCTAGGCATGTTCCTTTATTCTAGAGTATACTCCAGTAGCGTAGAAGAGCCTATTAGTTGGAACAGTTTACCTTATTATTACTATATTTAGCAATTTCTGGTCTATTCTTGTTAGTTCTGACCCTATTCCAAGTCCTCTTGTTGTTTCATTTATCTAGATAATAACTAACCAATCAGATTGCTTGCTTTCCCATAATCTGTATACAGAGTTATCTCTCCTGTGTATAATAAAAGCCTATATCCAATGGCCACATCCCATGGAATCCCATTTTTGGGAAACACCCGTGGCTATGGAATCCCTTTTTGTCGTATGAGGCCACGAGGGTTATGTAAAAGCCCTCAATGAATCCTCATTTATTATCCCTCATACCCTCATTGAATTTTGAGGTCATGAGGGCCTTGAAAAATCCCTCAATGAGGTATAATTTACTACGACTCTTAGCCTCATCTCGGTATTTGAGGATACCCATGGCCTGGTATTGTATTATTCGAGGATACCTATCGAGGATACCTTTTGGAGAATCCCTTTTTGGTCGTATGAGGCCATGAGGGCTATGTAAAGGCCCTCAATGAGTCCTCATTTATTATCCCTCATAGACTCATTGAATTTTGAGGTTATGAGGACCATTAAAAATCCCTCAATGAGGCATAATTTACTACGACTCTTAGCCTCATCTCGGTATTCGAGAATACCTGACATTATATTATTTGAGGACACTAGTTGGAATTTACATCCGGGTACTTCATGCTACATCCGGGTACTTCTGTTGGGTAGTTGATAACAAAAACCGCAATATATAATATTTCTTATTTTTTTCAAAAAATGACTCACGTGGGTGGCCCTCTGACTTACTGGCTGGGGACAGGTTAAGTTTGTTTGATATTTGTCAAGAAGATAAACATCAAATAACTTAAGCGTCATTACCACCTTTTTTTCTTGTTTCTTCATTTTATACTTTTTTTCTTCTTTTTTTCTATTTTTATAAAAATTTACAACATCTATTTACATCTTCAATTAGAATCCAATTGTAACAGGTTTACTCTTCGCCATTTCAACCACTAAATCCATAATACAACGTCTCTGTTCATTTGTGAGAGGTTTCTCGAACATATCTTCATATTCTTTCTGTACTGGTGGTGGATTCATTCCAGAAGTATTATGGTGCCACAGTAGATGGACATCATTCTTGTTAACTCTTTCAAGTGCTTCACTAAAACAGGCAATGATTCTTTCGGTAGCTGTCAATAGAAGACCGTTATGTGTTTTACCACTCTCGTCCACATGAACACCATAACCTCTCTCTCGGGCGATAGTTCCAATATTCTCTTCGACATAATGAGCATATGCTCAGAAGAAGAAAAAAAAGAAGAAAAAAAGTATAAAATGAACAAACAAGAAAAAAGGTGGTAATGACGCTTAAGTTATTTGATGTTTATCTTCTTGACAAATATCAAACAAACTTAACCTGTCCCCAGCCAGTAAGTCAGAGGGCCACCCACGTGAGTCATTTTTTAAAAAAAATAAGAAATATTATATACTGCGGTTTTTGTTATCAACTACCCAACAGAAGTACCCGGATGTAGCATGAAGTACCCGGATGTAAATTCCAACTAGTATCCTCAAATAATATAATGTCAGGTATTCTCGAATACCGAGATGAGGCTAAGAGTCGTAGTAAATTATGCTTCATTGAGGGATTTTTAATGGTCCTCATAACCTCAAAATTCAATGAGGCTATGAGGGATAATAAATGAGGACTCATTGAGGGCTTTTACATAGTCCTCATGGCCTCATACGACCAAAAAGTGATTCTCCAAAAGGTATCCTCGATAGGTATCCTCGAATAATACAATACCAGGCCATGGGTATCCTCAAATACCGAGATGAGGCTAAGAGTCATAGTAAATTATACCTCATTGAGGGATTTTTAATGGTCCTCATAACCTCGAAATTCAATGAGGGTATGAGGGACAATAAATGAGGACTCATTGAGGGCTTTTACATAGCCCTCATGGTCTCATACGACAAAAAAGGGACTCCACGGTCACAGGCGTTTTCCAAAATGGGATTCCATAGGATATACCTGTTAAATACTGAAATGAGGCTAAGAGTCGTAGTAAATTATACCTCATTGAGGGATTTTTCAAGGCCCTCATAACCTCAAAATTCAATGAGGGTATGAGGGATAATAAATGAGGACTCATTGAGGGCTTTTACATAACCCTCATGGCCTCATACGACAAAAAGGAATTCCATAGCCACGGGTGTTTCCCAAAAATGGGATTCCATGGGATGTGGCCATTGGATATAGACTTTTATTATACACAGGGGAGATAACTCTGTATACAGATTATGGGAAAGCAAGCAATCTGATTGGTTAGTTATTATCTAGATAAATGAAACAACAAGAGTACTTGGAATAGGGTCAGAACTAACAAGAATAGACCAGAAATTGCTAAATATAGTAATAATAAGGTAAACTGTTCCAACTAATAGGCTCTTCTACGCTACTGGAGTATACTCTAGAATAAAGGAACATGCCTAGGTAGAGGAAAACTATTGCATATATAGATAGAAGCAGAGAATTCTGGAAGAATTCGAAATAGTAAAAGTTCGGGTGGATTTTGGTGATTTGGAAGGATTGTCGGGTTGTTTGTGGTTATTAGATTTACTCTTCTACAATCGAACACACCCACACCCTCCAAACATACCCCGTCCCATTGCAGAACAATTGGGTAACATAGCAACCACGTGCTACCATAGAAACCAAGATGGCGGCCTCCAGTATACAAAATGGACGACGGAAACACGTATCACCCTAACAACACGCGCTGCGCATGCGCACTAACACCACGTATCACTATGGAGATGACGTCACAACATGGCCGCTCACGCGGGTTACCATGACAATACAACATGGCGCCACTACGTCACGTGACATGACGTCACTTCCGGGGTCATCCACCGGGGTCATCCAAATGAGGGGTGAAAACCACATTACATACTACTGTCACTGTTCTCGAGAGATAAGAGGCGTCGTGTACTCGTAGGATTGCTGAGGAAATATTCTCGAGTGACACATTACCAGAAAGGGCGTTCTGCCTCTTTTCCGATATTGTGCTGCATAATAAGGCTTGGTCATAAATAGTTAAGGTAAGAGTGGAAGTCCTCCAAAACGAGCATCATGGGTATAGACGATTGACTAAACTTGACTTTTTCACCATGTTGCGGTCACAATTAACCATTGTGCAAAATATGTGACCGCAAATAAATAAATAAATAAATAAATAAATAAATAAATAACAACTTGGCCGATAATACGTAATCACTAAAAGTATACTTCTTCCGTACTTTCTTGCCAGACCCAGGCATTCTCCCATAAATTGCAACAAGGCACATTTATGGAAATAAAATAATTTCGAGTGGCCTCGTCCAAGTCTTATAATTATCTTTGCTTTATTTTATCATTGCTTTATTTCCCATAATCTGTACCTAACCATACAGGGTTATCTCCCTTCTGTACAACGAATACCTATATGATTCTCATCATCTCGGTATTTAACAGCCATGTTCCATGGAATTCATTTTTGGGAATCCATTTTTGGAAAACGTCTGGCTTTCGGCACCCTTTTTGCTGAAATGAGGCCACGAGGGCCATGAGAAAATTCCTCAAGAAGTCTAATTTACCACCCCCCCACCCCCCCCCCCCCCCCCTTAGCCTCATCTCGGTATTTAACAGCCATATCCCATGGAGTCCCTTTTTGAGAATCCCGCTTTGGAAAACGTCTGGCCTTCGGCATCACTTTTTTATCGTATGAGGCCATGAGAAAATCCCTCATTGAGGTGAAATTTCCATCCCTCTTAGCCTCATCTCGGTATCAAAAGGCCACATCCCATGGAATCCCTTTTTGGAAAAGGTTTGTGATCAAAGAATCCCTTTTTATCGTATGTGACCATGAGGACCATGAGAAAATTTCTCGGTGAGGTCTAATTTACCATCCTTCTTATCCTCATCCAGGTATCGGTTGGCCACGTTCTGTGGAATCCCTTTTTTGAGAATACCATGTTGAAAAACGCCTGGCTTTTGGCACCGCTTTTTAATCGTATGAGGCAAAAAGGGTCATGAGAAAATCCCTCAATGACGTCCTATTTACCACCCCTCTTGGCCTCACCTCGGTATTTAAAGATGCCTATGACATGGTGATGTACTATTTTAACCCTTTACCCAACGTAACGGCCAAAATCGACCAGCGCTATTCTCAAAAATCGCCGATTAATTTTCATTTTATTTTCATTTTTTGTCTCAAAAACATAGGTTATGACCTCTCTTTGGAACGAGCTCGTTCCAAAGAGGGGTCATAACCTATGTTTTTGAGACAAAAAATGAAAAAAATAGTTATTCAATAATTTTGTTTGCAAGTGTCGTCTGCTTTTCATGTTAGGTAAAGGGTTAAGATACCTTTGGAGGATATCAGTTGCATGATATCTATCTGTTGATAGTTATGTTTCCAAATACTAGTACCCGTTTGTCCCTAGCGGCGTCTTGGCCACTGCTGCTGACTTGTCCGTAGTCACCATCATCTGTCCTCTGATAGTCTTCCATCACTCTTGCATCCTTGAACCATTACCATTGACTACCTCTTTTCTGTCCTCTGTCTCACCCTTACTAACTTCTTAGCTATAACTATATCTGTCTCGACTCTACCTTCGCTCAAGCCTCTAACATGTTTAACCCTTTACCTAACATGAAAAGCAGACGACACTTACAAACAAAATTCTTGAATAACTAATTTTTTTCATTTTTTGTCTCAAAAACATAAGTTATGACCCCTCTTTGGAACGAGCTCGACGAACTCGTTCCAAAGAGGGGTTATAACCTATGTTTTAGGACAAAAAGTAAAAAAATAATTACAATTAATTGACGATTTTTTTTGAATAGCGCTGGGCGGTCTTGGTCTTTACGTTGGGTAAAGGGTTAATTAGATTGTTTCATTTCCCCCATTATGTACCATTTTATACAATGTCAGGCCTTTATATTGTGTTATTTCTTTTCCAGGGCTTTAAATTAGTCCAAATTACAGTGAATTCCATTTTCAAGTAATATTATTAATTTTTAAAGCCTTCACATAGCAATATTAGCATAAAAAAGAAAAAAACACTCCACCAGCTGAACATATTGAAATACCTCTATGCGAGACAAATGAAAGACACTATTTTAATATGGTTCCTATTTTGGGCACATCATTTACCACCTTGGATTTGGGTAATTCAAATACCTGTACAACGTTCAAACCTCGTGTATAACAGTTATAGAAGGCCATGGAAGGAATTCTGTGAGTGGGATTCCAAACGGACTCCGTAAAGTTGGATACAATGTTTTGACATAAACACTCGAGGGCAATCGCCTTCCTTATTGAAATAATTGCATCCAAAGGGTGTAATATTATGTACGTTCTTATTGAGTTTATATATTCTTTTATAAAGTTCATTCAGTTAAACTGCGTTATGTAAAGTTCAAAATAGTTCAAGACAGTTAACACTGGGTTGTATTTTCACTGGGTCAAAGTTCGAAACTTTATTGAATTAAAAGTGGATAACACTGCGTTTAGCTTTGTTATAGAGCCCCAATATTTGTTCGCTTGGTTGTGTTGGATCTTCGTTCACTTTGTCATGTTCATTCAAACCAACAAATGACCTTCGTTCACTTTGTTGTGTTTTGTCCACTTCGATCTTGGTTGTGTTGGATATTCGTTCACTTCATTCTGTCCTTTGTTGTTTTATAGTGGTTGGTTGTACGTTATCGTGTGTAGTCTGTTCAGTTGGGTTCTTGGGGTAGTAGTTTAATTGGGTGTTATCTCAACTCCTTTTCATATCAATGAGTGTTTATGTTAAATCACGCAGTCCTACTTCACGCAATCGGACACGAGTCCCACTTACGGAATTCCTTCCATGGCCTGTCTATAACTTTTATACAAGGAGGAGTTTGAACGCTGTTATAATGGTACATAATGGGGGAAATGAAGCAATCTAATTAAATATGTTAGAGGATTGAGCGAAGACAGAGATGGGTAAAGCTAGGAAGTAGCGCTACAGGTTAGTAAGGGTGGGACAGAGGACAGAATAGAGGTCGTTAATAATAATGGTTCAAGGCTGCAAGAGTGAGAGAAGACTATAGTATTGGCTCTTACAGTCGATCATAGGACAGATGATGGTGACTACGGACAAGTCAGCTGTAGTGGCCGAGACGCCGTCAGGGACAAACGGGTACCTGGAACCATAACTATCTTCAGACAGATATCAATCAAGTGGTATCCTCAAAAATTATCCCAAAATAGTACATTATCATCATGTCATAGGTATCTCACGATTAGGCTAAGAGGAGTGGTAAATATTGGACGTCATTAAGGGATTTTCTCAAGGCCCTCATACGTTACAAAAGGGGTGCCAAAGGACAGACGTTTTCCAAAAAGGGATACTCGAAAAGGGATTCCACAGAACGTGGCCATCCGATACCGAGATGAGGCTAAGAGGGGTGGCAAATTAGACCTCATTGGGGGATTTTCTCATGGCCCTCATGGGCTCGTATGATAAAAAAGGGATGCAGAAGGCCAGATGTTTTCCAAAAAGGATTCTCAAAAAGGGATTCCATGGGATATGGCTGTTAAATACCGAGATGAAGCTAAGCGGGATGGTAAATTTGACCTCATTGAGTGATTTTCTCATGGCCTTCATGGCCTCATTTCAACAAAAAGGGTGCCAGGAGGCCGGACGTTTTCCCAAAAGGGATTCCATGGGACATGGCTGTTAAATACCGAGATGACGAGAATCATATAGGCCCTCGCTGTACAAAAGGGAGATAACCTTGTATGGTTAGGTACAGATTATGGGAAATAAAGCAGTCTAACTGATGATTATAAGACTTGGACGAGGGCAGAGGTCGGAATAGGGTTAAAACTAGCCTGACTAAAAGAGAAAAGTTAAAACAAATAGTAACAAAACTGTTCCTTCTAATAGACTGTACCGAAGTATACTCCTATTGAACTGAATTTACCCTATAGCACTACGTTTTACTATTATACTGAGTCAAAAAAGAAATTATAATAAACTTTGAGGAGCAATTTTTTTTAGTATTATCGACTTTAATCCCAAACAAATTATTGTAAATTTATATTTCGATTCTAGCTGTATGAATTTGCATAATTTCATGTTCTTACTGTCAATTCAATTCAGTATTTATTTCACAGCATACATATACAAAGGAAAGAAACAAGGTTACAAAAAACAAAGGTAGATGTACAAATGTATACTGTGGGGAATGACATAGGCTTATGACTGTCTTCCAGTCATACCCTAGACAATAAAAATAAAGACTAAACAGCAAAATGGCAAATGATGGACTCAAGTAAAGTAAATCTTGACAGCCGGTAGTACATTGGGGGTTTTTTTTGTTAATATTGTATTGATATGTATTGACCATTAGTTCCTCGTTGTGGATCAAACTTCCAGATGTTCTGACTCTGGTTATTAAGGTCTGTGGATTGTGGATTAACCGTGATTTAACCGTGTTTTAACCGTATTTCTGAATCGATAAAGTAAATAAGCGTCCGTTGATAAACAATTATAATAATCGAACGCTAAAGGAGTGAAGTAAATGACCACAAGTGACAGTACAAATCTGGTTATCTGCTTGCTAGGAAAAAAGAGGAGAATATGATAACAACACCAAGAGTCGTATCTAGCCGAGGCAGTCGGGACATCTTGGGTTTGAACAGCTGATATTGGCGATATATGTATTCAGATATTGTTCAGTTAATATTTTTTAAAAGATGTTCGGGTAAGGGTTTTTATCGTTGTATCAAGGTCATTCCATAGTTTAGGAAACGAAAAATATGGAAGTGCGGCTGAGAACTGAGTGCGAGGTTTATGGGTGTTTAGGCTTCCACATTGCCTCGTGGTCATGCCCGAGGGATTTCAGTACACTTGAAACGTATCATTAAAACTAACGGGGAGATTGTTCTGTGACCAGTCGTGCATAAATAAAAGTGAATGTAATTTGTACAGCTCGTTAAATTAAAGAATTTTTAAACGTTTGAACAGCGGGTCTGTATGTGAGTTGAACTTTTTGTTCGCTATGATGCGTACAGCTTTCTTTTGCAAGTTTAAAATTTGTTTGGTAGCCGTTGCGTTGCCCCATATTTGAATACCATAAATTAAGTGGCTTTGAATTAAAGTGAAATAGAGTAGACGTAATGTCTCGGGTGTTAAAAAATTCTTGGCTCTATTCGAGATATAAATTGCTCTGGATATTTTTGTACAGAGTGTAGATACATGGTGATGAAATTTAAGGTTCTCATCCATTTTGATTCCTAGAAATTTTATGAATTTGTGATCACGATTGTTACCTGCTATTATTAAATCTGAGTTATTCAATGTAATGTGGGTTTGTACGTTATCGTAATTGTAGCTGTCATTTGGGGAATGAAGAAGTATGACTTTAGTTTTGTTAGCATTTAAAGATAACCTGTTCGCAGAACACCAGTGGTTGATTTTTGATAATTCATTGTTTGCCATCCCCGTAAGGAGGTCAAGGTCGTTCCCAGATGCATGGGCTGATCTGTCATCCGCAAAGGATAGAATACGCATGTCAGTTGATTCTCTAATGTCATTGATATATAGGACGAACAAAAGAAGACCGAGTACAGGGCCCTGGGTGTACACCTGTTGTGACATTGAGTGACTCCGACGATTCACTAGTGAATTGAACATATTGGGATCTCCCGGAGAGATAGTTCTGAAACCAAGAATTAGCTATACCTCTTATACCATAGTGTTCAGGTTTTCGAGCGAGTATTTCATGATCAATAGTGTCAAATGCTTTGGAAAAATCTAAAAACACGGATAGTGTGCAATCTTTAGTTGCTTTGTTATTCATTAAGGAAACATGGTTGATAAGATGCATTATTGGGTGAAATGTTGAGTGTCCCCTTCTGAATCCAAACTGATAGTTATAAATAACGTCGTGTGCATCTAAGAAATATGATATCCTTTTATGCATTAACTTCTCTGAGATTTTAGAAAAGGAAGGGAGAATATTTATTGGACGATAATTGTCGAAAGACTGTTTATCCCCGGATTTAAAAATTGGCTTTACTTTCGCGAGTTTCATTTTTGATGGTACAATTCCAGTTGAAAAAGAGGTATTATAATATGAGTTACAGGAACAATAATTTCATGTATAATGTATTTTAGTAGTTTCGGAGAGATGTTGTCCTGACCAGCAGATGTTTTCCTAGGAAGACATTTTACGGCGGACATAACTTCGTCATGGGTTGCAGGTGATACGAAAAAAGAGTCGTAGACGCTGTTATTTAGGTAATCAGAGAATCGATGTGTGGGACTTACCATGTTGTTGGATACACGATTTCCAATATTGATAAAGTAGTTGTTGAATTTTTCAGCAATTTGGATGGGGGCAGTGTACTCCTCATTGTTTTCAATAAACGATGATGGTAGATGGGGAGGAATGTTTGACTTATTTATTGCCTTGCGGAGAAATTCCAAGGTTTTCTTGATGTTTCCCCTATTTTCTGAAATCAGCTGGCTGTAATAGTTCTTTTTAAGTTTATGTTTAAGTTGATTGAAGATTTGGCAGTGGTTATTGTATCTTGTGATATTGTCAATGGTCGGTGACCTTTATTTTTTTCAAGTAATTTGTGTTTGTTTAGGAGGACTGTAGAAGACCGTAGGTCATCCATGGTTCTCTTTTTACGTATTTTTCGGGGTTTTTAATGTTATTAACGGAAAGGCTTGGTTAAAAGGCGTATTTAGAATTGTTAGAAATTTCTCATAGGCTTCGTTGACACTGTCCTCTTGGCATACATTGCTAAAATCAGATTCAGATAGTAGCTGTTTGAATAAATTAATATTTCGTGTGTTAAAAATTCTCTTAGGCTGCTGTGTATTGTCATTATGGTTGGTGCTCTTGAAATTTTCGGTGCAAAATGTAGCGAAATGATCGCTCACATCAGCAATGATTATTCCAGAAGTATTTAAATTGAATCTATTACAAAAAAATAGGGTCAACTAGAGAAACAGAATTTACTGCAACCAGTAAATTCAAGTCTGTGTGAAAAGGGTTAAAGTATCAGGAATAAACTCTACAGAAAGAGAATTTATGGAGGCTTATCTTCTGGTGTAAAATATTTTTTAACAAATCAGAAACGGGTTTTCGTTAACAGTATTTACAGATATTCATACAGGAATCAGAACAATTTTTATAAGAAACCAGAAAAGGCATATATGTGACCAGCATTCAAAGGGTTCGATACACGAATCAGAAATGGACAATTTTGGCTTTGCCTACTAATTTGAGTGATGAAATACATTCATAAACTTTAGAAATACATTAAGGTGTAAATGCATTTCCCAGTCTTTCTGAATAATATGCACTTGATGATTCAGGTGGACCATATATTGAATCTCCAGCACTTTTTAACTCAGTCGGTGTAGTCCCATGTCTACATCTACACTGAAGAATGAGCGCAACCCACTTTGAAATAATGGCTCCACCAACTTCAGATCTGTCATCTGTCATCCAGATGGAAAGGGTGAAAAAAAACATAGATGGGTGCAAACTGGTTATTGTTAACCTGCATGCCAAAATGCATCGAGATAGGACGATCCGTATTTGAGTTGTTGCGCTGACAAAGGGTGCACAGACTCTATGTCGGAGATATTGTCATAAAAACCTTAAAAACCCCAAGAGCTCATTTGAAGGCCTGCTCATAAAAGAGCATCTAGTGACATAAACAAGGCATACATAAAACTAGAACTTCTCTAATAAATTAATTTTAAACAGTCATAGCACTAACACAGTTAACAGTACAGTCAACTATGTCAGTATTGCATATTTTACCAGCATCCTGACAGTATACAATTACATGTACACCGGAATTCTTCATGATCAAGTTGTTTGTTTTTATATTAACTTGGTTTGGGAATTAATTCTGTACAATGAGATTAAATAAATAGATCATGTTATTGTATGTGACAGTCACAGCTTTCTCCCTACTGCTTTTTGTGAAATTCTTTCATAGAGAAAATATTCATACAGGAATCAGAACAATTTTTCTAAGAAATCCGAAAAGGCATATATGTGCACACCATTTATAGGGTTCGATCAAGGAATAAGAAATGGACATTACTGCTGCTGTCATTTGTTTGAATGATGAGATACATGTATAATCTTCAGAACTGTATTAACTGGTATAAAATGAAATTCCTAATAGGTCGAAAAAGTATGCATTTAATGACCTCTCTTGACCGCATAGAGGTGGACCACATTTTGAACCTCCAGCAAGTTTCAACTCATTTGGTGTAGGTACCATTACTATTGGTCATACCAAACCTGATGTATGAGTATAAACTACTTTGTAAATATTGGCTCCACCAACTCCGGATCTGCCATATTTGTAGATGATGGCAAATGTTCATATTAGCAAGGCAATGATGAAGTGCATGCATGGGACCTCTGGAAAATATATTGCAAGTAAAAAGGTTCAGTAATGTTGGAATGTAGACGTTGAAAGGCCTTAAAGACCCCCCGAGAGCCTGTCTGAAGACTTATTGGCATTGTCAAAATACCGAGGTCCCATCTATATCCATGTGTGTTTAGAACAACACTGTGAGAATGGAAATGGTTTTCATTATTCTCAATGATTTTTTCGAAGAGAGGTGCACCATCGAAGTGCAGTACGCTTTAGTACACAGCGCCACCGTGCCCCCATATTAAGATCTTCAGAGGGTTAAAATATTCACTTTAAATATTCCATTTTAATCCTTTAACCCTTTACCCAACGAATCGGCCGCATCCGCCCGCGTAATATGCAAATTGAGAAGTTGAAAAAATATTAGTTCCAACTAGGGGTCCCATGATATGGTTTTGTTGAAATTGTTTGGAAAATTTGAAAAAAAATGATATTTGAAATAATAAATTTTCCTATCGTCTGCGTTGGGTAAAGGGTTAAATGGGGGCGCAGTGGCTGAGTTGGCAGAGGTGCAGGCTGCAAGTCGCGCGGTCCTCACTCTGTCCTTGGGCAAGACACTTCACCCCATTGCCCACGTGCGTGCACGGTGGCGATGTGTACTAAAGCGTACTGCACATCGATGGTGCACCTGTCTTCAACCAATGCTAACCCTGCTTGTGTGGAGTTAGTATGTGGGGAATCTGATAGTTGCTCGCTGTTGTCCGGAGGTTCACCCCAGGTACTCTGGCTTCCTCCACCCGTAAAACTGTCCTGGTCATGGTAAACCACTGTGCAGACATATGTGACATTAAACACCAATAAATAAATAATCCTTTAAAAATGAGCTCATTCCAATGAAGGGTCATAAGCTATGTTTTTCAAGCAAAAATGAAAAAGTAATTAAAACTGAATAGACATTTCTGTGTATAAAGCTGACCGGTTTTTGCCTTTATGTTGGCTAAAGGGTTAAGAATCCCTTAGTTTGGAAAGCACACTTTAAAGGTGTCCCATTCCACTTAGAATTAAATGTTTCAGAAAAGAAAGCGAAAAACATTCTGTAGCCATGAGTTATATTAAAGATATTCACATCGAAGTATTAAGAGGGTTAAAATCTGACCATTCAAATATTCCATTTTATTACCTTGTAACTGTGATAGGTGTTTCGAGAAAGCCACACACCACTCCATCCCAAAACCTCTCAATCCTGAGTTATGATTGAGAATAAATAGATTTTTAAAAAAAATGCTTTGAAAAGTGAAGGTTTCTCTCTCTCTTCAATGATTGAGACTGAAGTTTTGTAACATGATACAACATAAATATACAGTGCTGTTCAATGTAACAAAGAATTCTATCTCAGCTTTCTCTCTGGAGATTTCTGTTTTAGATAATGGTTATTGCTTCAGCTAACTCATTTCCCAGTAAATATTGTAAACATATTTTTAACATCTAGAGTCCGAAGGCCCCACATGCCTCCAAATCATAGATGACCAAGTACCAATGGCAGGCAGTCTATCAGTATACCAAAAACACTGAGATAGGATTGATTGTATTTGGGTTATCATGTTGACAAACAGTGCATAGAAGACATTCTATGAATGTTATTAATTTATTGGGGTTTAATGACACTTCAACAGCTAGGCCGCCTCGTGTCGTACAGTTTTTACGGATGGAGGAAACCAGAGAACACAGAGAACCACCAAACAACAACAACAAGCAACTGTCTGGCTCCCCAACATGCTAACTCCACACAAGCAGGCTTAGTGCAAGTGTATCATCGACATGCAGTATGTCTTAGTACACATCATCACTATGCCATTATGTGGGCAATGGGGGTGAAGTGTTTTTGCCTAAAGACACAAGGCACTTGCCGCAGATAGGATTCAAACTGAGAACCTCTCGGCTTGCAGCCTGCACCTCTAACTGCTTAGCCACCGTGTCCCTCTATGAATGTAATGGGAATACTTTAGAGGCTTATTTTGGGGATAAAATAGTTTTAAAGAAATAAGAAATAGGTTTTCAATGACAGTATTTATAGATATTCATTCAAAAATCAGATAATTTTTTCCAAGAAACCAGAAAAGGTATATATCTTCACAGCATTCAAAGGGACCAATCAAGGGAATGCACAAGGAGGTTCAAAAATATGATTTCCAGCAATTCTGGTAATAGCCCTCGTGACTCCTGTTCGACCTTGGCCCAAATTTTGAATCTCCATCGAGTGTCAACTCGTTTGGTATTAGTCCCAGGTCCATACATCATACCATGCTTGAAATATGAGCATGACCCACTTTCACAAATTTTGGCCACACCAACTTTTTACGTAAAAATGGATGTATGGACTTCAGGAATGCTTTAGAGAGTCAAAACATGTGATTTCCAGCAATTCTGGAAAAATGCATTCAATGACCCCAGGTGACCTCCGTAACCTTGACCCACATTTTTGAACCTCCATCAGTGTCAACTTATTTAGTGTTGGCTCCAGGTCCATGCATCATACCATGCTTGAGATATGAGCTTGACCCACTTTCAAAAATGTTGGCCACATCCACCTTTTTCATGAAAAAATGCACATCTGAATTTTGGGGAAGCATTTGGAGGTCAAAAAATGTGATTTCCAGCAATTATGAAAAATGCACTCATTGACCCCTGAGTGACCTCGATGACCTTGACCCATATTTTGAATCTCCATCGAGTGTCGACTCATTTGCTGTTGGTCCCAGGTCCATATGTCATACCATGCTTGAGACATGAACGTGACCCATTTTCAAAAATTTTGGCCACGCCCACTTTTTTACGTCAAAATGCATGTGTGTATGTCAGGAATGCTTTAGGGGTCAAAAAATGTGATTTCTAGCAATTATGAAAAATGCACTTAATGACCCCTGGGTGACCTCCGTGACCTTGACCCATATTTTGAATCTCCATTGAGTGTCGACTCATTTTGGTGTTGGTCCCAGGTCCATACATCATACCATGCTTGAGATATGAGCATGACCCACTTTCAAAAATTTTGGTCACGCCCAATTTTTTACGTCAAAATGCATGTGTGTATGTCGGAAATACTTTAGGGGGTCAAAAAATGTGATTTTTGGCAATTATGAAAAATGCACTTAATGACCCCTAGGTGACCTCCATAACCTTGACCCATATTCTGAATCTCCAACGAGTGTCGACTCATTTGGTGTTGGTCCCAGGTCAATACGTCATACCATGCTTGAGATATGAGCGTGACCCACTTTCAAAAATTTGGGCCACGCCCACTTTTTGTACTTCAAAATACATGTCTGTACGTCAGGAATGCTTTAGGGGGTCAAAAAATGTGATTTCTAGCAATTATGAAAAATGCACTTAATGACCCCCAGGTGACCTCCGTGACCTTGACCCATATTTTGAATCTCTATCGAGTGTCGACTCATTTGGTGTTGGTCCCAGGTCCATACGTCATACCGTGCTTGAGATATGAGCGTGACCCACTTTCAAACATTTTGGCCACGCCCACTTTTTTACGTCAAAATGCATGTGTGTATATCAGGAATGCTTTAGGGGGTCAAAAAATGTGATTTCTAGCAATTATGAAAAATGCACTTAATGACCCCCAGGTGACCTCCGTGACCTTGACCCATATTTTGAACCTCCATTGAATGTCGACTCATTTGGTGTTGGTCCCAGGTCTGTAGGTCATACCACGCCTGAGATATGGGCGTGACCCACTTTCAAAACACCCCTACAGACACCCCTGATACCCCAGGAATCTGAAAAACATAGGTGGCCGAGAACTTCTGGCTGTCTATCAGCATGCCAAAAATCAACGAGATAGGGCTATTCGTTTTCGAGTTATCTTGCGGACAAAAAAGTGATGAGAAGACAGAAGACAGGAGAAGAAGAAGAAGAAGAAGAAGAAGAAGAAGAAGAAGAAGAAGAAGAAGAAGAAGAAAAAGAAAAAGAAACCGTGCAAAAACAATAGTCTGTGTGTTTCACACAGACTAATTATAGTTGCTGAATGACTTGTTATTCTCGTTGGTTTGGTTATCATGGACATGAAACCACAGCTGAACAGGGCTTCTAAATATTGATTGTTTTTTTTCGAGTTGGTGAAAATTGAGTAGATCTAAGTTGAAATCTCCCATTAGGTAGGTTGGTTTTCTCTCAGTATTGATTTGATCAAGTAGATTTGAATATTGAGCTAAGAACAAGTCCAGATCAGCTTTGGGAGCCGTATTCGGACGATAAATAATTCCTACAATAGATTTGTGTTTTCCATTGAGTTCTATGAATAGAGATTCAAACACATGCTTATTCTGAATGGTATAGAATCTTTAATAAAGACACCAACCCACCCCTACCATCATCACCGGCAGGGTGAGAACGTAGAACAAGCGGATGATAGCCATCTAATGTGTAGGAGATATTTTCTTTTACGCTAAATGTTTCATGTAATACCTGCGATGTCAAATATATTTTCATTTACTTGGAGATCACAGAGCAGTCTCTTTAGTTGATCAAAATTGGCATTTAAGCTTCTGCAGTTAATGTTAAGTAAGGCAAAAGATTTGCTAAACGTGTCCACTGCTGTAGAAAACGTTTCCGCATTGTAGTATTTGCAGGTGTTCACATCGGCAGTAAGTGGGGTGATAGGATCATCTTCAGAAACAGAAAACTTCACGATTGAATTGTGTTACAAAGTCGAAGTCTGCATCATTCTGTACTTTATCAAGCGAGACTGGACTGGTCATCATGAAAATTGACACACAGTGGAGGAAACAAAGGGTTATAATAACACACGTGTTCTACTCCGCTGTCGAGAATATTGTAACTTGGGCTATAGGAACTTAGGACAAGACTGAAGTGTGTGTTTTTGAAATGAATGTTGCTGTATGTATGGGAGTTGAGTGGGTGAGTCAAGAGAATCGAGTTGATATAGCTAAATAATGTTCATAATTTATCTCTCATTTATCACTGAGTTAGGCGGGAAGGTGGGAAGGGCTAGCAAAAATACAAAGTAGTGAACTTATAATAATAATAATTATAATAAAATTAGACAAAGTGGACCTATTCTTCTTCTTTCAGGTTAAGGATACATGGTTTCATGGGGGAAAAATTGAGCTAGTTGATAGTCAAATAAGGGAAGCTAACCAAAACATTAAAATCGGCAGTACCTGTCAGTTGAGAAAACGTTCATGTTGCAAGTAAGATGTGTAGATAGTTATCAGGTGATTATAACTTCACTGATAAGAGTATATTCTGCCATGTTGGTATGGGTATATTCGGATAAATACGCGAGGGTGGGATTGTTTGGCTGCACATAATGGATGGCGCTAAATATACACTGGACTAGTCATCGCTAATATTATTGAGGATGACCCACGGGTTTTTCTTTTTTGGTGTGAACTCAAACTGCAGCATGGCTGCTCCGAGACTATCAATTTTGACTTGTTTTGAGAACAAACGGAAATTCCGTTATATTGTGAGTAGTAGGAGATGTGGAGATCGACCCACATTGGGCGGAGGGAATGGTGGAGGGGGCAGTGGCGTCATGTCATGTGACCTGGTGGCGCCATGTCTGGTTGTCATGGTAATCCGCGTGAGCGGCCATCTTGTGACGTCATCTCCATGGTGATACGTGGTGTTTGTGCGCATGCGCAGCGCGTGATGTTAGGGTGATACGTGTTTCCGTCGACCATTTTGTATACTGGAGGCCGACATCTTGGTTTCTATGGTAGCACGTGGTTGCTTTGTGACCCAAAGCCTTCTAACAAGACGGGGGTATGTTCAGAGGATGTGTTCCTTTGTAGAAGAGTAATTTGCTGGCTTAGAATTCTCCCAGAATCCTCGTTTAATTACCCAAATAAACCCGACAAGTTTTATTATTTCGAATTCTTTCAGAATTCTCTGCTTCTATCTATATATACAATAGTTTTCATCTATCTGGTCATGTTCCTTTGCCCTGGAGTATACTCCAGTAGCGTACAAGAGCCTATTAGTTGGAACAGCTTTGTTTATTATTACTATATTTAGCTGTTCTGGGCTATTCTTGTTAGTTCTGACCCTATTCCGAGTACTCTTGTTGTTTCATTTATCTGGATCCTTTATATAAATAACCAATCAGATTGCTTGTTTTCCCATAACCTGTATTTTCCCTTATTACAACGAAGTTGTATCCGATTTTCATCACCTCTGTATCCAATGGCAATATCCCCGGGCACCCCAATTTCGGCACCCCTTTGTGGAAAACATATGGCCTTCGGCCCCCCTTTTTGTCATATGTGCTTATGTGAAAGGGCATAATGTGACACAATGTGCCCTAGAACATAGGCACATGCTTTATGTGCCGATATGTGCTTACATGTGCTTATGTGAAAAGGCACAATGTGCCCTAGCACATAGGCACGTACGGGTATTTGAGGATACCTATGACTTGGTATTGTATTATTCGAGGATACCTACTAGAGAATCCCTTTTTGTCAAATGTGCTTATGTGATAAGGCACAATGTGACACAATGTGCCGTAGCACAAAGGCACATGCTTTATGTGCCGATATGTGCATATATATGCTTATGCAAAAAGGCACAATGTGACACAATGTGCCCTAGCACATGGGCACATACGGGTATTTGAGGATACCTGACATTGGACTTTTGGGGATACTTTTTGGACTTTACATCCGGGTACTTCTGTTGAGGTAGTAGATAAAAAAAACGAACAACAATATATATAACATTTCATTTTTATTCAAGTATACAATTCAATTTCTCAAGGTATTTGTCTTTGTAATTCTTCTCGCATGGGCTAACCATTCCATCTTCTTGTGGGTTGGAGCTTCTTCCCATTGCATGGCCAGGTTCTTGATAAATCTCTCATTTGATAATTTGGTTTTGTTGGTTGCTTTAATTTCCTGGCTTCCTGGCTTCCTGGCTGTCATCTTTGTGTTCCTCTTTCTCTAGTTGTTTCATAGTAGTAACTTCATTTGCAATGGAAACATCTTTCTTGGTTTGGGTCCTCTTTGAATCTTCATGCGTAGTGGTAATTTCTTTCACAGTAGAAACTTCAGGCTTCTTAGTGGAAACATTTTTGACAGTAGAAACTTTGTTCATAGTAGTAACTTCATTCTTGTTTGTATTGGAAGTATCAGTCAGTTCTTCTGTCTTTATTCTTTTGGTTGATGATCGTTTAGTATCCACACATCTTTGTTTCTTCCCACCAGCATCCATGTCTAGATTTTATCCCTTGGCAGCATTTATCACACGGTTCACTTGAGCCAGTTCTAGGGAAGTCAGCTTTAATCCAGCATCATTCTTGAAGATTTGTATATGTAAGTCATCTTTGAATCTGAGCACTGTTGTTGACACAGACATCTTCACTCTTCGACGTTCAAAACGAAAATGAATTTATTTTCATGCCAACACTCCTACTATACTTTTTTTCTAATCGTCTGTTTCTTCTTCTTCTTCTTCTTCATCATCATCAACTACTCTGAATGAGTAGTTTGTCATAAGGTTGTCGAACAGAAATCTTTGCTTTTCCAAAGCATATTTCTGGGATTCTTCAAAGTCATAATCCTCTTCTTCACGAAGACGCTTGGCTGTGTCTTGAATTTTCTTGTGAATTGAGTCGTTGCAAAAATTTCTAATGTACTCAAGGGTATTAATGTATTTCTCACAAATGGCTTCTCTGACATTCTTTTGAAGTGCTCTGTATGCTGTTTCAACTGCATCATCTCTATCCATTCCATCCTCGACATATTTGTTCATGAGGTTGTCAAAATCATCCTGGTATTTGCCATAGACACTTTGGACGATAGTTCCCATCACCGAAACGTCTTCTTCTTCCTCTTCGTCTTCTTCTTCTTCATATTCCATATCTTCTGATAGTTCCGACGACTCATCGGTGTCCGAATCTATTGACCAATTTTTTGGTGCACAACTGGATTGCATTATGTCCGCTCTCTTCGAAGGTCAGATTACAAATGACAAATTTCTTATGAGCGCGACCCTTTTATAGGATATCGGACAGAGCATTGATGACGGGTTTGATTAACTTTCCTAAAAATCCTCCTTTCTGTATGAGCCGTCTTCTTTTCCGATAAGGTAGTTCTGTCTTTGGTGAGGCAATTCTCCTTATTTCGTACTTGTATGGAATCAGCTTAGCTCTCTCAGATTTGGTTATAGGTACTGCCACCTTCAAGATATTCGAGGTACAATCACATATACATTCTATCAAATCATCATTGGCCGTCTTGAGTATGGTATTGGCTTCATATCGATCCGCATCAGATAGGATTCGCAGTGTATCTAAATTTCTTTCTAATCTTGTAGTGTTGCTCGATTTTTCCGTTTGTCAGTTTGGACAATAATCATCTTCATGTCTCTTACGTGTGAAGCTCCTGTAAAATTCTTTATCACAATATCTGCAGCAATGGACTTTCATGACTTCACTCTTTCGTGGTCGTAGAACAAATGAGTTTATTTTCACATCAACACTCCTTTTGTACTTTTTTCAGAGCTAGGACTGGGTTGATAAGAGCCGAGAGAAAGCAACTCTTTTGTAATATACTTCTTTTTATATCGGTAGAAATTCCATCATCTGTTAGCAGCTTCAATACATGTTCGTATTTTCGCAGTTCATCAAATTCAGCTAAATTCAGTGGTATCTTATCTTCGATGATGTTGGTAGCACATTTACATAAACAGGTAATCAAATCTTCATCAACAGCACGAAACGAAGAACGGCATCGATTTCCTCCTTGTCAGCATACCGTAAAAATTCTAAAAGGTTTTTATTCTGGTCAGTCATTAAATCTCCAGTATCTCTCTCCTCTTCTGTTCTTCTTGGACAGTGATGTTCTTCATGCCTCTTCCTATCGAATGGTTGAGCGAACAATTTAGTACAATATCTGCAGCGGAGCTGATGATAGGTCTTCTCGTGTGTTCTAGCATGATCCGTTCTTGAAAATAACTTGGAACAGTATCTGCATCGAATTGGTAACATGTCTTCACTCGACGACGGTCAGGACACAAATGAATTTATTTTCGTACCAACACCCTTTTTATACCTTTCTCAACAGAAGTACCCGGATGTAAAGTCCAACAAGTATCCCCAATAGTGCAATGTCAGGTATCCTCAAATACCCGTATGTGCCTATGTGCTAGGGCACATTGTGTCACTTTGTACCTTTTCACATAAGCACATATAAACATATATCGGCACATAAAGCATGTGCCTTTGTGCTAGGGCACATTGTGTCACATTGTGCCTTTTCACATAAGCACATATGACAAAAAGGGATTCTCTAGTAGGTATCCTCGAATAATACAATACCAGGTCATAGGTATCCTCAAATACCCGTATGTGCCTATGTGCTAGGGCACATTGTGTCAGATTGTGCCTTTTCACATAAGCACATATAAGCAAAGATCGGCACATAAAGCATGTGCCTATGTTCTAGGGCACATTGTGTCACATTGTGCCTTTTCACATAAGCACATATGACAAAAAGGGGTGCCGAAGGCCATATGTTTTCCAAAAAGGGGTGCGAAATTGGGGTGCCCGGGGATATTGCCATTGGATATAGAGGTGATGAAAATCGGATACAACTTCGTTGTAATAAGGGGAAATAGCTCTGCATAAGGTTATGGGAAAACAAGCAATCTGATTGGTTAGTTATATAAAGGATCTTGATAAATGAAACAACAAGAGTACTCGGAATAAGGTCAGAACTAAAAGGAATGGCCCAGAACAGCTAAATATAGTAATAATAAGCAAAGCTGTTCCAACTAATAGGCTCTTCTACGCTACTGGAGTATACTCCAGGGCAAAGGAACATGGCCAGATAGATGAAAACTATTGTATATTTAGAGATAAGCAGAGAATTCTGAAAGAATTCGAAATAGTAAAACTTGTCGGGTTTATTTGGGTAATTAAACGTGGATTCTGGGGGAATTCTAAGCCAGAAAATTTCTCTTTTACAAAGGAACACATCCTCCGAACATAACCCCGTCTTGTTAGAAGGCTTTGGGTCACATAGCAACCACGTGCTACCATAGAAACCAAGATGGCGGCCTCCAGTATACAAAATGGACGACGGAAACACGTATCACCCTAAGAACACGCGCTGCGCATGCGCACTAACACCACGTATCACTATGGAGATGACGTCACAAGATGGCCGCTCACGTGGGTTACCATGACAACCAAACATGACGCCACCAGGTCACGTGACATGACGTCACTTCCCCCTCCACCATTCCCTCCACCCAATGTGGGTCGATCTCCACATCTACTACTATTGTGTACATTTCCATGTGACATTGTCAAGGAATATTTGCATAAATTCACGGACGCAAGATAATATGACAGCATATAGTGGAGAGCATTAGTGTGAACTTTGATCTAAGTTTTCAAATCTAGAGAAGTACACGAAGCATTAGTATGTACATTGATCTGGATATCACTTTTGTATTATTTTTCAGTTTGTTCTCAAAACGTAGCGTGACTGCCCTGTGGCAGCCATTCCACAGTTTGAGAACAAACGGAAATCCCATTAAATTGTGTACATTTCAGTTTGTAGTTTTGTACTGTTGCCAGCATCGCGTCAGGACGTCGCAATTCAGACATGGGGTGAAATGAAAAGTTCACACATGAAGTCAATAGCGTGTATGTCCACCGTTTGCCTCTTGGATGGCAAGACATCGACGGTGCATGGACCTGATAAGTCTCTGGATGCCACCCCGTGGTACTGCGTTCACTCCTGCCTTAGAACATTACGTAAATCGCCTGACGTCTGAAGATCATGAAGTCGTACCCGACGGTCCAATTGATCCCAAAGCGACAAACCTGGCGAAAGTGGGGTCCAGGGAAGAAGTTCGATGCTCTGCTCCACAGGAAAGTCACGATTGATAGGCGCCACGTGACATCGGGCATTGTCTTGCTAGAATAACTGCAATCCGACGTTAGTGTTGTACAACGGGACAACAACAGTGTTAAGAATTTCGTCCCTATATCGCTGTCCATTCAGATTACCATCGATGAAGATCGACTGCACTCTATGGTGCAAGGAAATTCCTGCCCAAACCATTACACTTCCACCGCCGAAACGGCCGCATTCCCACACGCAAGCATCAGAAAACCATTCTCCTCATCGGCGATACACTCTTGCCCTACCATCAGCGTGCCGTATACAAGATCGTGATTCATCACTAAAAGGAACTGTGCTCCAACACTGCTGAATCCAGTGAACATGCTGAAGTACCCATTCCATTCAGACGGTACGATGACGTTGGGTAAGGATTGGTCCGTGGTATGGACGCCGACTTCGGGTGTTGTGTTCAGCGAGTCTGCTGCGGACAGTTTGTGCACTGATTCTATTGTTAGTTCTACCAGGAGTAATTGCTGCTGTCCTCGTCGCCGGAAGGAAGCGATCCCGCAAGTGAGACATCCTGATGTGTCGGTCTTGTGCAGGGGTCTAACTCTTGGTCGACCTTAACGCGATCGGTCGGAGTAGATTCAGTGGTTCTATACCTTCCAATGAGACGGTAAATAGTGCCCACAGTGACTCCGAACTCAGCAGCGAGCTCATCTGGAGGTATCCCAGCCCCCATACATACCAATGGCACGCAACCTCTGATTTTCGGTTAACCTTGGCATTTTTTAAAATGTCGGAAGACAAAAACTAGCGTGTTTTCTCAATAACCCAGGCTCTCTAGCACAACATAACACAAAGAAAATCGTCGGTCACCCATTCAATTTGACATTCTCGGGTTGCACGTGCTATTTTGAAATCCGTAGCAAAATTGTATACAGTTGGATGGACAACAACAACATGTCATTAAACTCTTTGCACGACTTCTTGTCCACAAACATGCAGCATTAGAACTATTATATTTCATCCTTTATGCTATTTTTTCACATTTGTTTCTATTATACTTTCTTTTTGACACAGTATATAGGCCCAAAAAAAGTCCGTTTCGGTAGTTTTGGGTGTATTTTGGTGACTTGGAGGGATTGTTGGGCTGTTTGTCGTAATTCTACGATGTACAACTACCCATATACAATGAAAAATACCTGTTATTGAAAAAAGAAGGATTCTTGGAAGAATACGCATCAAAGTCGTTTTTGGAGATTTGGATAGATTGTCGGGTCTATTTGGGTAATACTACGAATCGGGAAACTGCTCTTATTCAATCGAATATACTCTCCGAACATACTCATGTTCTGGTCTAATCCTGGCGGGCAATCACGAACTACCATAGAAACCAAGATGGCAGCTAGCTTCCAATATGTCTACAAAATGGACGACGAAACACGTATAACCATAACAGCACGCGCTGCGCATGCACACTAACACCACATATCACTATGGACATGACGTCAAGACACGGCCGCTCACGCGGGTTACCATGAAAACCAAACATAGCGCCACTGGGTCACGTGACATGACGTCACTTCGAGGTCATCCACCGAGAGCATCCAAATGTGGGGTGAAACAAACGAGACGTACTACTGGGGCGGCCCTAGACAGTTTTTGGAGTGGCCACACATGATATTTGAAAGCGGTTGGGGGTCGGGACCTCCCTTATTACCCCTTGTCCTAACTAGCGACCTCCGGTCGTTACCCGTGGGAGAAGAGGGTAATGACTGGGGGTCCTAGTTAGGTCTACCCCCCCCCCCCCACACACACACACACACACACACCAAATGTCGATTCTGAGGCGTTTGTAGCGTGTGTTGCTCAACATTGGATACCATTTTAGGGCTTGTTGTTGTGTGACAGTTGCATTGGGTCCATTTTGTTTGGGGGGGGACGAAAATTTGGCCAAGGCCCCCCATCCCTCGTGGCTACGCTAGTGTTATACAGAGAGAATGCTCAACAGTTTGTAATAGTAACAATTTATTTTAAAAACACAAGCTTGCGTAAAACATTAAATGAATGTCTTAGATTCTTGTATGTGATAATTACTAACACATTCTCGTAACATCAGTGTGTCCTTCGAAGAATTGGGCAACGCATCCTCCGTTGCAGTAGTAGTTACTGAAAAAGATAAGTAACAAAAACATGAGAATTTACAGTCCTTACTTGCTATACATTCAAATTGTGATTGACGGCCCCCGAGGTGAGCGGCACCTGCAGGTTTCTGGATAAACAGAAACACCTGCGGACCTTTTTTCTAAGGGTACGTATACAGTAATACTGACTGAATTGCAGACGGCAGCAGGGTCGTTACTAAATTATTGGATCTGGAACAGGCACGTTCCTTTTATAAGCAGAGAATACTGGGTAATGACTCTTATACAAAGGAACGTGCCTTTTATTGGGGGAAAAACCCATGGTATGGCGGTCCAAAAAAGGATTTGGGGGGAATCAGAGCCAGAAAAACTACTCTAGTTCAATCGAACATACCCCCGGGCCCCCTCAGTACTATAACACTACGTGCTACTATTATAAGCCCAATCTGGGGTTTCTTATCAAATAAAAGTCGTTTTGAGTGATTTGAAGGGATTGTCGGGTTTATTTGGGTAATTCTTCGAATCGGGAAATTACTCTTAATTAATCGAATACTTCCTCTGAACATACCCCTGTCCTATTGTAAGCTTTTGGGCAACATAGCACCACGTGCTACCACATAAACCAAGATGGCGGCATCCAGTATACAAAATGGCCGACGGAAACACGTCTCACCCTAACACGCGCTGCGCATGCGCGCTAAGACCACGTATCACTATGGGATGACGTCATAAGATGGCCGCTCACACGGGCTACCATGACAACCAAACATGGGTCACATCCTAGGTCGGGAGTAGGTCCGGCCAATAGGGCCCGGTTATCTCATCTCCTACTACTATAGTCTATACGAAGGTTGATAAACTGAAAGTGCGAAATACATTTATCCTCTTCCCACGCTCGGATATAAAAAAGTGTAAAACAGTGACCCATTGGGAGATTTCCTGAAGTTCTGCTGAACAGTTTGAACACGCTGAGTATTTGCGTCAAAATTGTTGTACAGCAGTCATGACTGGATTTGACAAAATATTAATCCAAATGTAAGATAAGAAATCATTGGTGAAAAAATTCATTCAATTTACAGGGTTAAAATTCGATTATATATGCCCAAATTTATACTTATTTCGGTGACAAGAGAAACCCAGTGCTTGCCAGGAATATCCCACCGCAGCAGTTAAAGAGTTAAGCCAGTTGTCATATCCCTACAGCTAAATATTATTGTCCAGTATCTTCCAGCTCAGTGCCGTATTAACCCATGGCCGGCCCTAGGCTTTTAGGTACTTCGGGTCGGAGCCCCCTCCGGCACTTCAGTCTTTCACCCCACTGCAGCTGGCAGCCTGGCCCTGGTACGGAATGCACTATGCCGCAGTACATATTCATATATCCATTTTGCGGGTCTCCTGAAGAATTCTACTCACAACTTGACATATTATTTAAATAAGCATTAAAATAATGTACTGTATATAAATATATATATATAGTATACTTAGTAGAGTATATATATGGATAAATACATATATCGCGGAGTGCAAAGTGACTTTAACCATTGAAGCCCTAAGGCGCTAGTATAACAGTGCCTCAGCAAAAAAAAAATGGCGCGCCCCCTGTCCCTGCGGGCCCCTGGGCTTCAGCCTAGTGAACCTTATGAATAATACGGCCCTGTTCCAGCTGCGGTTCTAGGAAAATATTTGTCCTTCGGATGCTGCGTAGAGCCTGTAACAGCCACTTTCATGGGCCAGTGGGTCAATACTGATCATGTAATTACAGTGTTGACCCGCTGGCTCGTGGAAATGGGCCCATGGGAGTAAACAATACCGGGCCCATTTGTTGACCCAAGTGGAGTTAATTGTCCAACTGGATCACATGCTCCAAATTATTTATTTTTTTATTTATTTGTTTATTTATTTATGTTTGGGGCGTTTAACTTAACGACACTCTCGATATCCAGGGTCTTCTTATGCCGGACCGATTCACGGGTGGACAAAGCCGGAGTACCCAACGCACTAACTCCGCACACGCAGGTTTAGCATTGGTTGAAGACAAGTGCACCATCGATTGGCCCTTCGGCTTAGTACACAGCACTATCGCACCCCCACGTGGGCAATTGAGATGGAGTGCCTTGCCCAAGGACACAACGCAGTTACCAGTGACGCCATGCCAACGGGGTTTTTTTTTGCCAAAATTTTGGGGCACGCTATGCGCCAACCGATGGTAGCGCTCCGCTTAGATGGTTGTATCGATCTGCCCCCCCCCCCCCCCCCCCACGGATTTTTCCCTAGCATGACACCCCTGGCAGTTACCCCTGGCTAGGGTCGAACCGTGGATCCGCGACATCTCATAATCCAAACTGGTCCTTTGTGTAAAATGAACCTACGCGAATTCGAGCACACAAAGACGTCGGAGGGCAACACTAGTTTTTCTAGGTCATCAATGGCCATGCATTCTGGCGTTTTAAATGGGATGTCGTTAAAAAGATAAGACCATTTTTTAGACATTTTCTTATTGTTTTCATCAATTGGTCTACTCGAACTCCTCCCATTCGAAGAATGTATTGTTACTCTGCACCGCAAGGAGTCCTCGGAGTATATTTAAATTGGTTTATATGCAAGGCTTCGTTAAAAACACGGGCTCGTGGACTATATAGACCTATTGCTTGCGTCTAAAATGGGCCCTGGGAGCCCATTTTAACCCTTTACCCAACGTAACGGCCAAAACCGGCCAGCGCTATTCTCAAAAATCGCCAATTAATTTTCATTATTTTTTCATTTTTTGTCTCAAAAACATAGATTATGACCCCTCGTTGGGATGAGCTCGACGAAAAAATTAGTTATTCAAGAATTTTTTTGCAAGTGTCGTCTGATTTTCATGTTTGGTAAAGGGTTAAACCGTCTGGTATTTTTGTCAGATTTCCATTGAACATCCAGTCTTGCCGGTCATATATCTGAAAGGCACACATTAAGTCAAAGAGGTAATCAGTTGGTCATGATAACTGGATCCTCGTGCTTGTACGTGTAGCATATTCCTTCAGTCCAAGCTAAACATATAAAGACGAAGGTTATCTTTGACCATAAATATCACAGAGGCTTTAGTTCTAACCCGAGTTATCGCTTGTTCGATCATATCTTGTGAGAATGTGACATTCTATATATCCAAAAGAAACCTGCAGGCCTACGTCTGTTGCACGATGGTCGCAAGACAAACACCCTGAGCCTGACCTTTATCGAGATCGTGCGAAGGCAGTGATAGTACTATGTCTTCCCCCTCGCTGCAGTTACAGAATTCAACTACTGGATACATGTAGCTTTCGTTAAACCTCTAAAGACATACTACTCTCAAGAAGTTTCTAAATGTACGAGAACCCACCCGGGAGGGCCATTAAGGGGTGCATACCTGCCACATAAAGTAAAACATCAGTCAATGGCTTAACCCTTTACCCAACGTAACGGCCAAAACCGGCCAGCGCTATTCTCAAAAATCGCCAATTAATTTTCAAAATATTTTCATTTTTTGTCTCAAAAACATAGGTTATGACCCCTCGTTGGAACGAGCTCGTCGAGCTCGTTCCAACGAGGGGTCATAACCTATGTTTTTGAGACAAAAAATGAAAAAAATTAGTTATTCAAGAATTTTTTTTGCAAGTGTCGTCTGCTTTTCATGTTAGGTAAAGGGTTAATTTAAATCACGGGTAGGCTATCTGGCCCGTCAACCGAGACGTTTTCCATAACATGTTTTCACGTCATCTGCCCCCACCGATATAACTCTCTTATCTGTACATTCTACTGTGGACATCCCTCCCTTAACTGAAGTATCCGAATCTACCGACATGGACATCGCTACCTCAACTGTAGCATCTAAATCTGCGGAAACATCACCGCCGCCACAAAAAAAAAATCAGTCTATCCAATCTCAACACTGCTCCCCAAGAACAAACCGGGTCGAAACTCCTGAATTACTTGTCTGGGCCCTTTACATAGTACTCAGTATTGAGGCTGCATTTTTATCTCCAAACGTCACCGTGGTTAGGAAATCATCAGAAAGTTCTGGAAAAGCTGCCCTTATCAATAGTAGCCCATACGAGTTCACTTTAGAGGAGAAATCTAAGGCCGGTGTTAAGGTTCGCAAGACGACTGCTACACCACGGGCGAAGGTTGCAAACCCTCGAAATCTGCCAAAACCCAAGAGTAGTCAGCGTCTCACAAAGCGCGTTGCTAATTCTGCTATCGAACAAGACACCATCGGTAGTGGCGTCTGAATTTCCCCGAAAGAGTGGCTTGTGCTCGCGACAGGGGAAGGACTCAAGCCACAATAAAGGGGGGGGGGGGGCGTTTTCTCGATGGAGGACCTTCCCGTCAATGTGAAGGGTGGATAAAGCCACTATGAATGCCCCCACCCCCTCCCCGACACCACCAGCGCGTTTATTGTCAGGGAATGTTCGAAGATGATACGGCAGGCGAAGAGCAGGTCCCGTGTTCGTTTGGTATTATCAGCGTGCACATCGGAGGTGCTCGAGCAATGAAAGCGAAGCATTTGTTTCTGAAATGTGCTCCGAATAACGCATATGCTACCCCAGCTGATGACTGTATATACGTTGCTTTAAATGATAATCTAAACTCTGACAAGGAAAAAGTGTTCACATGTCGACTTCTGAGCAAGGAGTTAAAATAAGCCCCGGAACCACTGACATGCACGGGTAAAATGGGCGCTCAATGTGCTGTTTTTCAATTAGGTTTTGTATTTTTTTTTGTAAGATGGTAGACCAAATTATTTGTTATTTATTTTGTGTATTTGGTGTCAGAGCAGTGATAATAAGCAGAAGTTATTTCCTATACTGTTTTGTGTTAAAATTATTTGAAAGTAACCTAAAGGGGGCCGTTATAAACACTCTTCTCCCAGTTGTTTGGCATGTCATGTCAGTGCTTCTTAACCCTGTCTCTATCACCGTGATCGATTCGAACTGTTTGTTCTCTCTCTCTCTCTCTCTCTCTCTCTCTCTCTCTCTCTCTCTCTCTCTCTATCTATCGAGAGAGAGAGAGGGGGCATTGAAAGAGACAGAGACATAGAGTTAATAATGAGATAGACAGAAAGGGCTCGAATCGACCGTGGTGTCAGAGGTAGGCTTAATTTCGGCTTCTTTCTCTTTTTGTACAGGTATTCGGAAGGCCATTGTAGGGGATGGGTCGGGGCCTCGCTAAGTTCCAATTAGGACACTCGAGCCGTTACCTCTCCTGAACTACCCGGCGTACAAATTGAACTACCCGGGGAAAGATATGAAAGATATGAGCATGGGGGGGGGGGGGGCGAACCAAAATGCTTTTGCTACGATTTAGGGTCCAACATCGCTGGGTAATGTGCTTATTTTAGAAGTTAAAATCTTTTTGTTCCCTTTTCTGTTTTGGCAAAATGTGTGACTTTAGGAAACTTACTGGCATTTTGCTCCTGGGATCTTTGGGCATGATGCTAACATGCATGGCTCTACATGGCAGTGTCTCCCATCACACTGACCGATGGACTGGCTGGAAACTAAAAAGATAAAATTGAAAGTTGAGTGATACCTGTTGGATTATATTTTTTGTCGTACATTCATTAACAAAAAGAAAACAAATTTGGTAACGACAGATGTTTTTTCCTGAGCGAAGCTCAGAGGGAACCTAAGTCATCACTGTCTGTCCGTCGTCCGCCTATCCGCCGTCCGTCCGTCCATCCGGCGTGAACTTTACATTTACAACAAATTAACTTTACATTTTCGACTTCTCTTCATAAACCACTGTGACGATTTGAACCAAATTTGACATGTGTGTTCTTTGCCATATGTCAATTCAAGTTTGTTCAATAAAAGTTGCCATGCCCACAAGGGGCATAATTCTGCTAGCACCCCACAATTTTGGGGTTTTTTTAAATTAAATATTCTTATCCAGAACTACCAATCAGAAGCTTTTGATACTTGGTATACAACATCCTTAGAGGGGCAGATTCAAGTTTGTTCGAAACTAGTCCCTGGGTTAATATTTGGGCTCTTTATGGGAACCCGAAGTTTAACTTGGTGCAATATGAGGAAATGTACTTAAAAATCTTCTTCTTCACATCTATCAGTCAACATCTCTTGATATTTGGTATACTGCATCCTGTGTGGGGGGGGGGGGGGGGGGGGGGCAGCTTAATGTTTTGTTCAACTCGACACCTTGAAATCATATTTGGGCTCATTGTGGGATCCCGAATTATAGCTTGGCGAGGAATATTCTTTAAAAATCTTCTTCAGACCCATCAGTCAGAATCTTTTGCTATTTGGTATATAGCATACTTAGTCTGGTGAGATTCAAGTTTGTTCAAATCAACTCCTTGGGTTCATTATTGGACTCCACATGGGAACCTCAATTTTAACTCAACAATATGACATTTTTCTAAATATCTTCTTCAGATCCACCTGTCAGAATCTTTTGGTGATTGGAAAATAGAGCATCCTTAGAAGGGTCAGATTCATGTTTGTTCAAATCGTGTCCCTGGGGTCATATTGGGGCTCCCCGTGGAAACAAAAATTTTAACTTGTACAATATGAGGGAATATTTAGTTTAGAATCTTTTTCTTCAGATCTGCCAGCCAACACCTCTTAATATTTGGTATACTGCATCTTGGGGGAAGGGGCGTCAGCTTGATGTTTGTTCAAATCAAGACCCTGGAATTATACTTGGGCTCCTTGTGGGAGCACGAATTTTAACTTGGTGTAATATGAGGAATATTCTTTTAAAATCATCTTCTTTGGGTATATCAGTCGGAATCTTTTGATATTTGGTACGTAGAAGGTGTCAAATTCAAATTTGTTCAAATCAAGACCCTGGGGTCATATTTGGGCTCCCTGTGGGAATTCGAACCATAACATCGTGCTATATGAGGAATATTATTTAAAAAATGTCTTCTTCGGATCCACAAGTCAGAATTTTATGATATTTGATATTTAGCATCCTCAGGGGGTTCAGATTCAATTTTAATTAAATCATGTGGTTGAGTTCATATTTGGGCTCCCTGTGGGAACCCGAATTTTAACATTGTGCCATGTGAGGAAATTTATTTAAGAATCCTCTTCTTGCGATATGCAAGTCCAAATCTCTTGATATTTGTTATACTACATCTTTAGGGGGTCAGCTTGAAGTTTGTTCAAATCAAGTCCCTGGAGAGATATTTGGGCTCCCCGTGGGTGCCCGAATTTTAATTTTGTGTCATATGAGGAGTATTCTTTAAAAATCTTCTTCAGATTCATTGGTCAGAATCTTTTGATATTGGATATGTTGCACCATTAGTGGGGTGAGATTCATATTTTTTCAAATGAAGACCCTGGGATCATATTTGGACTCCATAAGGATCAAGACATTCAAAGGCTTTTTCACCAAGAATTTCAATTTTAAAAGTCAATTTCACCAAACCTATCACCCAAATTGTCAATCAAATTCTCTAGGAAGGAATGCTTCATTTTTAGGAATTTTTGAAGTTCTGTGGGTTTAATAGTGACAGTTTGTGATTTGAAACAAGATGAAATTTCTTCTTTGTTGTTGACCAACTTGCTGGACATGTTTTCTGAACTTTAACTGAGTGCAGTATGAGGAATATTCTTTAAAAGAATTTCTTCCTCAGATCTACCACTCAGAATCTCTTGATATTTAGTATACTGCATCTTTATGGTGTCAGCTTGACGTTTGTTCAAATCAAGTGCCAGAAATCATAACTTGGCTCATTGCGGCAGCCCGAATTTTAACTTGGTGTGATATGAGGAATATGCTTTAAAAATCTTCTTCAGATACATCAGTCAGAATCTTTTGATATTTGGTATGCAGCATTGTTAGAGGGGACAGATTCAAATTTGTTCAAATCGAGACCATTGGGGCCATATTTGGGCTCCCTACGGGAATTCGAACTTTAAAAAACTGCAATATGAGGAATATTATTTAAAAATCTACTTCGTCAAATCTACTTGTCAGAATCTTTTGATATTTGATATACAGTATCCTTAGGAGGTTCAGATTTTAATCTAATCGGGTCACTGGGGTCATATTTGAGCTCCTAGTGAGAGCCGAAGTTTTAACTTAGCGCAATTCAAGAGAAAAACTTCTTCAGATCTACTAATCATAATCAAGTCCCTGGGTTCATATTTGGGCTCCCTGTGGCAACCTAAATTTTTAACTTAGAGCTATATTGGGAAATTTCTTTTACAAAATCTCCTTCTTCAGCTCCACCAGTCTGAATCTTTTGATACTGATATGAAGCAACCTTAGGAGGTTCGGCTTTCCGTTTATTCAAATCAAGTCACTTGGGTCATATTTGGGCTTCCTGTGAGATCCGAACATTTAACTTAATGCAATATAAGGACTATTCCTTAAAACATCTTCTTCACACTCAAGAGTCAGATTATTTTGTTACATAGTATTGGCATCCTCAGCGTGGTGAGATTCAAGTTTTTTTCAAATTAAATCCCCCGGCTCATATACGGGCTCCCTATGGGAGCCTGAATTTTAACTTAGTGCAACATGAGGAATATTCTTGCAAGATCTTCTTCAGATCCACCAGGCAGGGTCTTTTGATATTTGGTTTTTAGTATTACTATACTATTCAAAAAAGTAGGGGGGATTTGATAAAACTGAGATATATGAAGAAATAAATTTATATTTTCATCAAAAAGACAGTTTAGACATTGCATTGTGACATCTAGTGAATGATTTCAGCGATAGTTGGGTGTCTGGCAAGTCACATTCCGCGCACTGAGCTGTAGAAGTCATGGGCGAGCTCGTTCCAACGAGGGGTCACATAATATGGTTTCGTTGAAATTTTTTGAAAAATAATATTTTTTCCACTGCTGAAGTTGCATATTACGCGGGGGGGGGGGGGGGTAGATTCGTTGGGTAAAAAGTTGAACAAACATACGTATTCCTGTGCTTCATACACCATTTATGTCCTATCCATGAACAACTATATCGTCCCTTGAAAGTATAAAGGTGCCATTTAAATATATACAGAAAATCATTTGAAAAAATGTCAATGAGATCATTACATCTTTTAAAATAATAACGCTTTAGTCTAACAATCTGTACTTTTTAAAAAATTCCTGATGAATATTAGGCGCTAAGAAGTCTGTTTCTCAGATTATTCCGCGCCAAAAGAGTTAAAGAAGGCGTTTCAGGAAGAACCCAATTTCACCTACTAAGATACTGTTATAATATAAAATGTGGTGAATGCAGATCACCATTCGGGATTTGTAAACTCTCAAAATGACGTAGTTTTTCAAAGGCCCAGTGTTAGTTTCTGGGGTGGAAGTCCTCTAAATGGGCAACGTGGGTATAATCGATTGGCTGGTCTTGAATTTATATCGATGTTGCGGTTACGAGTTGCCATTGGGCAGAAATATGTAACCTTAAACTCCAATAATTACACAAATAAATTAAGTTAATTATGATCATTGCTTTTGTTTTTAAATTAAATACACATCATTACACACTAAATCTTCTCAACACGACCACAACACACGACGCGTTGGTCGGGATGATAATTTGCTTTTCACCATAAAAAATCGACTCCGGAACGTAATGCAGAATACGGGGCAAGTGAACATTTCATAAACTACCGGTTGCGCCATTAAAATGGTGGGGGTAATTGAGATCTGAATCAGAATATCATCGCAATCAGGCCCAAAGTTGGGCAAGTTGGGTGGGGGTGGAGGCTCGCACCCGATAAACTCTCCAATCGAATTGAGGCCGATGTAGCCGCTCTGCAATGTCTCAAGCTTTATGCATGTTGATTTTAAAGGGATCCCGTTTAAATACTTTTAACGTCTGGTGTGGGGAGCAAGATGTTTTTATTTCAATTAAAAACATGATATTGAGTAATTGTTAGAAAAGCAATATCCACACCAAAGGATTTGCCATTGGAAGTGGACATTTTTATTCCATTTTCATCTTAAAGCCCCGTTCACATGCGCCGATTTGCGCACGTGTGTATTTATTCATTTATTTATTTATTGGTGTTTAAGGTCACATATTTCTGCACAGCGGCTAACCATGACCTTGACAGTTTTACGGGTGGAGGGAGCCGGAGTACCCGGAGAGAACCACCGAGCAACGGCGAGCAACTGTCAGCTCCCCAACATACCAACTACACACAAGCAGGGTTAGCATTGGTTGAAGACAAGTGCACCATCGACGTGCAGTACGCCTTAGTACACAGCGTCACCGTGCCCACACGTTGGGCATATGGGGGTGAAGTGTCGTGCCCAAGGACACAACGCGGTTGCCGCAAGTGAGATTCAAACCGAGGGTCTCTCTGCCTGTAGCCTGCACCTCCACCTACTGAGCCACCGTGTGTATTTATTTGCATATACGCAAATTTGCTCACGTATGTAAATCAGTGCATGTGAATGCATTTACTCATGTGAATAAAATTTACTCAATATGCATTTTTTTTTACTTTTACACCTAGTCGGGACCAAATGCAAATTTTCGTTTGCATATATGCAAAATTTGCACATGAGTATTTTTTTTCTCATGTGAACAGTCAGTAAAATTGAACTGGTTCAGGGCTAGTTTATTTTTTGTAGTCTGAAGTTGTTTATCAAAATTTGTTTATTACAAATTATTGGAGAGTGCCCACAGGCACTCTCCAATAATTTGGAATAACACAACTTCATATAAACAAAGTATTATTTGTCTCTGACTGAATATGGAACACGAGAAAGAAAATGTCGGCTTTTGCTCTGGTACTCTCGTGTTCTGAAAGCTCTGATAGTGGCTTCCAGCACACGACCAGTTGAACACTGTAGACTTTCCAACATCGAATAGATTGCCAACAGTTCTGTCCTCAGCGGAGGTAGCAAGCCAGTAAAGAGTTGTCACAACGTGTTTTGGCACATGAATGAATTCTCGTACATCCTTATCATCGGGGGAAAGGTTGTGTTTAAGAGTCCCACATAGCTCATCAAATGACTGTCTCCTCAGTCTGAAGTTTTCCGACCATTGTTCATCGTCAGATGACCTCAACACATCCAGGTCATACTAATCAGTTGATATTTGTCTACTCCATGTCCTCTTCTCATGTCCAAATCCAAAAGCCAAAAACCCTAATCCCAAGCTGAATGGCAGCATTGTACGTCTTGTAAAGATGAACTGTCCATTCCATTTGCAATGAAATGGCTGAACTGATCAAGAATCTCCAAACGCATGTGAACGTATCTCAAAAAAATACTTTTACACGTGTGAGCATAATTTGCATATTTGCATATTTACTGACGTGTGCAAATCGGCGCATATGAACAGGTCTTTAGTGTCGGGACACACATCAGTGCATATATTCCAAACTGTAAGCATTACACACTTTGTCGCCACTGTAAAAATGAACTCCTCTGTTGCCCATCCCTTAGTGCTAACACTGGGGGAGGTGAGGGATTTTTTCAGTCACAAGAGCACAAAGACAGAAAAACTCCACTTTTAAGTTAAATGGAACCATTAAAACAATAACGTATCCAAAAATATGTTTGTAGAACAAAGAAAGTTAATTTTTTGGCTTTAGTCAAATCTGTGTCCGTCCAAATTTTTCTCATTAGGATTTAGTACATTTTTTTTTACTTTAAAGTTACCCCCCCATCAGTCTTTTCTAACAAACTAATAAGGCGATGTACTGGGATAAAAAGCAAAAATTTTGAACACAAATGAAACCATTAAATACTAATTTTAACAAAAAGTATTTAATACCATTTTAAAGAGTGCGTCATGAAATATTTGATCATATATCCGTCTATTGTGTAAAAATATGAAATGTATGTAAATGAAACTTGTTCGTTCTTTTCCTACAGACCGCATCAGATTGCCATCTTCACAATTTGTTCACACGCATGCACATTCGAGGAGTAGAAATAGTTCAGTATGGAAGCTCTCCCTGAGAGCTTCACAAGAAATTATGTCAAGACTGGGGGTGATTAACAAAGAAAAATGTAATATATCTTCTTCACATATAGAACACCCAGCATTACCTCAATATACAGTACGTGGAGAGTAGAGTGTAACTAAATCACCCACAGAGTGGAGATTCCACCTGAGGAATAATTGCAAATTTGTTGCAAAGCATAACCAGCACCAGCAAAGTTTCAGCCAATGGACCTCCGGGTTAAACCCGGAGGTCCATTGGCTGAAACATTGCTTGTGTTTTTTTGTCGATATGTTCAAAATTTGAAAGTTATAGCTTGAGTGATAACTCCACTCCACGGGTGATTTAGTTACAATCCACTCTCCATGTACTGTATTATCAGTCCCGAAGATAGTGGGGGTATCGAGGGCGGTTATCTCCCCACCGTATGATCAAAAACTGTCGGAAAATTGTGTTGTCCGTCTGAACAATTGCTGGTCACTGGAACCCTACATTTTCTCTGAAGAGCCGCTAATTTGAAAAAAAAGTTCACCAATTTAACACTTTACTTAAGCCACACGACATCAAAATTTGTAATTTTAAAATTTTAACGCTTCGAACACTGGTGGTATCTTTCATGTCAGTTCAATGGCAGCAATTGGAAGAGTCTATATTCATTATTTGGGGGTAGACCAATTAATATTTTCAACGTGAAGCCTTTGGGCTGCACGTTGAAAAAATTGATTGGCCTACCCCACACACTGACTAAGTAGCCATACAACTTATTGAAATTATGAAGTATCATGTTCTTGGGCCGGAAAAGCGGCCTATCAGGTTCAAAGAGTTAATTAGTTTTTTTTAGAGATTGGGGGGTGGGGGGGGGAGGGGGATTTGGGTTCAAAAAAAAGAAAAAAAACATATCATGTGACTCTTCACTGGAGCGAGCTCCAATGGGAGGGGGGGGGGGGGGGGCTCACGATTTGGATTTATTGAAGCTTTTTTTTTAAAAAAAAATAATTTAAATACCTAATTTCTATATCACGTAGGGGATACACCCTATTCAATAGGGTAAGGGTTAAAAATATATATTGCATTAGGTTTCAAGTTCGCACGGACGGTCAACGACTCGGAAACACTGTCGAAAACTCTTGCCTCACTATGTCAGAAAATTTTGAGAGCCTTGTTTCGGGCCCTGGTTATCGCTGTTCCTGACCGATTTATAATCTCTAGGAGGGAGACCTTGGGGCGCTCACAAAATGAAGATACCCCCCCCCCCCCCCCCCCGGAGATGCGGTATGTCTGCAACATGCAATGTTAGTAACCTTGTCACAAACTTTCACTTTGTCTCCATCTCATGTCGTGCGTCCTAGCTTCGTCCCTGATCGCAGTAAGGCAAAAAAAAAACAACAGTTTATAGAATTAATGAGCGACCGAAAAATCATAGGTCCACAAACAGCCAACTCGGTTATTTGAAGTCCGCACCAGTGCAAGGTTTATTCGAGGCCAGCCGATTATATTGCAGTTAATAACAGTCACATTAAACTTATTTGTAAGTACCCCCGGGTTGGTTAAAACAGAAAGAGAATGAAAATTGTCTCCTGAAATGCTTCAGGGGTTTTCCTGTTCATAGTTCAGCTCTTCGTGGATCATTGCTGTTGCTTTTTACCTCAAGAAGAAACTTGCAACAACAAAAACATTGTTCATGAAGAAGTAAATTTCACGTTTGCTTCCAAAACATATCTTATGGCCCCTCATTGCAAGTCTAAAAATAACACGCGAACGATCGTTTAGGTTACGTTGAGGTTACGCCAATTGTAAAATACGCGAACGCAATACAGGTTACGATAATTAACACAACATAAATTGACTTCATAATCCCGCATGTTTTGCTAGTCGATAATCTTTCGAAACAAACTCGACTCAAAGCTTGCGCATGGCATCCACATATAACCAGAGCAGCGTGCCGTTTACATCTTGACAGAATTTCCTTCAAAATAAATAGCAACAACTAACGCGCGATCTCGCTAGACGGAGGTCGCGCGTTACTTGTTGCTATTTATTTTGGCGGATATTCTTTCAAGACGTAAACATCATGACTTGCTTAGTAAAAATAGAGAAAGCGGAAAGGCATTACAACGCCTTTTTCCAGTAGGTTAGCGCCATGTTATTTAGCGTAACCTACTAGCGTGTTACGATGTAAGCTTTTTATTTCCAGCCCTCTCATTGGAACGAGGTTGAAAAGCTCGTTCCAATGAGAGGTCGCAAGCTCTGTTTTGATAGTAAACATTGACAGAAAACCCCATTTTTTGGTTTATAATGCTGAACGGATATCGCTTAAACATTCTGTAATTGTTCAAAAACCAAAATACAATTATCGTCTGCTCGTCGTGTTATCGGAAGGGTTATAGAATTCTTACTCGTGTGTGTCAGCAAATACATTTTTCTGGCAACAGTAAGTTGCGGTATTTTCTCTATTGGAGGATATCCTGAAACGCCGACCGTGAATTCCGTTCAACGTGACAGTACCTGGCTCAAGTGCTGATACAGCCGTCGCGTGCCCGCCAAAAAACATTCATTACCCAGAAAACAACGTATTTAAGGTTCCAAATACCTGTGTAAGCAAGACACACAAAAAGACAGATCAGTAATCCTATTTTCATATTCGATATTGTGTTTTGCTTCACCAAGTTAAGATTCGGTATGGGAAAGAAGGCGTTCAAACCCCTTTCATATAGCTCGGAATGTCGTGATATTAGTAATCGCAATATTTTGGAAGTTGGCGTTGAAATGATAACATATCACACACGAGTCACGTTTTGGAACTAGGCACGTAGTGTTGGATTGTGTGAAAACACAGCATGTTTCATTATCGCCTTTTGTTTTTTGCAAACTAACCTGAACTTTGTATTTATGTTTTGGGTTCTTGTCATTGCATTCTCATTGAGAATTAGCAGGAAGGGGGTGCACGGGCTCTTTACTCTTAAGATGTGACCGAACATTCCCCTGTATGATGGCATTTAACCGTTTTACTGCCACGCCCACTTTAGCCATATATGGAGGACCTCTATGTACGCCTGCATGCGAGGACATTTAATAAAATTTAAAACATACTTGAAACTCTGTCATCTGATTAAGTGTTGGAAAGATCTCTCTGAGCCCTTTCTTTCCAACAATTAACCCTTTAACCAGCCCAGACGATATCAAAATTTATTATTTTAAAAATTTATTTCAATTAAAAACATGATATTGAGTAATTGTTAGAAAAGCAATATCCACACCAAAGGATTTGCCATTGGAAGTGGACATTTTTATTCCATTTTAATCTTAAAGCCCCGTTCACATGCGCCGATTTGCGCACGTGTGTATTTATTCATTTATTTATTTATTGGTGTTTAAGGTCACATATTTCTGCACAGCGGCTAACCATGACCTTGACAGTTTTACGGGTGGAGGGAGCCGGAGTACCCGGAGAGAACCACCGAGCAACGGCGAGCAACTGTCAGCTCCCCAACATACCAACTACACACAAGCAGGGTTAGCATTGGTTGAAGACAAGTGCACCATCGACGTGCAGTACGCCTTAGTACACAGCGTCACCGTGCCCACACGTGGGCAATGGGGGTGAAGTGTCGTGCCCAAGGACACAACGCGGTTGCCGCAAGTGAGATTCAAACCGAGGATCTCTCTGCCTGTAGCCTGCACCTCCACCTACTGAGCCACCGTGTGTATTTATTTGCATATACGCAAATTTGCTCACGCATGTAAATCAGTGCATGTGAATGCATTTACTCATGTGAATAAAATTTACTCAATATGCATTTTTTTTTACTTTTACACCTAGTCGGGACCAAATGCAAATTTTCGTTTGCATATATGCAAAATTTGCACATGAGTATTTTTTTCTCATGTGAACAGTCAGTAAAATTGAACTGGTTCAGGGCTAGTTTATTTTTTGTAGTCTGAAGTTGTTTATCAAAATTTGTTTATTACAAATTATTGGAGAGTGCCCACAGGCACTCTCCAATAATTTGTAATAACACAACTTCATATAAACAAAGTAGTTTGTCTCTGACTGAATATGGAACACGAGAAAGAAAATGTCGTCTTTTGCTCTGGTACTCTCATGTTCTGAAAGCTCTGATAGTGGCTTCCAGCACACGACCAGTTGAACACTGTAGACTTTCCAACATCGAATAGATTGCCAACAGTTCTGTCCTCAGCGGAGGTAGCAAGCCAGTAAAGAGTTGTCACAACGTGTTTTGGCACATGAATGAATTCTCGTACATCCTTATCACCGGGGGAAAGGTTGGGTTTAAGAGTCCCCACATAGCTCATCAAATGACTGTCTCCTCAGTCTGAAGTTTTCCGACCATTGTTCATCGTCAGATGACCTCAACACAACCAGGTCATACTAATCAGTTGATATTTGTCTACTCCATGTCCTCTTCTCATGTCCAAATCCAAAAGCCAAAAACCCTAATCCCAAGCTGAATGGCAGCATTGTACGTCTTGTAAAGATGAACTGTCCATCCATTTGCAATGAAATGGCTGAACTGATCAAGAATCTCCAAACGCATGTGAACGTATCTCAAAAAAATACTTTTACACGTGTGAGCATAATTTGCATATTTGCATATTTACTGACGTGTGCAAATCGGCGCATATGAACAGGTCTTTAGTGTCGGAACACACATCAGTGCATATATTCCAAACTGTAAGCATTACACACTTTGTCGCCACTGTAAAAATGAACTCCTCTGTTGCCCATCCCTTAGTGCTAACACTGGGGGAGGTGAGGGATTTTTTCAGTCACAAGAGCACAAAGACAGAAAAACTCCACTTTTAAGTTAAATGGAACCATTAAAACAATAACGTATCCAAAATATGTTTGTAGAACAAAGAAAGTTAATTTTTTGGCTTTAGTCAAATCTGTGTCCGTCCAAATTTTCTCATTAGGATTTAGTACATTTTTTTTTACTTTAAAGTTACCCCCCCCTCCCCCCCCCCCCCCCCCCCCCCCATCAGTCTTTTCTAACAAACTAATAAGGCGATGTACTGGGATAAAAAGCAAAAATTTTGAACACAAATGGAACCATTAAATACTAATTTTAACAAAAAGTATTTAATACCATTTTAAAGAGTGCGTCATGAAATATTTGATCATATATCCGTCTATTGTGTAAAAATATGAAATGTATGTAAATGAAACTTGTTCGTTCTTTTCCTACAGACCGCATCAGATTGCCATCTTCACAATTTGTTCACCACGCATGCACATTCGAGGAGTAGAAATAGTTCAGTATGGAAGCTCTCCCTGAGAGCTTCACAAGAAATTATGTCAAGACTGGGGGTGATTAACAAAGAAAAATGTAATATATCTTCTTCACATATAGAACGCCCAGCATTACCTCATATACAGTACGTGGAGAGTAGAGTGTAACTAAATCACCCACAGAGTGGAGATTCCACCTGAGGAATAATTGCAAATTTGTTGCAAAGCATAACCAGCACCAGCAAAGTTTCAGCCAATGGACCTCCGGGTTAAACCCGGAGGTCCATTGGCTGAAACATTGCTTGTGTTTTTTGTCGATATGTACAAAATTTGAAAGTTATAGCTTGAGTGATAACTCCACTCCACGGGTGATTTAGTTACAATCCACTCTCCACGTACTGTATTATCAGTCCCGAAGATAGTGGGGGTATCGAGGGCGGTTATCTCCCCACCGTATGATCAAAACTGTCGGAAAATTGTGTTGTCCGTCTGAACAATTGCTGGTCACTGGAACCCTACATTTTCTCTGAAGAGCCGCTAATTTGAAAAAAAAGTTCACCAATTTAACACTTTACTTAAGCCACACGACATCAAAATTTGTAATTTTAAAATTTTAACGCTTCGAACACTGGTGGTATCTTTCATGTCAGTTCAATGGCAGCAATTGGAAGAGTCTATATTCATTATTTGGGGGTAGACCAATTAATATTTTCAACGTGAAGCCTTTGGGCTGCACGTTGAAAAAATTGATTGGCCTACCCCACACACTGACTAAGTAGCCATACAACTTATTGAAATTATGAAGTATCATGTTCTTGGGCCGGAAAAGCGGCCTATCAGGTTCAAAGAGTTAATTAGTTTTTTTAGAGATTGGGGGGGGGGGGGGGGGGGGATTTGGGTTCAAAAAAAAGAAAAAAAAAAACATATCATGTGACTCTTCACTGGAGCGAGCTCCAATGGGAGGGGGGGGGGGGGGCTCACGATTTGGATTTATTGAAGCTTTTTTTTAAAAAAAAAATAATTTAAATACCTAATTTCTATATCACGTAGGGGATACACCCTATTCAATAGGATAAGGGTTAAAAATATATATTGCATTAGGTTTCAAGTTCGCACGGACGGTCAACGACTCGGAAACACTGTCGAAAACTCTTGCCTAACCATGTCAGAAAATTTTGAGAGCCTTGTTTCGGGCCCTGGTTATCGCTGTTCCTGGCCGATTTATAATCTCCAGGAGGGAGACCTTGGGGCGCTCACAAAATGAAGATACCCCCCCCCCCCCCCCCCCGGACTGCTCTGATGCGGTATGTCTGCAACATGCAATGTTAGTAACCTTGTCACAAACTTTCACTTTGTCTCCATCTCATGTCGTGCGTCCTAGCTTCGTCCCTGATCGCAGTAAGGCAAAAAAAAAAAACAACAGTTTATAGAATTAATGAGCGACCGAAAAATCATAGGTCCACAAACAGCCAACTCGGTTATTTGAAGTCCGCACCAGTGCAAGGTTTATTCGAGGCCAGCCGATTATATTGCAGTTAATAACAGTCACATTAAACTTATTTGTAAGTACCCCCGGGTTGGTTAAAACAGAAAGAGAATGAAAATTGTCTCCTGAAATGCTTCAGGGGTTTTCCTGTTCATAGTTCAGCTCTTCGTGGATCATTGCTGTTGCTTTTTACCTCAAGAAGAAACTTGCAACAACAAAAACATTGTTCATGAAGAAGTAAATTTCACGTTTGCTTCCAAAACATATCTTATGGCCCCTCATTGCAAGTCTAAAAATAACACGCGAACGATCGTTTAGGTTACGTTGAGGTTACGCCAACTGTAAAATACGCGAACGCAATACAGGTTACGATAATTAACACAACATAAATTGACTTCATAATCCCGCATGTTTTGCTAGTCGATAATCTTTCGAAACAAACTCGACTCAAAGCTTGCGCATGGCATCCACATATAACCAGAGCAGCGTGCCGTTTACATCTTAACAGAATTTCCTTCAAAATAAATAGCAACAACTAACGCGCGACGGAGGTCGCGCGTTAGTTGTTGCTATTTATTTTGGCGGATATTCTTTCAAGACGTAAACATCATGACTTGCTTAGTAAAAATAGAGAAAGCGGAAAGGCATTACAACGCCTTTTTCCAGTAGGTTAGCGCCATGTTATTTAGCGTAACCTACTAGCGTGTTACGATGTAAGCTTTTTATTTCCAGCCCTCTCATTGGAACGAGGTTGAAAAGCTCGTTCCAATGAGAGGTCGCAAGCTCTGTTTTGATAGTAAACATTGACAGAAAACCCCATTTTTGGTTTATAATGCTGAACGGATATCGCTTAAACATTCTGTAATTGTTCAAAAACCAAAATACAATTATCGTCTGCTCGTCGTGTTATCGGAAGGGTTACAGAATTCTTACTCGTGTGTGTCAGCAAATACATTTTTCTGGCAACAGTAAGTTGCGGTATTTTCTCTATTGGAGGATATCCTGAAACGCCGACCGTGAATTCCGTTCAACGTGACAGTACCTGGCTCAAGTGCTGATACAGCCGTCGCGTGCCCGCCAAAAAACATTCATTACCCAGAAAACAACGTATTTAAGGTTCCAAATACCTGTGTAAGCAAGACACACAAAAAGACAGATCAGTAATCCTATTTTCATATTCGATATTGTTTTTTGTTTCACCAAGTTAAGATTCGGTATGGGAAAGAAGGCGTTCAAACCCCTTTCATATTGCTCGGAATGTCGTGATATTAGTAATCGCAATATTTTGGAAGTTGGCGTTGAAATGATAACATATCACACACGAGTCACGTTTTGGAACTAGGCACGTAGTGTTGGATTGTGTGAAAACACAGCATGTTTCATTATCGCCTTTTGTTTTTTGCAAACTAACCTGAACTTTGTATTTATGTTTTGGGTTCTTGTCATTGCATTCTCATTGAGAATTAGCAGGAAGGGGGTGCACGGGCTCTTTACTCTTAAGATGTGACCGAACATTCCCCTGTATGATGGCATTTAACCGTTTTACTGCCACGCCCACTTTAGCCATATATGGAGGACCTCTATGTACGCCTGCATGAGAGGACATTTAATAAAATTTAAAACATACTTGAAACTCTGTCATCTGATTAAGTGTTGGAAAGATCTCTCTGAACCCTTTCTTTCCAACAATTAACCCTTTAACCAGCCCAGACGATATCAAAATTTATTATTTTAAAAATAATTTTTTTAAATTTTTCAAAAAAATTCAACAAAACCATGTCATTTGACCCCTCATTGGAACGAGCTCAATGAGCTCGTTCCAATGAGGGGTCACATGATATGGTTTTGAGGAAATATTTTGAAAAATTTAATTTTTTCAACTGCTCAATTTGCATATTACGCAGACGGATGCGGGCGATTCGTTAAGTAAGGGTTAATCAGACGGTTGGTTCGATCTGCGCATACAAGAACGTGCAGATAATCATCATAAAATAAATGACAATAGTGGCTTTCGACAGCGTACGTGTTAAAGTCGGTAAAGTGCACTGATTGGGTTCCATATTTAACAAATGTATTTGTTATATTTTAAAAATGTGAAGCCCAAAATGCAGGGGTGGCTCAAAGAGGGTAAGAGGAGGCTAACCTTTCTCGACGTGGGAAGCTAGGGTCCCGTCAAGTGAATTCCCCCCTTTTGCGCGCTTGTCGGGTAATACCCAAGCTCCCGTGTCGGGGAGCACAACCCCCCCCCCCCCCCCCCTCCTCTGTCATTGAAATTCTGGAGCCACCACTGCCAAAATGTACACTTTTCTAAATGGTAAAGGTGTGTTAATCCCAAACATAGTTTTGTGTATTGTATTCCTACCGTATGACCAATGCACATGGGTCACCACAGATAAATATCAGTGTGTGGTGCTCTTGCATAAAGGGCACTGGAAGCAGCCTGCAGCGCGGGTCCTCTTTCGCCAGAAGTGATCCACTGAAAAGACTACCTTATGTTCCATGGTTCCATGAACTAGTTCGGGGGAAACTACTGGGTATTCCTTTTTGACGAATATTACGTGCGGCAGTGTGTATGTGTGTGTGTGTGTGTGTGTGTGTGTGTGTGTGTGTGTGTGTGTGTGTGTGTGTGTGTGTGTGTGTGTGTGTGTGTGTGTGTGTGTGTGTGTGTGTGTGGTGGGGGGGGGATTATCACGTTTATTGACGGAGGTTGGTCGATAATCACCAAACAAACGTTTCTTTTCATGTTCTATGTACTATGTATGATTTTTAGAAGGTGTCAAAATTAACCAATCACGGCTGATGTCACAGACTTGAGCACTGAGGCATAATAAAGCCTTATATATTGCCCCTTGGGTGCAACAAGGAGCCACCTGCAATGCTTCAGATGGCGCATTGTTACTGTCAAGGGACGGTGTTTACAATGTCAATACCACTGAGTGTCACATTACAATTTACGATATGTTAGAAACATCAGATCTTAACTCATTCCCAGGGTTGAGTGCCCTTTTTAATACCCTTGCCCCTTGCGATCGGATGGTTCCAGTGCCCTTGTCTTGTAAGACCATGCTCCCACTCTCAGTTCGAACTGATTCCCACGCCCATGGGCAATGGTGTAAGACAGCTTTTCTGGTGGTGGGGCGAGGCGATAAATTTTCCGACAGAATTAACAATGCATGACATTGTCGTGTGCAGCAAGTGACTCGCGGTGACACATTGCATCTCTAAATTCGGAGAAATGAGATGACGTGTGGTTTCAACCCTCGCCTTTGAGGGTGACTTTATTTGGTTCAAAGGAACAACAGCCTCTGATAAAACATCGAAGTGATGCTACACATCTAAGTAGTATGAGTTGATTGAATTCTTGAATATTCACCTGTTTCCTTATCAGTCGGTTTATTACCAACAAGACGAATCCCAACAAGCCGAATGTCGAAAATAGTCATCCCAACAAGACGAATCCCAACAAGACGAATTTAATTAAAATGACTATATAACCCATTTATTCTGAGGTTTTCCATCATAAACTGCTAACGCTGCTTACTTTTGGACAAAAAGAGTTCAAGTAACTGGTTGGGTGCCGAAAGCCCATTTGGGGGTTTTATCCTGAAGTGTGGGTACCAGAGCTAAAAGGCTTCATAATCTCTGGATGTATTTCAATTAATTTTTGATGTGATATTATTAGGTCTGGGAGGATTTGCCCTGTTACAATTAATGGGAGAGTGCCTGTAGGCACTCTCCCATTAATTGTAACAAGGCAATAATATGTGAACAAAATTTTGACAACCAAAAAAAAAGTTAGCACGCTTCCAGTTAACAGAGGCGCTACGCTTTGTTGCAAGACGCTATTTGCTACAGGTTTTTTGTATCCTTTTATCAACAAAACTCCCAAACACATGCATAAAATAAAACCCTTAAATACTTCAAATAGCATACATTATAATGTATACGTTCTTTTTAAAGTATATTTTCCCCATATTTGGTGAGAAAAAAGTTCGTCTTGTTGGGATTCGTCTGATCGTCTTGTTGGGGTCGTCTTGTTGGGGTGATCTACCACTTCGTCTTGTTGGGATTCGTCTTGTTGGGATGACACCGATTAGTCGACCAACCTCTGCCTTGTTTTCGCAGTGGGTAATTAATCTGTGTGAAACGCAGACTATTGTGTTTGTACATATATGGTTTCTTCTGCTGTCTTCGTCAATAGTCAAACGTTTTTCGCAGCCTCTAATTATGGCAGTCCATACATCTAAAGGTCCTACCTGGTACCCATTATAGATTATAGAAGGGAATCTCTCTCATTCTACATAGGCTAGAAAACAATGTACACAAACAAATTATAAAGTGCAGTTGTATCTGTCACATTTAATCACGTCATATGTTGTTTTAATCTAGTGCTTCAAGTCCATCCTCAAAACAAGTTGAAAGAAATCATTTGCTTCACCAAGCAATTTTATTATTATTCAGTTCTGTCTTATAACCAAAGATAACTTTAATTCTAAGGGTGGGGATACAGCGGGTGGTAGATTTTCCAAGTACCTTCGACAGTTATGAATTATTAAAATGGAAACTTCAGTATATGCCTAAGATGTGCCTATGTGCTACCTGTAATCTCTACGCATTGTGACATATTGTGCACGAACACGCAAGCACATTTCATCAACCACAAGACCCACATTCCGTGTAATCTCCTTCCTACTGTCCTTCTAGAATTCCTTTTTCATCGTATGTGCCTATGTGCTGCATGCGGTGTGCGCACATTGTGCATTAGCACATAAGCACATAAGCACATCCAAGATGTGCCTCGGTGCGACCTGTAATGTGTACACATTGTGATACAATGTGAACTAACACACAAGCACATTTTCTGTACGATCAGCAGATCAGCATACAGTTTCTTATATGTAACGTACCCTAGTTTGCACTAGGTCTAGTCATTGTAAAGATTGATACAAGCTAAGATGGATGGGGTGATTGCGCCTATTAACCCTTTACCTAACACGAAAAGCAGACGACACTTGCAAACAAAATTCTTGAATAACTAATTTTTTTTCATTATTTGTCTCAAAAACATAGGTTATGACCCCTCATTGGAACGATCTCGACGAGCTCGTTCCAATAAGGGGCCATAACCTATGTTTTTGAGACAAAAAAATGAAAACAACTAATGAAAATTAATTACCTTTTCCGACTATAGGCTCATTCAAGTTGGAGTGCCCCAAGGCTTCGTTCTCGGTCCGTTTCTCTTCCTAATTTTAGCATTATATTGCTGAGATGCATTTGCTAGACTGTATACCTATGAAACCTTTCTAACCGACAACAACAAAAATACTGAAAATCTTCCCGTTTCCCTCAATCGAAATCTTGGAAAATTTAACACTAAGTCTTGGTCTCGGCAATGACTCGTTTCATTCAACCCTGCTAAGACAAAAGCAATTCTATTCCACTATGGCAGTAAAGTCGAAACAGGTTATCACACTTTGATCTTTGATTGTAATCCAATCTCCTTCATTGATGATCACAACCACCTGGGATTAATTCTCCAATCTAATCTAAACTGGGACTCCCAGGTTGAACTCGGGTCGTCCTCCCTTTTGAAGCGTTGTGAAAAGCGCAAATCTGTGTTCAATTGAACTGGATCCCCAAACCACCTCTTTACGTCCGTGTGGGTAAAAGAAAGGCCGACATTTTACACTCAAAATTGCGTAATAACTGCAGTGACCTAAACAATGACAAGTTCCAGAACTATGTTTGGACACACCAAAGTGTATGTGTGGTAATCCCTGTGAAAATGCTCATCACTATCTCCTGGTATGCCCTTGATACTCTGACTCCAAGAATACACTACTCGATTCTCTTCGAGATATTGATATATCTTCCGACACCGACCTCCTGTACGGTAAACCCACACTGACAACAAAACAAAGCGAATATAATCCTGAAAACCCAAGCGTTCATCCTAGCTAGTGACCTCTTCAATTGAGTCATTATATTCTCGGACTAGCATCTTTCCTGCTCTAGATAAAACGTTTTATAAACGTCATATATCCCTCATCCTTGAACTTGGCATCCAAGAGCTTTCGAAGAGAAACTCAACAGCTTCAGTGTCCAGCTTTATGTATTCACCCGAGTCCAGACCGTACGTATTACTCGGCTGCCTGTTTCAACAACATACATTTTAATTGTAAATGGTATAAATCTCTTTTCATGTTTGAATCAATCTTTTTATCTAAAAGCCGCGTCTATGTATTTATTTTCTGTTGTATTTATGGAGAGGAATAAACATAGTTGTATAACTTGTACTCCAGTCCTTTTTGCAAATTTATGGCACATAAAATAGGTTTAAACCAATTTCAACGGATATTAACCCTTTACCCAACGAATCGGCCACATCCACCCGCGTAATATGCAAATTCAGCAGTTGAAAAAACATTATTTTTCAAAAAATTTCAACAAAACCACATCGTGTGACCCCTCGTTGGAGCGAGCTCGTCGAGCTCGTTCCAACGATGGGTCACATGATATGGTTTTGTTGAAATTTTTTGAAAAATTTGAAAAAATGATATTTAAAATAATAAATTTTGATATCGTCTGCGTTGGGTAAAGGGTTAAGGATATACACTGCGACTCACATAAATCAAATACAGTTGCACCAAATCATCCAACCCACTCCCAATGAGCCAATCAGTCAGATTTTCAAGCTGGCAGGCTTCGGCTGAAATCGCCTTTGTTGATACAGACGCGGCCAAGTTGCTCACGTACTGGATATGTAAGGGACGTAACTCCTACTTATCGATAGTTACGTATTTCACAACACTCCATTTGGTATTATACACGCGAAATATGGGGGGGCTATCCACATTCGGTGTTTTAGGTATCTCATAATCTTATGGTATCCTAGAATGCCAAAATGTATTGTTTTGTGTTTTTTTTAGAGTGTATCGGGGGTGGGGGGCACTAAAAATTTGCAAGACGTGACGTCCTATTTTTTATTCGGCTCTTTTTACACCCACCCACCCACTACGTGCAAATTTTCTACTACCGTTTTCAGACACCCACCCCTACTCTCCCATTAAAATCCAGAATAACCTGACCCCAATTGCCCACTTGGGGGCACGATGGCGTTGTGTGCTGAGACGTACTGCACGCCGAGGTGCACATGTCTTCAGCCAATCTAACCCTGTCTGTGCTGTGTAGTACGCAGTACTGCTGTGCAGTGTGTAGTACAGTGGGTTATGATGTTGAAGAGCTGACAGCTGCTCGTCGTTACTCGCTGGTTCTCTCCGGGTACCCTGGTCCCGCCACCCGTAAACCTGTCACCGACACGATATGACCCTGGTTGTTAAAGTGTCGTTAAACACCAATAAATAAATAAATAAACAAATAAATAAATCAATTAATAAATAAATAACCTGGGTTGAATTTAGTGCATCAGAGAGAATTTTCCCAAAATATTGTCTGCACATTTTCTACATTTCGAACAAGACACCCACCCCCTACTAACATGTGACATTTTCCCAGATTAAGCCCAATATTCTCACATATAAAGCCTCCTGATGTTGTATTTATGTTAAGAGTGTGATGTACAACATCATCTTTAAGGTTTGAATGATATACAAATGATGGTATATATTAACTGATATATTGATATATTTTTAAAAAAATTAAAAAAATTGCACAAGTTGGAAAGGCACATTTTTGGCGCACTCAAGAGACCCACCAACCCCCACGTCGCGTCTTGCAAATTTGGGGTGCCCCCCCCCCCCCCCCTCTAAGTGTATAATGAAATTCCTGGAAGCGCATCTCTTCCTATATACATTTATGGAGTCAGTAGAACCAAATCTGAAGGTTACCTGTCTGGGTGTTAAGCCGTGGGTAGAAATATCAGGTCACTTAATCCCCAACCCCAGCCACACTCCAACCCTGGCACAGAAAGTCAATTTGTTTGATTCGTAGTGTGAGATATATTTTGAGAAAATATTTTTTCGGTAAGTTTTAAATCCGCCCAAAGTCTTAGATGGACCTGACCACGGGTTCGATCAGCCCATCGAGAAATCTTCCAGGCTTTCTAATGTCACTTCCCCTTACAAAAACCCCGGATTCACTCCCAATAATACGCTACCCCATGAATACAGCTATCCCTTGCGAAGAGGCCGTCGGCAACACTGACCTTGTATTTCGAAAAAAATTCTTCCGGCGGAGGCGAAAATGGGACACCACTCTCGATATTCATCCTCAAGTCGCCACTACATGCTGCGGAGATGCTTCGCATCATTGCCCATCGCAACCCATGATTATATTGCGGCACCCCCCCCCCACCTCCCTCCTCCTCAAATCCACAATCATGGATTTGTCACTGGCTCCTGATATCTGTCCTTCGTTGATGGTCATGCTGTTCCCATGCTCACAGACGTTACATTTGTTTGTGTTGGTTTCTCAGCGACATTATTTTTTTCTTTAGAATGTGGAGGTAAGGCTCTTCGAAGCTTCGGAATTCGATTCGATTCGAAATAGTCCCCATGATTCAGATTCGACTCGATTTCAATGGCGCCGATTCGAAAATGTTCGAATCGCCGAGATGTTCTCAAAATCATACAAAAACCTTTAACCCTTTACCTAACGTAACGGCCAAAACCGGCCAGCGCTATTCTCAAAAACCGCCAATTAATTTTCATTATTTTTTTCATTTTTTGTCTCAAAAACATTTGTTATGACCCCTCGTTGGAACGAGCTCGTCGAGCTCGTTCCAACGAGGGGTCATAATCTATGTTCTTGAGATAAAAAATGAAACAATTAGTTATTCAAGAATTATTTTTGCAAGTGTCGACTGCTATTCAGGTTAGGTAAAGGGCTAAACTGTCCTCTCTTGAACCTTCTTCTATCATCAGGTCTCCTGTACTGGACACCCTCCCCCTCTCCCCTCCCCTCCCCTCTCTCCCCTCCCCTCCTGTACAGCTACTGATAGAAGAATAGTTCAATGTTCAATGATTTATTCAACATATATCACCCATCGATGGCAGCAGACGACACTTGCACAATAAATTCTTGAATAACGGAACATTTTCAATTTTTGCCACCCAAAGCAAAGCGTACATCCCCTCATTGGAACGAGCTCAATGAGCTCGTTTCAATGAGGGTACATAAGCCCCGTCTCAAAGTCAAAAACTGAAAACAAAATAAAATTTGAATGGAGAACTTTATATACTACTCAAAGTTTGCTACGCACCAAGTATGTCCAACTACTTGTTTTACGTTTTAGTTGAAATATTCTTATGAAAAGTGTATACAATTTTTATTTAATTATACCTTTAATGATTCAAGTACAGAAATTAAGATATTGTTTGTATTTGACATTATTTTTTAGCTTTTGAATACGATAACCATGGAAAATGGATATTATTGGTAAAAGGGTAAAAGAGGAAATTTTTCAAATTTGCCAAAAAGTTGACGGAGCGAACTGGTATGGGTTCAATATCGAGTATGAGACCCGTTATTGTTAATTACAGCTAGGGCTGTCGCGATTATTCGATTAGTCGACTAACCGTCGACTATTGAAGTAGTCGACGTTTTTTTTTTTTAGTCGATCGTCGTTCATTTTCAAGGTGGTACACGTCTATTACACGTCGGGGCTAAATTGCATTGTTTTGTGAGGTGAATGATCAATGAAGGTGAATAACTTTAAATATCTAACCATAGTTAACATTCATATCCGGAAGACTGTACCTGACTGTGTAAGAAAGACCACTCACAGTTACTCGAGAAGAATAGATTCTTCTGAATTTCTCCAGTCTTGTACACACGAATGCACCCACTGAAAAACCCAAAGCGCGGAAGTGACAAAATTATGACGAAAGTCAGAACGTCAGATCACTTCTCAAAGTTCGGAACTTCAGACTAAGATCCAATTTTAACAACTGACGAGGGAATGCATAGATCTCAATGTTCAAAATTTCGAGAAACTTATTGCAGAAAGGAAACATATGCAGGAACGTTCTTTGGTAAATTCATTTTAATTCATCGGCTTCAATCTAGTTCAAACTTGGACCCGCAGTCAGTAATATTATTTTTGGGGTTGGTACGTCCCACAGGACGTACCAACCCCAAAAATTATATTACGGACTGTGGGTCCAAGATTGGACTACATGTAGCTTCAGTCGGGACCGATTTGTTGTTCCCACAACCCCACTTCGTCTGAACACACTGGTGTCATTGTCATTTTCAGAGTTTTACGAACAGAAGAATGATTTGCTAAAAAATCATGGGAAGCGACTATTAATCGACTAACCGTCGATTACTGGTCACGATTAGTCGATTACAAAAAATGATAGTCGCGACAGCTCTAATTACAGCTTGACAACGCCTTCTCATACTCCCAATCAGGTTCCAGATGGTCCTTTGTGGGATGCTGTTCCATTCTTGGACCAGCATGGCACCAAGCTCCTGGACACTTCTTGGTTGAACTGGACGGACTGAAATTGCAAGCTGCAGCTCATTCAGGGGATCTTGCTGGCCAGTCCATACGCTCAATCCCCTCCCTCTGTCGGTACTCCCGGACATCATGGGCAACATGAGGACGGGCATTACCGTCCATCAAAATGAATCTATCATCCACTGCCCTTGCATACAATCTGACGAGGGCATCCAGGATTCCATCATTATACCGCTGTGCAGTTAATGTGCCACGGTCAAGGACACAGATCTCTGTACGTCCATCCCAGCTGATGCCGACCCAGACCATTATTGACCCTTCACCATAGCGGTCATGCTCAGCAATGTTGTCTACATAGAATCGCTCTCCTGGTCTCCTCCATACCCTAGAACGCCTATCTGTGTTGTCTAGACGGTGCTATGACTCATCTGTAAAAAGGACAGGTCGCCAATCTTCCCTGGTCCATCCAACGTGATCCATGACCCATTCATATCGTGCCTGGTGGTGGTTCTGGGACATCTGAATGCGAATACATGGTATTCGCGATCGGAGACCACCTTCGTGCGACCTTGCCCGGATAGTCCGCGTCGAAACATTTACCCCGGATGCATTCTGAAGGTCACTGCGAAGCTGGGTTGCTGTGTCAAAGCGGATCCTACGGGCCTGAATGATCAAATACCGGTCTTCGGCTGCAGTTGTTGCCCTGTCTGTGCCACCACCATGTCGTCTGACTGGTGTGCCATACTGCTGAAATCTTGCCCAGGCTCTGGTGATCACCGTATGGTGCCCACCAAGGGCTTCACCAACCTGACGATGGGTAGGCCTTTGTTCCCCATCCCTTCAGCCCCCACATTTCTGCTTCAGACAGATGTCTTCTTACATTTGCATTCGCCATATTCAATCATTAAATCACAAGGGTTTGTGTTGAAATACCCTACACATGTCATGTACATGCAGACAGTATACGAAAACATCATGAAAATCAAGGGGTACAAGCTTTCCATGACTGTCACGAAAAGTCTGCCTGTCGAGAGAGCTAATGTAAAAACTGGGACCATCTCAATACATTAATCAATCATATCCACCAAAAATATAGCAAATGTGTCACAAGAAAACTTCACAATGATGTGTCAAATATGTGGTGCTTAGCAAACTTTGAGTAGTATATATATCGTTAGCTGCTTTTGGCCAGTTGGTTCCGCTTCCGAAATTACATTGATTCCGTTCTGGACTATTAAACTTTTTGCTTGATTTATACGAGTCGCCGTTTCACACAATACTTGAGTGGAGACTGACAATATTTACAGTTCGTCGCCTGAGTGCTAGAATGTCCTATGTCCCATAAGGGACATAGGACATTCTAGCACTCGGGCGACGAGTTGTGAGAAGGTACAATGTCCACAACTTGAAAAGCGGCGAGATTCGATTCGAGATTCGACTCGATTCGAACTCTGATGCCTCATTCGATTCTAGATTTGATTCGACCCGAAATTTGAGGTTCGCTGGGCCCAATGTTCCAATAAGAGTAAAATCCCCGACCTCTGATTGGATGAGAGCTGGTGAAGTTTCTTAATCCCCGACCTCTGATTGGATGAGAGCTGGTGAAGTTTCTTTTATGTTTACGGCTCCAGCAGCAAATGTTACCGTCTGGCGTAACCACGCGAAATATTTTAAATGACGTTGCCCGTTTCGTAATCGTTTCACCAACGGAGTGACAAGCAAGCCGCTTCATTTTTCGGGACTTTTCACACGTGCAGCAGACGGTGTCCAGGATGAAGAGATGTTTAAGTTACAAACCGATATACGATTTGAACTGAGATGGAATGAGTTTATCTAGTTTGTTGATTATTTATCCAGTGCCGTCGTGGAGTCCACGAGAGGTTTATTTACTAAGCCTGCAATCATCAGAAGTTGCCTTGAACAAGGCAACTTTTAACGATCACAAGTTTAGTAAATGAGCCTCTCGTGTTTCACGACGTACGTTTTGGGCTATGCGTCGTGTCTTTTTGGAACATATACGTTATTGTGATGAGTTGACGATAACGTGGTCTGAGATTTGCGGCTTTGAGCGTATGTTCAGCCTCGTCGCTTCTTTGATTCAAGCTTCCAGGCCACTAGTCGGAATTCTGATCGGAATTCGACGCTGTTATGGGTGTTTGTTTACTCACTTTTTGTGGAAATTTGCGCACAGATGACCGTTGATGTAATGTGATGTGCCTCTATTACCAAAAATATACAGATATTCTTCACTGCCCTAGTTATAGATATTCTAATCAACAAGTATTTAATTCCCCTGAAAAACATCAAAATATTAACATAATTTGTGAAACAACCAGGCGTGATCATAAATCAATGGCTGTGGTAAGGCTTCATTTCTGATCGGATTGTGATGTCATCAAAACGTCGATCAAATCAAATCTCGGTCGAGCAACATTTTCAGCTTTGATTCGCAGAGAATGAATATTTCTGTTCTTTTTTCAGATTCAGTTATCTGGAATATGCAAGTTGATCGGATAAGCGAATCAGATGTTCACTTTTCCAACCAACTGAAATAATTCAGACGAGAGAGTCAAAACACAGTCGATGACCTATTTGAAAGCTCAACTGGTTCCAGTCCATAACAGCGTCAAATTTCGTACAGAATTAGACCGGTGGCCTGAGAGTTTGGTTATAATTCTGAAGATAACATAATCCATTTTATCATATAATCACCATCAAAATGGCTCATTATGGAAATTGTCGTTCGCCACACGTTTAAATCGGGAATGAGACAGGAGTCGACGTCATAACGTTGTGAGCATGTTTCGGAAGTAGAAATGAATTAATCTTCTTATTTTTAATAAACTGTCTACCTAATACAAATGGGAGCGCGGTGTCTCAGTAGTAGACTGTTGGACTTCTATGCTAGAGATCCTGAATGCGATCCCCGCCCGAGACGACCCGCGTTGTGTCCTTGGGCAAGGCACTTTATCCCGGTTGCCTACACTGTGGCACAATGACGCCATGTACTAAGGCATACTGCACATCGATGGTGCACATGCCTTCAACTGCTGTAAGCCTGCTTGAGGGAGCTTAAACAGAGTTAGAATGTTGAGGAGCTGACAGTTGCTCGTCGATGCTCGGTGGTTCTCTCCGGGTACTCTGGCTTCCTCCACTCGTATAAAATCGTCATGGTCACGATTAGCCATTATGCATAAATATGTGACCTTAAACACCAATAAATAAATACCTAATACAAATAGCAGACGATATTTTCAGAAAACATTTTCTGAATAACTAAATAATATTTTTATTTCTTGACTCGAAAACATACCTTATGACCCCCCGTTGCAACGTACTCAACGAGTCCGTTCCATTGAGGGTTCATAAGCTTTGGATTTTTTTGTGATCAGTGCTTGTCAGCTTTAGTCGTAACTTTAGCTAAAATATTAAATTACACATTATGTGTTCCTTTTCCTGTTTCAAATCAGGTGCGACTTGGTTTTTATCCTTTCACACTATATTTATAAACTGTGGTACAGAACCCAAATTATTTCCATTATACACACCAACATGAATTCGCGGTGTTTTTTAAATTCCAAACTCCTACGCGCTGATCTGTTAATATACCACACATCTCAATTTATCACCACCTCTGTAGTCTGTTGGCCGTGTACCACTTAATGAAACATCCGCTGCATGCCAAATATTTGAAATGGTTCCAAAGAGCATCATCTATTGGAACTGTAATCCCGCATATACTAAATATATCGACAATACTGTTTTTTAGAACAAAACAAATTTGTATGTGTAAAATGGAACTCTGAAATCCCAATTATCTGAAAAGCATTTCAATTAAAGATCCGGCTTTCTTGGTGATGGTCTGAGGCGTACAAGGTATAGTCTGACTGGCGATTTGTTGCACTCAATAGATATATAGAGATTTATAACTCCCCCAACCCCCGCCGATTGTATTGGTTCTTTGGTTGGCGGTTATAGACTGGCCTGCTCGTTATTATATCTGACCCTCCACCCCATCCCCATTGGCATCGGTGCATGAAATAAGTTACGAACGAAAGTCGAGAGCTCGAGGCTTTCTCAGTTACAGTTCTCAGAAAGCAAAGTCTTTTCCATTGATGTATTTCTGACGAATGGGACGCAAGCTGCACCCCCCCCCCCCCCCTTCCCCGAGCAAGGAAGTAGCTGGAAGACCGCTTCCAGCGACTTAGAACTGCGGTGAGTAACTGAGTGGAGTGAATATGAACTCAGTTGATCAAAGATCCATTCGTTTAATTTGGCTGCTCTATGGAGTATTAACCCTCTACCCAACGAATCGCCCACATCCGGGGGGCGGTGGCTCAGTAGGTAGAGGGGTGCAGGCTGCAAGCCGAGAGGTCCTCGGTTCGAATCCCACCTGCAGCAACCGCGTTGTGTCCTTGGGCAAGACACTTCACCCCCATTGCTCATCTGGTGAATCGTGTACCAAGGCGTACTGCGCGTTGATGATGCACTTGTCTTCAACCAATGCTAACCCTGCTTGTGTGGAGTCAGTATGTTGGGCAACTGACAGTTGCTCGCCGTTGCTCGGTGGTTCTCTCCGGGTACTCAGGCTTCCTCCACCCGTAAAACTTTCACGGTCATGATTAGCCATTGTGCAGAAATATGTGACCTTAAACCCCAATAAATAAATAAATCGCCCATATCCGGCCGCGTAATATGTAAATTCAGCAGTTGAAAAAATATTATTTTTCAAAAAATTTCAACAAAACCATATCGTGAGACCCCTCGTTGGAACGATCTCGTCGAGCTCGTTCCAACGAGGGGTCACATGATATGGTTTTGTTGAAATTGTTTGAAAAATTTGAAAAAAATGATATTTAAAATAATAATTTTTGATATCGTCTGCGTTGGGTAAAGGTTAGAGAGAAGAATGCAATTGTATTCATATTCACTCAAACCAGTTGATTTGGGTTAATTATTAACCCAACTGATTTTAGAGTGTTGGAGAGTACGGGGTCTGTTGTTGAATGAAATTCAGAATAGGCGGAGTTAACATGTCTGAAACTGAGCTTGGAAGGCAAGTAAAGCGTCTATACCTTTGACCAGAACCTACGTACTCATGCAATGGGAAAATTGTCCCATTCGAATCAATACTAGTGGAGTACAGGCCTATGGTTTTGTTCAATGAGGAATTAGTTTTGTGTTTACGATACAGGTATTCGAATATTGAATAAAAGGCAAAGAACTCAACTAAACTCTCCAAGTTAATTGTAATGCATTGCCACCTTTCAGTGGCAAAGATATGATTTGGAATTTTGTGGGGCGTCACATTTTCAATCATGGGACATGACGCAAAGCATCATCCGACCCTCGTAACCATACTCCAAACAATGATATCTCCCCTCGCAACGCTCGATACAGCGGATCCATCCGATGTATCGAGCGAAGAGAGGGGAGACAACACTCCTTGGAGTTGGCCGTATAAGGAGAGAACGAGAAAAGCAGGTACGAGAAGGGGTATACTCGTTCGTCAGCGATATCAGGTGCAAACTCCAGAAAAAAAATTGGAAAACGGGAGGGTTGTGTGGTCCTCCTCCGATGGCTTCTTTGCAAATGATCCCCAAATTATTCTGGCTGTGAAATATAAACTCATTCAAATTTTGAAAAAGAGAGATCAGTTTACAACAGCCCATACAACTGGAGACCCACGCAAGTGCTATATATAGCTGTGCACCAGCAGGGATGTGGCCAGAGGGTTTCAGATGTTGGGGGAGGGGGGGGGGGGGGGCACTGGTGTAAATTCCAACTGTGAGTAGTTTCGATAGGTGGTTGCAATGCAGAGCTGGGTGATATTTTTTAACCCTTTAACCAACGAATCGTCAGCACCCACCTGCGTAATATGCGTAAGCTGCTGCACAAATATTATTTTTCGAAAAATTTCAACAAAACCATATCATGTGACCCCTCTTTGGAACGAGCTCGTCGAGCCCGTTCCAAAGAGGGGTCACATGATATGGTTTCGTTGAAATTTTTTTAAAAAATTTAAACAATGACATTTAAAATGCGTTGGGTAAAGGGTTAAAGTGATTATATATATATATATATATATATATATACACATGCTTATGAAACCTTCCGAAAATTTTCACTAGTCCTGAAACGTAAAAGCATCATTTATAATGTGTCTGGGTCAGAAAATTTACCGGATTGATGTCAGAGTCGAAATTTTGAGGTCATGTCAATTTTAGAGTAGGAAATTTGAAACTCAAGTTTCCAGTTGGAAATAAAAGTTCAAAATTTCTCATCATTAGTTGGAATTTTAATATTTTTCATGAACAATGTAAATTTATTGAATTTCCAACTATTTGATTTTTGACCTCGAAATTTCCAACTATTGAAAACAATACTCCTAGCTGGGGGGGGGGGAACACCCCCCACCACCCCCATCCCCTGTCGCCACATCCCTGCCACTGCCAGAGGTAGTGGGTGTTCTTGTGTTATAGCGAGTATAAATCGTATTTCCTGGTCTCGGTGCTTGTAATAAAAAAATAAGATACAGAAATAAGGGGAACGCCGGTGGCAAGCCCAACCCCACCCGCCCCCTCTTCCAGCCGTCGAATTCGCATTTCTGAAGTATGGGTTTAATGGTCTGAAAAAAATTATCAAATGATGTCACAATTCATGTGATAATGTTATAATGGCAATTCTATGCCCGACAGTTCGACGAAGATCACCCAAAGCTATACACATTAATTATTGTCACCCTTCAATTGTGGTTATTTGTTTCTTTCGAATTGGCATTAGACTCTTCAATGGAACAATTTCGACGACGTTGTTTCAGTGGCGTAACGAAGTCAAAGGAGCGTTAGGGTGACTCCGAACTGTACCTAATAATTTGGGTTCGTTTATCATTGTTGTCTCAAAAATACACACAACTGATGCCCCTTCATTGGAATAAGCTCAACTACATAAGCAATGTTTCGGAAGGAAAACTCATAAAATAGTAAAAATTGAATAGTGATTTTCGTGACAAATAGGTGGAAACATAATTATGTCTGAGTGAACAGTTCACTCGGCGGATGTTTTGTATTGAATCATTGTCCATGTTCTGTTCATTCATCGCACATGTTCTGTTCATTCATCCAATAACTTTTCATAAATTATCTCCCTTCGACCATCAGACTCATTTTTTTCTTGATCTTTCGAACGAATAAAACCTTCCGTCGTTTGCATGTTTTGGACAAAATATTGGAAGGTTAAGAAAAATGGTTTTACCCAAAATTTCTAGCGTACGATAGAGAATTAAACTTTTGTTTATAACAGTTTGAAGATGGCATACAATGCCGTGTGGACACGAAGGCAATTTTATGTTGTAGCTTCAGGTTGTCCAAATTCGGAAACTTTCCTGAAATGTGGCCCACGGGCAGAAGCGTCGCGAATATGATATCGGTTGTGGGGGTGGGTCGGGGGGAGGGGGGATTTGGGGTGGTAAACTTGGGGCTATGCACCATTAATTTCTGTTGGTATATTTGTGGTCTCTACCCCCAAACCGATATGCGGTGTTCCTCTTCTTAAAGTATGGTGTTCTGACAAATAGCGTCTTGGTGGAGGAGAATTGGGAATTTCTGTCAGTCTCAGGTGGCCTTTAAATTTCACAAAATTCACAGCGGTCAGGAATGTCCCCTAAATTACAGAAATGTACCCAAATTAAAGGGGTATAACAGATAGTTCGATTTCTGTATTGTATGCTTTTAGTCAAGGCTCATAAGAAGTGATTTATCCTTTTAAGACCCCAATATATTTAAACACTTTGTTGCACTTTGACTGTGTACAGACATGCTTTAATATTTGTTTCTTGGAAAGTCTTGGCTACTTGTATAGGCAGCCGTGACTTACCTAGAAATAACTGTCATGTTCCAACGAGAGATGCGCAGCACTGAAACAGTATTGAATACCACACTTGCCACTCTCTGCACGTTACCCAGGCTCTCTTGGCTACGCCACTGAATTTCAATGGGAATGGATCCCATATTCGGCATCTGTTGTTACCCAGCAAAATCCCGCTCTGTAAATAACAACGCTGACACTGCTGACAGCATCAATAGATCATCGCATGAACAAATCTGACAACCCCTATAAACTTTGGGTTAAATCCTTGACGGGGAGCGGCAGATCCTTTGTCCCCATCTGGGGTAAAAATAGGATTATAACGTGACAGAGGTGTAAGACATGTTGTCTGAGATGCATATGAATAATAAACTCACTGCATGCGTTCGGGAAAACCCACCCGATTGATACACCCCTTTGAAGCGATATACCCCTTTCTAACCCTATATCCTCGCCACTGGTTGTCGTATTAATGGACCCTAACAGCATTTTTAATGTCCAAGCAAGGGTATGGCCGGAGTAGGGCGTATAACTTAGTGGGTATATATATATAGTGGTGCGTAACCTACCCTCCCTCCCGCCTATACTTTTTGCAGTCGTAATATTTTCGTCTGGAGTCAAAGATATTGATTCGTTCTTGTTACACTCTGAGATCAGATGGGTTAAAAATCAAACCAAATCAAGTGGGATGAGTGAATATGAACCTAGTTGGGTTCATATTCACTCAACCCAGCTGATTTGGGTTGATTTTTAATCCAACTGATTTTAGAGTGTAGTTATCGTACTTTCTCCACCCACTTCCTATGCAAGATATGCGTGTCTCATGTGAGAAGGACATGTGAGATAGATTATCTCACACGACCCACGTGATCGGCTTATTAGCGTATTTAACGAGTGCAGGACTATTCAATCATCGCACGTTCTTCCACAAGAACTTGGTTTTTCTGTAAACAAACAATATGGTGTCACGTTTAGGAAATATTAGCAGATGAACGTTTGTCGAAGAAAATACAAATAAAAACACAAACCGCAAAACCAAAGGAGACTTGACTCTTTTATATGAATTTTGGGGTGAACGTTATTATAAATGGAGAGAGTTGCACGAAATTCCCGTCGAAAAGTAATGCGAATACATTGCAGAATTCATAATATGACGTCATAGAATGTGTCAATGTTCATTTCGCTAGTAATCTTTAACCTCTAACATTCCGGCGTTGGGGTTTAATTTCGTGGTATATACCCACACTGCCCAATCGGTTCTCGGATTCTATGAACAATCAAGGGATTTTCTTTTGATGTTCGTAAGTTTCTATGTTAAAATCGCGTCTTTTCAACCATCAGATACGGTCGCAGAGCAGATTTCTAGCCTCGCGAGTAAGATGGAGGAGAAATTTATCAACCCCTTTGCATTTATCAAGTAGCAGGGTTATCGACTGTGGCTCAGCTCATCTGGGGGAGACGTAACTTATGTTTTAAGCAAGAAAATAGGCTGCACAAACCTAGAGGGGTCTAGTAGAATTTCTATCTTAGGGACAATCAGGTGGATTTTTAACCAATTTGTAGGCATAATTTTAGGAATCTGAGGTGATAGATTGGAAGTGCAATATATTGGGAATGAAAACAATTTAAGTTGGGCACCGTGAATCGTTTTAAAATGTGCACAATTTAGACGTCACTGGGTATGGTACACAACAAAAAGTGGTTGAGCAGATTCTCGGTGGCCTGTATGGAGGGTTCTCAGTGGTTCTGTGTTAAACATTTCGTTGTTTTTTGGGTATACAGTACGTGCGAGGCGTTTTACCACAAAACACCCGTCGCTGCGGCTGCGACCATAGAAATCGGAAAATGTCTTTTTATATCCGATTTCTATGGCAGCGACAACGGGTAGAAAGGATTAAAATCCGCGGCGGATCGATCAAACTAATAATCAGTCACTGCAAACGTAAGTGTTAGATTAAACATATTTTTATTTGCCATTCAACAATGCAAATCAGGATTGGAGGACAAGTGCTGACCACTTAGAAAACCCTCCGCTCCTGTACAAAGACTAATAGATTACAAAAGGCAGAACAAAATATAACAATATGTAAACATTATACACAAAAGAAGTTAACTCAAAAGAGAGAGAGAGAAATAAAGAAAGAGAGAATAGAGAGAGAGAGAGAGAGTGAGAGAGAGAGAGAGAGAGAGAGAGAGAGAGAGAGAAGAGAGAGAGAGACTGGTAAAAGCAGATTCAAATCAAAAAAAAAAAAAAAAAAAAAAAAAAAAAAAAAAAAAAAAAAAAAAAATAACAGTATACAACAGAAATTCCAGTGATGATGACCCCCCCCCCCCCCCCCCCCAACAATTTATTCAATTCTAAATTTAGTTTAATGCCGCTGAGGAACGTTCACAGAACATTTTTGAGACAGTTAACACGTAAGTGTTGAGGATTAGCGCTTTTTCGGGAAAATGGTCAAGTTTTAATGAATGGAAAATGCTTTCGTGCGAGTGATCCGCCGCGATGCCGGGTGATTGGGATTAAATTTAATTCATGACAATAAATATGTCACTCAAAGAAAGAAATGACTTATTCGGTTGTAGCAAAAAATGTTATTATCGTACATGTAACAACATACATGTGTGCGCGCGTTTAGTTTATCCTTCATGTGAGAAAATCACTCTCTCGTTGCTTTGTTTTGACTGCGACTGTTCGACATACTTCTAACAAAAATAAAACGAATCTTACTTTTTTTTTCTTAAAATTCCGTGCACGTTTGGTATTTTGGGAAGACGCGGGTGTATAGGGTCTGCCACCTATTTTCGAAGACACGGGGTTAGCTCATGTTAGGCCAAGGCATCATCCTACCCCCCCCCCCCCCCCCCCCCCGCCTCCCCTATCATTTTTCAATGGAATTCAAGAGTAACCCTATTTGTATAACCGACTGCGTGTGTGTGTCGTAACTTCTAGTAACAAATCTAGTATTTGGGAAAGTACATGATTATTTGGTAGAAAGAACTGATATCCTTGACGCCAATGCTGACAAAAATGTGCCGACTGGAAAATTTATTGGGGGTGCCACAATACTAAACTGCCTGCCTGCCTCTCTCTCTCTCTCTCTCTCTCTCTTTCTCTCTCTCTCTCTCTCTCTCTCTCTCTCTCTCTCTCTCTTGCCTTCTGTCTCCCCGTCTCTCTCTCTCTCTCTCTCTCTCTGCCTCTACCCCTCCCCTCTTAGCAACGCCCCAGGCCATCGGAAGTCTCAATTTGACATCATATTGCCAGTTTTTCAGGAAAGCATGCTCTCCGGTGTCTCCCATACATTCCACAAGAGTCGCCCTATCACCAAAATTTGGACCCAAGCAGAAAAATAAACATTGATCCAACTGCACCAAAGCACGAGTTTTGATTTCTATACACGCCTTTAAAAATTTACAAGAATAAATGGTCCGTTGCTAACACTAAATGTAGCATAAAAATTAAATTCCATGTGGAAGTAGGCACTGTCTGTAAAGTTCAGAAAATTGTTTTCACAGTTCCATCCACGACCACTATAGGTGTTAACAGTTAACATTAAGCTATACTATAGTCAATAGGTGTTCATATGAATGTCTTAACTAGAAATGTACACCTAATATATTGAAGAATAATTAAAATGTTTGACATACATATAAGAAAGTCGCATAGTTCATCATTGTACATAACTGGCCTGTGCATACAGCATAGCATGATGACCAGCCTATAGGCCGACATTCAACCAACATTGTCAATGATGTTCTCAAATACTTATAATAACCTAATTGTGTTGTAACAGAAATTTGAACAGATGTATAAGTGGCATAGGAGTTCTAATGTGCCTATTGTAACAATCTGACGACCATCTTCCTAGCGTCTTTATGAGATGGTCCTCGATTCATGTTGTAGCTGCTGAAGTCGCTGCTCCAATTTTAAAAGAATGCCCTGAGTATAGCTTTGAATTATATCCTAACCTAGATAACATAATTCTCAGATTTTGTATGAAAAACTGCCTAAAAAGTTAAGGGCTTGTCATTTTCTAACACAAAGAATGCCCCATTGTTTCCTATAGGCAGTCTGTAAGGCAAATATCTATGGACTTCCATAAAAGGGGAGACTATGCTGTTGTTTTTAAAAAGTGGAACAGTGACCCTTGGCGAAATGTGTCAGATTTAGAAGACTTTAGTGTAATATAGCATACTACGTCCCTAAAATTAACCGACCATCCTGAAGTCCAAGTTCGCTATCGGTGAAATGTGAAATTTTGAAGTGAATTCCCCACATCTAAAAACCAAAAAAGGCTATAGAACAGGCTGCTTGAAATAGGGTATCCAGATAATGGCCAAAAAGGCCTTGTTGTAAAATATGGATGAATTTTGATAAAATAGGTAAAGTAATGGGTAATCGAGGTTGAAGTGCGGTGCTCTCAGAGCCACGGGAGGATGAGCCATCGCAAGACCATTGGACTGCAGGAAGGGACCTGGCAAACCCTCATCGAGATAAAGGAAATTAATCCTGCGAGATATAACTTAACGGTTGAGAAGTTCAGATGCAAACAAGTGGAACAAAAGGCAAGGAAATATAGCAAAATCTGTTCTGTGAGGTTTGGAAAATGAACGCACGACTGGTAGTGCAGAGTAATGAAGAAGCGGAGTGTTCGCATCCCTGTGTGATACGCCGAATATGTATTCTTGTTGACTGCTGCCTGAAACAGGTTGTCAAGTGGCTGGATTAGATGCCTTTGGGGTGAGTCGGCCTGCTTCACAATACAGCGTAGAATTAGGAGAGAAGCACGATGTGGTGGTATCATCAGGTGTGACCGAGGTATGAACACTGCAGTGTCACGCAAAGACATGTTATTGAACTAGTGCCTAGTTGCAAAGTCCGCCAAGGGTGAAGATTAGTATTGCAGCCTAGGTAACTGAAATGAATGGGGAGACAATACTGAGAACACAAAGCATTTTCAGCATCGCAACCGCCAGCCAGATCATGCAGCAAACCGAGCCACAGTGAACTACAGTGAGGCATGTCAAAAACAAAAACATAAAGTATCCACGAGAAACAGAAAACGCGGACAAGGCAGAAAGGGCAATAATGAAATGAGGTTGGGCGATTGGCGGAGCTGGTGGGGTGGTTACTTAACAGACTGAACAGAGTGTCATTTCAAAGAAACGAGCGAGACTGATTTGGTCTAGCTGGGACTTGGTATATAGGCCTACGAGCAAGTTTAGCAATTCCCATTTCCATATTTGATCATACCTTCTTGCAGATTTCCTGGAAACGTTTAGCTGGAAAATCCTTGTCACAACTCTGGAATGTCACCAGTAACACATGACAATGGAAGGATTGTTCAGGTCTGCTGAGAAATACCGTTCTGCAACCTACAAGACTGAGTCAGCTTGGAGGCAACAAATGATAAAATTCAACAACCAAGGAAAGCCCAGTATTAACATTAGAAGATCTGAACAGAACTTAGTTAAACTTATAGAAATAGCTCTTGAGGCAAAAATGGTTAAAATCAATACAGCTACTTGTACCTAGCCTGGTGTACATGGAAGCCACATGAGATTAGTTTGAGTAGTGAAAGATATTCTTGTTTCAGCTTAACCCTTTGAGACTTTAATTATCCTGACGTTCAAACGTCACTGGGAATTCTGTTTCTTCAACGTTTTTCAAAATGCGACGTCAAACGTCGGAAAGTACAAATATAGAGGATATTCACGAAAATTTGAAAAAATATTCACGAAAATTTGAAAAATTCGTGGCTACAAGAAATATGAGGATCTTCACTGGCGACTGCGTCGCTCGTGAAGATCCTCATATTTCTTTGTAGCCACTCACGAGATATTTTCGGTATTCATCAAATTTTCGTGAATTTTCTTTTTATTTAATGCTCTACGACTACAAACTCTCCAATTTGTGGCCTTTATTTGCCATTAAGGCGCAAAATTTATGTGCCGAACCGGCGTCCATACAAAAATTACAACAACCAAACTCCAACCATTGGAATGTGTGAATATCCGCACAAAAAGTAGTCCCGTCTTATTTCTCCCCTAACTTTACGATTTACCAAGGCTGGCGAATTGAAATAATCGCAATGTGTTTCGAAGAAATAGAACAATAACAAAAAACACCACTTTCTTATTTTCAATAACAAGACACGTCATTTTATTTTTTTTGAACTCAATGCACTGAAGACGTGTGAAGTTGAACTGAAGAAATTTGAAAGTGATTTCGGCTTTTCGCTGGAAGGTGAATGAGAAAGTCAAACTTTGAAACCGCTGATTTGATGAATTGATTTAGTCACTGTCACTATCAATTATTCGAATTCGTTTGTATTTGGGACTCTGGAATTCATTACTGATGTGCTGACTCGTTTAAAGTACATGTGATTCGTCATCCGAACCTACGATGAAATATCGATTTCTAAATATCATTTTGATATTTCGTTTTGCCGACCGACAGGGGAATATGACTTAATTTTTCAGCGTGAATTGATGCCTGAGCATTAAATAAATTCTTGTTTCAGCTTAACCCTTTGAGACTTTAATTATCCTGACGTTCAAACGTCACTGGGAATTCTGTTTCTTCAACGTTTTTCAAAATGCGACGTCAAACGTCGGAAAGTACAAATAACAAGATATTTTTTACATTAGTGATTATCTGGTTGGGGTCTGAATTATTTCTGGTGGTCTGAATTTGTTATTCAAAACTTGTTTTATTACAAATTATTGGAGAGTGCCACCAGGCACTCTCCAATAATTTGTAATAAAACAAATTTATATAAACAAAATTGTATTTGTGTTTGACTGAATATGAAATATAAACAAGGAGAGTGTTGGCTTTTGCTCTGGTATCCTCATTTTTTGAAAGCCTTGATAGTGGATTCTAGCACTCAACCAGTTAAGAAGTCTTGACAGCAGGATTATATTAGTATTTTAAGCTGCGATAACATTTGGCTCAAAGGTTATCACAGAGCACTATTCGGGAGAAAATAGAAATTTGAGGTTAAACATTAAAAAATCATAAAATAAAAACAAAACAAATGACCACATATCAACGTGCTGTTTGATTTCGTAATTTATTTATTATTTATTTATTTATTGGTGTTTAAGGTCACATACTTATGCACAATGGCTAATCGTGACCGTGACAGTTTTACGGGTGGAGGAAGCCGGAGTACCCGGAGAGAACCACCGAGCAACGACGAGCAGCTGTCAGCTCTCCAACATCGTAACTCCGAACTCTGCACCGCAGCACAGGCGGGGTTAGATTGGTTGAAGACATGCGCACCATCGACGTGCAGTACGCCTCAGTACACAGCGTCATCGTGCCCCCATGTAGGCAATCGGGGTGAAGTGTCTTGCCCAAAGACACAACGCGGTTGCCGCAGGTGGGATTCGAACCGAGGACCTCTCGGCTTGCAGCCTGCAGCTCTACCAACTGTGCCACCGCGCCCCCTTGATTTCATAATAACACAAAAGTATCAAAGGGTTAAATTAAACAAAAGATTTCGTACGTAATAACACGTACAAAAGTATCAAAGGGTTAAACTTCCATTAGTACAAATTGTATTAATTCGTAATTTAAGCAGTAAACAACACAGTAGTATGGATTATAGGTGTCGTAAATTTACATATTAAAATGAACGGTACATACATACGCATTCAAACATTTCGGCCCTTGGAGGTGATTCGGTCTGCTTCACGGCTTCAATATGCAGGCCCGCCTGCATGATCAATAGTACACCCAAACAACAAGCCGTTGGGTGTACCATTCAAGCAATTTGTTATATAAACCCTGCCAGGTATTCTGCTGGTAGAGCTGAAATCTTTTTAAAAGTCCTATAAGCTTGAATAAGCCCAGGCTTAACGTGATTTGAATTGATAGGCCGACAATTGGCCTTTCTAATTCAAATGTGTATCCGAATTACAAAGACAGTTGTTGAAATGGCTTAACGTGATTTGATTTGGTAGGCCGACAACTGGCCTTTGTAATTCAAATGTGTATACGAATTACAAAGGCAATTGTAATTGTTGAAGTTGCCGTTGAAGTGGCGGCCTTTGGTTGAAGTGGCCCTGAGAGTAATGAGCCTTGTACAACATGCTGAGTATCAAGACGTGAGTGTAGGCTGGAGGCTCGAAAGAGTCTAGCCGTAATCAAGTATTTGTGTTGGATGAAGCTGGCAGATTGAGTCTTGTACAACATGCTGAGTAGCAAGACGTGCGGTGAGGACGGAGGCTGATGGAGCCTGGAAGTAATAAGACGTGTGTGTAAGCTGGGGGCTCGACAGAGCCTAGCCGTAATCAAATGTTTGTGTGGGTAAAGCTGGCAGATGAGTCTTGTACAGCATGTTGAGTAGCAACTTAGCATGACGTGCGATGAGGCCGTAGTCTGATAGGGCCTGGCTGTAATAAGACGTGTGTGCAGGCTGGAGGCTCGTCAGAGAGCCTAGCTGTAATCAAGTGTTTGTGTTGGATGAAGCTGGCAGATTGAGTCTTGTACAGCATGCTGAGTAGCAAGACGTGCGGTGAGGCCGGGCGCTGATGGAGCCTGGCAATAATAAGACGTGTGTGTAAGCTGGAGGCTCAACAGAGCCTAGCCGTAATCAAATGTTTGTGTTGGATGAAGCTGGCAGATTGAGTCTTGTACAGCATGCTGAGTAGCAAGACGTGCGGTGAGGCCGGAGGCTGATGGAGCCTGGCTGTAATAAAATGTTAGTAGTTGTAATAAATGGGAAACGGAAAGTTGGTAAACAGTCAGTCTTGTACCACATGATGAGTAGCAAGACATGCGATGAGGTTGGAGGCTAGATCAGCCTTGCGAGAAGAAAAACGGTTGTAATGAAAGTTAAGCGGTTGAAAACTGGAGTATAAGTCTTGTACAACATGCTGAGTAGCAAGACGTGCATGTACACTGGAGGCCAGTCGGAACAAAGGTTTAAAGATGGAATGAAAGTTATAATTGCGAAAATTGGAGTAATACAACTAGTATGACCTGCTGAGTAGTTGGACCAGGTGGAGGCTACAGTGAACCGAGCTGGAAGACATTACACGCGATTGCAATGCAAGGAGTACCTAGATGGTTGAAATCTACCGTAGTAAGTCTTGTACAACATGCCGAGTAGCAAGAGCGATGTAGGATGGAGGTTTGATATAAAACAGAGCTCTTGGGGGAACCTGAAAAGACATACATAAAATACATTGATTTGCCAGGCAGTGCAGTGGTTAGTGGAGACTGGGGTGGTGGTGGGAAAATTTTAGTTTAACTGTTCAATGATACACTAATAATGAGACATCTGGCACTATCAGAAACAAAGCTTGTAGTGAAATCTCAGCTGTCCTTGGACTGACCTGTTGCAAGGGATACATATCTATTAATAGCTGGTGCTTTACTAGATGTTCCAATTTCTCAGGAAACCCGATGCCTTTAACGGGCATATGATGTTTGCTAAAGTCTTCTCCCCATAAACTATGTCAATGTGGGTTTAACCCTCATTGAGCGCAAACAAAACAAAAAATGTTCACTTTTTGTGCTGTTCATCCATATTTATGAACAATGCTTCACAGTTTGGAATAACAAACAATGAAAAGTCACAACATTTTCTTTAGATTTTTGACGCCACCGAAAATAACATGTGAATTTAGGTTGATTTTTAACCCACCTGATTTCATCAGGTGGGTTAAGAATCAACCCAAATCAACTGAGCTGAGTGAATATGAACCCAATTGGGTTCATATTCACTCAACCCAGTTGTTTGGGTTAATTTTTAATGCAACTGATTTCAGAGTGTAACACCTTAATAAACTTCATGCTAGAGATAAGGTGCTTGAAAATAGAACTGAAGATTCCTTGAGAATGATATAACTTGACAAGAATAGACCAGTGTTCAGCAAACTCATTAGTTTGATGAGATGGGTAATATCGCGGTACCGAAAGAATTATCATGTGAACAAACGAGTTGTTTTGCCTCGTCTGAAGTAATTGAAAAACGCCTGGAAGAAAATCTGCAACGATATGGAAAAGAGAACCAAATACACGAGGCTTAATGATTTTTCCTCATGCTTTATCTTGGCAGCAAAGAAGAAATATTCCGTGGGCATTAATTACTTCGTCGTTTTTAACTCTTCTCCGTCGTTTTTAACTCTTCTCCGTCATCTGTCACGAATTAGCAAGATTCCAACACAAATGGGTGTGGTCATTACACGTGTGGATGATCTGGGTGAGTTGAGGAAGGAGTCAGCTGTTTCACTAGAGGTCAACGAGAAGAGAACGGTGGTGTGAATCTTTCTCAACCAAAAAACTACGTTCGTTCCCACCATAAGCTTTCAATTTTCAGGCCCTACCTCATGGCACTCGTCCCTGCGCTCTCGACCTAACTAGTTTGTAATCCCCTTGCCGAATACATTCAACGGTGGATGGGCCGTTTTGGAATTTTAGGTTCGGTGTCGGTTTTGGTTTTTATAGAGGGATATACCGCGACAATGATTCAGTTTCTAATGTGACTGAGATTAAATTTTTCTGATAGTACCAAACTTCGGGAAAATTCACGCCAGGAAAATACAGAATAAGTTGTTCTTGTATCATTCTGTCACAAATGTCACTGCTAATGAGCTCAAGGCTGGCATTCTCTTGCCAACACAAATCATATCTACGATAGTTTTGGGGCTTGTTTCATGCACACCTTGGTCGTTAAAGGCCTTTTTCAGGCTCTTGCGATCTCAGCGCATGTGCCATTGGCATGTCATTATTTAGGAGGTCTTGCTGACAATAGACCAATCACCTGGGCAGTGATTTGTAGTCAAGTCTTGGCTGCCTTAAGAGGCAGCCAAGACTAGACTAGAAATCACTGTAAATCAACTGGGCATTAACCCTTTACCTAACATGAAAAGCAGACGACACTTGCAAACAAAATTCTTGAATATCTAATTTTTTTCATTTTTTGTCTCAAAAACATAGGTTATGACCCGTCGTTGGAACGAGCTCGATGAGCTCGTTCAAACGAGGGGTCATAACCTATGTTTTGAGACAAAAAATGAAAAAATAATGAAAATTAATTGGAGATTTTTGAGAATAGCGCTAACCGGTTTTGGCGTAACGTTGGGTAAAGGGTTAACAGGTTGTAGTCTAGTGGGAATTCAGGACAAGTGCCCAGTTCCTTAGGGGTTAACAAAACTGTAAAGAAAAGCATTGACTTCTTTCATGAAATGAATACTTCAGCTGCTATCATCTCTCAACAAAGCCTTATAAATTGCGAATGCAGGAGAATTTGAAAATACAGAAGGTTTCGATATTAAATGATTGCCGGCTCGGTAGGGGTTTTCGGTATCTCCGTGATTCAGTATATTGCCCATCTCTACACTCAATAATCTCATTCAATTGGTAACCTTCGCATAAAACGTTACGATAAAGTACCCACTGTGCATGTGCAGACTAGTGAACATACGTGCAGTAGGGGTGATGTGGGGTGGGGTTGGTTGGGGTATGTTGGGGTGGGGTGGGGAGGAGTGTGATGACTTGCCCATCATATGACGACCGGTTCTTGTTGTCTTGTCCTAAAATGTGACAACAGCGGTTCGTGATTATTTTTTTTTCTTTGATCTTCTGATTAACGAAAACTGATTTCCTCGCATCTAAAAGGGCGGGACTTCATGTTTTGGGGTATACTATTACGAAGGCCGTGACACCCATGCATTGTTCTCACCGTTGGAAGAATTTTTTAGAATTTAGAATTTGGCATCATGAAATGTTTATTCCTCGTATGTAAGGGTGAATTTTGATATTTGGTTTACTTATTTTGTTAGCAGCGACTAACCCGCCCTTCCCGACCCCGAGGTATACTGTAAACTTTTGATTGCCCAGCTAGGGATGTCAGGGGATCAAAACGGGCGGCCATGGTTTTTTCTGGTTGGATCTAGTTGGGTGACATTTTTCAGAATTTAACCCTTTACCCAACGTAACGGCCAAAACCGGTCAGTGCTCTCCTCAAAAATCGCCAATTAATTTTCATTATTTTTTCATTTTTTGTCTCAAAAACATTGGTTATGACCTCTCGTTGGAACGAGCTCGTTGAGCTCGTTCCAACGAGGGGTCAAAACCTATGTTTTTGAGACAAAAAATGAAAAAAAATAGTTATTCAAGAATTTATTTTGCAAGTGTCGTCTGCTTTTCATGTTAGGTAAAGGGTTAAGTGGATGGAATAAAGAAATGCAATTTCTTTGCATATGGAGTAAAATTTCATATTGTTTAAACTTATTTTGAAGTCCGAACTCGACCTATATATATATATATATATATATATATATATATATATGTAATTCAGAATTCCGATTATTTAACTGCTATTGTTGGGTAAACAAACGGCGCGACAATGGCGCCCCCATTGGAAGAACGTTTTTGAAATTTGGCTCCAGGAATGTGAATTTGTATCTGAGAATACATTTTATGCTTTGTGAACTTAGCTCCATTTACATCAAATTTTCAAAAGTTAGTATCGAGGGCAGCACTCTCAAAATGTGTAGAAGCCTTTGTATCGTGAATTTCTGTCAGGCAATCAAATATATCTAGGCACATTGCCTCCCCCTCCCCCCCCCCCCACCCCGGCCACCATTCGTCAAATTTACGATAGTTGTACGCCCTAAAACGGAAAAATTGGAAATTGCAGACAGGGTGCGAGTGGAATTTTTCCAAACATGTCGTGAAATGGCCATACTATGGAGTTTTTAGACTGGAAACAAGTGAAAGTCCTCCAAATATTGATTGAAGGCCAGTAAAAAATCTCCCCAAATATTGATTTGCAGTTGGAATCTGTGATTACCAAGCGCCTCAACTGGATAATTTACAGTCACGTGGCTGTAAACAGGGGCGGCGGATGCTCGATAAAAGTGTCGGGGCACAATATACGATGCTACCATGGTTCGACCCAATGTGAGAAAGGTTACAATCGAAAATCGGTAAATGTACCATGACTCGCCAGAGTCTTTCGTTCAGGTGAATATGCCGCTGTGTGGTCACTGTCTTTGTCAGGGCAAAGCCAGCCTAAATATAGGGGCAAGGGGCCTCATATTTAAAGATATTGTAAGTTCAAAATATATTCCGCATCAAGGCGAAAAACCCACGTGAATTTCACTTCTCTGTAAAGCTGGACATAGAAAAAACACACGTGGTGTATATCCAGTTTTAGCGCAGGGACCCAGGGGAGAAACGGTATGTTAGATAAGGTCTAATCATCTCGTTTAATTTATACAGTAGTCGGAGTCTTACGAGACGTAATCGGTTGATGTCAAGATGTCGTCACGGTAAATTGAGAAACGAGATTCTAAAAGATAGAAATGTCGTGTCATCATAAGTTATAACAATCATGGCAAGAACGAATCGGTTTTCTAGACAAGTGAAGTCAGCGTTAAGTCACGCGTGAGATAACTTGTATTGATTCTGCCTCGATACACGTCATCTCCCACCGTTTTGACAGGTGGACAGATGAGCGTCGGTCCACCTGACAGTTTAGGGTAAAAAGTATATATACCTGGAAGAGCAGAGCATTAGACACACACTTGGGGTCACACACACGTTGGTGAAGTCCAGGACAGGCGGACTCTGTTTCCTGGCACAAGGGTACCTTCGATCACAGGACCCTGAAACGGCTGGAATCGCCAGAGAGGGCATTCCATGATTGATTTAGCTTAAAGTTGATAGGCGGCTACGGGGCCGAATTCGTGAGAAGGAACACCCCAGGTGGAACGTTAAAGTTTAGATTGTCGAGTAGCAGGTATCGTCCTGCAATAGTCAGAAGTGTAGGTTAATTGTATTGTGCGTATTAACCCTTTGAAGCGTCAGCCTGATTGCGTTCTGAGTAGTTTATTTTGCTGTCGGAACATCGTAATACCGACTGAAGATCGGTGTGAGTGACAATTTCGCCCTAGCACAAAAGGGGCATTTGTGAATCGTGAATTCAACCAGGAACGGTGGATATTTCAATAGGACTTTCACGGAGGACTTTCAAAAGGCGCATAAGGTATGAGTAGACAATATCTGACCCAAATCAGAAGTACGGTGGTTTATAGATGACGAACATTGCTGGTCGGAACCCTCCGACAGCCAGAGGTACAGTTACGCGCAGACGTTGACATTTGAGCCTAAGCGGGTGAAGCTCTTATGGCGAGCTCACAGTAATAACATTTCAGATTTGTGAAGCTCTTATGGCGAGCTCACGGTAGTAACATTTCCAGTGTGTAGACTATAGTGCCAGTACAGGGCTATAGAATGACTATATGATTGTTTAGAATTATTTAACCGTAGTGACCCATTTTCTGTGAAAAGAATTGAATTGTTGATTGTTGAAATATTGAAACGGATTTATTTTTATGTGTAAATAAAAGAATCGTTGTTACTTTAAATCATTCTTTCCATTATACAGCCTAAAGTGATTAGGAATCACACCTAACGGAAATCGAACCCATTTCAGGCCAATTTGGCAGAGAAGGAATCACGGCGTCGGTCTAACTCAGCTCTCTGCGCCGAGTTCGCGACACTTGGATTCCGACCCTCCACGTTGGTCTAATTTCCCCGCAACTTCATCAGCGGGACTAAATAACCCCACGTCAGCCCCAGGCCTTACGGGGCCTTAGGAGTCCTCTGACAGTCTTGTCCGTTTTTTCTACTTCAACCATTTTCCAACCCGAAGGCTAGCCTTCGGGTTGGAAGATAGTTGAAGTAGAAAAGTAGAAGAAACGGACAGAAGCGACCCAAAGTGGAATTCTTTGGCTAAATATTGTTTGGATTTGTAAATAATGTTACAGGAATGCCTGTATATATTGACACGTTTGCATACACCCATTTTAACTCACTGTGTAACTCCCCTCTCATAATCTCCTCCAACTTGATGTTTGTGTTTGGCCATCTGTGGTGGTCCGGTGGGGGGGGGGGGGGGGGGGGGTCTCTCGGAAAAATTCTTCAATATTTATTATCAGCTGTGATCAAAGATTTCATGCTGATTGAAAGTGAATTAAATTCAATGTATGTATTAGATTGCTGTGGAGAATATCGGCGGCGGACCTTTGTGATTCGGCGGGGGGGGGGGGGAGGCGTACGAATCCCATGACCCTCCCTGGCTACATCCTTGCCATGTACTTTATTGCGAGACAAGATTTAACACTGGGACTTATCGTGTACCTTGTGGGTCAAAAGTCTATTTTCATCGCGATGAGATTGAAATACACGTCCGACATACATTTTTTATCGATGCACCTGGAATTTATGGTTGGACGTGTATTTTTTCATCGCGATGAAATTTCTCTAAACAGAAAACAGCGATGCACCTGTAATTTGTACAGGTGCACCTACATTCCAAAATAGCGACGCAACGCAAAAATACAGGTGCATCGATAGAAATTACTCGTCGGACGTATATTTCAATCTCACCGCGATGAAAACAGACTTTTGACCCAAATAGTACACCGTAGGGACATATAAATCACATTAACAGTCGATCATACAGATGGGCAGGTGGGGTACCCGAGTCCCTGAGTTGCGGCTCCAGCATGACCGATTTGGAGTGGGGTACGTGTTAATTAATTCCTTACATGCTGCAAGTCGTTTATTCCTGACCAGGACAGGCAATCACTTTCCAATAAAACATTTGAGAGCAACTAACCAGTTTTTCACACACAAATTGTAACGACGTTTTGGCTGGCGATTCTCAGTGGTTACGGCATTAAACTTCAAGCCGGAAGGTCCACTATTCGATCCCCGCCAGGGGAAACTCTCTTGCGTCCTTGGGCAAGACACTTCATCCAGATTGCCCTCGTGCGGGCACGGTGACGCTGTGTACTAAGGCTTACTGCACGTCGATGGTGCACTTGTCTTCAACCAATGCTGACCCATGCAGTTTGTGCAGAGTTAATACATTATGGAGTCTGACAGTTGCTTGCCGTTCCTCGGTGGTTCTCTCCGGCTTCCGCCACCCGTAAAAACTGTCTGACACTGGCTGTCGAAAGTGTCGTTAAACCCCAATAAATAAATAAATTTGGCTGGCGATTTCAAGAGTGCAGTTTTAATGCATTCTTCATCAAATCTAGTCATGGCTGCTGTAAAGCAGCCATGACTAGATTTGATGAAAAATATTTTTTAAATACTCATGGTTCAAGGGATAAATAAGAAAATACATCACATCACAACTACTGCATGTATATGTTATTTATTCACAAATAAAATTCCCAAAAGTCTTGAGTTCTTCTTGACTATAATCCCGAATTATTAATATTTCAAATACATCATTAAGGCTTATTGCCTGAACCAAAGGCATTATTACTTGGTGATGCAGTTGAAATATTTTATCAGTCGGGACCCGAGCCATCACAGTGGGATAAATCGGGTTTACACCCCTCACCAATCAGTCATCTTCGCGACATTCCTGCCTTCACGGGGATTAACGATACTTTCGACAGTCAGTGTCACCTCGCGGCCGGAAATTTTACGGGTGGACGAAGCCGGAGTATCCGGAGAGAACTACCGATCAAAGGCGAGCAATTTCAGACTCTCCAAACGTACTCCGTAAAAGCAGGGTTAGCATTGGTTGAAGACAAGTGCGCCATTGGGGTGCATTATCCACTAGTACACTAAGCACGAGTGCATAGGACTCACTAGTACACAGCCCCACCATGCCTCCCCCCCCCCCCCCTCCTACGCAGGCAATTGGGATTAACCCTTCAAGTGAACTCGTAAGACCGATATTTCGGTCCAAGACATAATATCGTCCCATTTTATCTTATTATAAGATGTCTATACACGGGGCATTGACGATAAAATAATAACTGCAGTCTGCAACCAGACGTCTGCAGACTGCAGTTATTATATTATCCTCCTTGTATATTGATACTGGACTGACCCACTACTCTGTAGGTGCACACAAAGGAGATACCATTCCAGGAAACGAGGGTTCAAAGGGTTAAGTGTCTTGCTCAAGGACACAACGCAGTTACCCTGGTGGGGATCGAATCGTGGACCTTTCGGTTTGAAGTCCAGTGCCGTAACCACTGAATCAATGCGATTCCCTTCACGTCACATGGTATCGGGTCTGCTCTCGTGCTTGCCTTATTTTCTGATTCTTAAGGGAAAGGGTTTATTCGTTCGTTTAGAAGGTGTTTGAAATTGGAGAAGAATTAGGTGTTTATACATGAAAGAGCAATCTTTGCCATCTAGGAATTTTACATTTTTATCTTACACCGAACACCCTCCAGTATAGCACGGGATAGTTTGGTGCCAAACTATTTCTTCGATATCCTCATTTATTTTCACGTGTGCATACACACATGTAAATAACAACTTCAATGAAGTATTACCGTACCATCTGTTTGATGGGAGATAACAAGTCGAGGTTCTCCGTAAAAATCTTCTGTTTTGTGTTTTGTTACTTGATGCCTCATCCTTACTTGAAGTAGCGGGGGAGTGCGGAGAGCGGTGACTCAGTTGAAGTCTGTTGGACTTCTATGCTAGAGGACCCGAGTTCGATCCCCGCCGGGACGACTCGCGTTATGTCCTCTGGGCAAGGCACTTTATCCGGTTGTCTACATGGGACACTATGACGCCGTATACTAAGGCGTACTGAACGTCGATGGTACACATGTCTTCAACCGCTGTAGACCTGCTTGAGCGGAGCTGATAGTTGCTCGTCGATGCTCGGTGGTTCTATCCGGGTACTTCGGCTTCCTCCACCCGTAAAACTGTCACGTCACGATTAGCCATTGTGCATAAAATTGTGACCTTAAGCACCAATAAATACAACAATACTTGAGGGAGCGACTGCACTCTATTTTTCAAATCGTAGCCATGTTTATCATGATTTGAGCTTGTGGCTTCACATTGCCCTATTGGATCCAAATGTTTTCCACATTACTTTTCAAAATAATCTCCCTGGACTTCAATACACATATTTCAGAGATGATTCAGGGCTGTAATTCCCGGTCTAACGTAATCCTTGAGGAGGAGCTCCTCTAAGTGTCCTTGTATCTACTCCACTGAGGGGGGAGTCGTATGGCCACATACAGGTGTATATTCATGCAGTTTGCTCTGGGCCAGCTTGTTGAGAATGATGAGAGATAATCGTATTTGACGTATATTTGATTGCCGATAATAATTTCTTGATTCGATTTAATTATCACTCGTTTAGATAAAGTGCTCAGTCAAAATTGTGTGATCTATCACCTCAGTCGGTTTTTTGTTGATTAGCCGCTGTTATTCGTTGAAGATAGCAGATGTTTCAGCGAGCGTCCCCTGCGAAGCCTCAAGATTCAGTTCGTATATATAGTTGCTATTCGAGTCGATTCGAAATCGGCCGCCCGATTTGTTTCCATTCGAAACTTTTCACTGGAATATAGCTTGGTATCCGTCATCTTCATCGTTTCACAAAACGTATATGGTAAAATGGTACATAAATTAATATTGAACATGAAGACTGAGTGTCATTTCCGCTTTATTAGCATCAACAGCATCGACGCCCCATGCCACCAGCCATGATAATTCTAGTCTCACTAGCAGTGGCGACGCCAGAGTTACAAAAGTGAGGGGGTACAGTTGGGGATTGTGCAGCGCCGAGTTGGGGTGGGTTTCGGGGGGGGGGGGGGGGGGGTCCTCTCCCTAAGTTGAGAAAATTTTTTAACTGTTTTGCAACAAAATCATGCGAATACGGATATCATTGGAACCGGCTGAACAAGCCGGTTCCAATGATATTCATATTTGCATGATTTCATTGAGTTATACCTTTGAGAATTTTTCTAAAATATTAAATTTCATTTATTTTTTAAAATTGCTGTAGGCTGAATTCCAAACGGATGCCTTGCACGCTCTCGATTCTATCATTCTTAAGCACAATGTTTCAGTCCGTTTAAACGCGGCATGCCTTGTTGCAATTTGGACCCTCGACTCTTGTTTTTCGTTTGCAGCTAGCGTGTGTGTGTGGGGGGGGGGGGGGGCAGCGGGGGGGGGGGGGGGGCAAACATAATTCCAATACTTCTCTGATTTAGTACACTTGATAGTGTGGAATTAAGCATACCGACCATTACACCGCAACGTTCAATACAACAAAAATTAAAATGATAGTATTGTTTTACTACGCTTGGCGAAAAAAGTGGAGGGGTAAGTACCCCCTCATACCCCTCCATGGCGCCGCCACTGCTCACAAGTCACTGCCACAGTTGGAAGAAAATTTCCACTTTCTGGGCAATGTCAACAATGAGCTGTTGCTAGCAGTGCCTAGTAACGACAATTCTCGCACCCATTTTCTGTTTTTGAACTATAATCCTTACTCGGTAATATTCCAGCTACATCACCAAGGCATGCCTTCGACGAAGGCATGACTTGGTGATGCAGTTGGAATATTTTATCGGTTGAAGCTTGAGCCACCACAATAGGAACAAATAAGGTTTACAGCACCTCCTTCCCCAGTCGGTCATCTTAAAGACGCCTCTCATTCGAATCGAGGTTTCGATTTCGAATAATAGAGCCGATTCGATTCGAGATTTTATCATTACCTGTTCTGGTTGTGACCTTGGGACAGATATACTGTAGTACAAAACGTGCGCAAAAGGTATCGATAATGCTGTCAATAAAAGTTCTACTCCTGTCCAGTGTACCTTTTAATTTGTATATTTCCGACACGAGGTGATCCTGGCTGTCGAAAGTATCGTTGAACCCAAATAAATTTGTATATTGGGGATGGTGGGAAGACAGCTAATCTGGCTTTGCTGTCCCCACACAATGTATCATTTATGTTTTGTATTCATACATTATCGTATTTACATTTATACAGTGAATCCCACTTAATTGAATATCACTTAATTATCCCTGTTAGTTGAATAGAACTTCCGAACACAAAAAAACATTTACCATACCTTCAGTACAAATTTGATCTGTTAATTGCAAATGGATTATAGAGTATACACCTGTTAATTGAATAAAACATCTTGCAATATGACGAGAAATTATCCGGACATTCACCAAAGTCTCCGTTTTTATTGACCTTTTTTGATTTCAGTACATCAATTACAGGCATTTAATCTATTATATCTTGTTTGACAGAGCTCTATGAGCTCTGTCAAACAAGATGTAATAAAATAAATGCACTATTTATCTCTAGAACGCAGGAAAATAACCAAATCTCAGTTAATTGAATACTACTGTTAATTGGATAATTTTCACTGGCAAAGCATCTATTCAGTTAACAGGGTTCCTCTGTACTTGTTTATTGGCACATTGTTAAATAATCAGATATTATTACTTGGTTAGTTTCACATCACCCAAGATATCAGTCCGAGATTCAGAGGATACCTACGCTATTTTAGTGAATTTCGTGAATTATCTCATGAGTGTGGACATGAAAGTTTTATATTTCACGAGCGCTTGCGCGAGCGAGACATAATATTTTCAGTCCTCATGAATGAGATAATTTCCGATATTCACTAAAATAGCGTAGATTTTTTTTATCATATGCTACTTGACATTTTACGGCACAGTATTCAACCCAGTCCAACTGCAAACACGTTCGTTTCAAAACAATAACAACAAGAGATTCACTCGGAAGTGAGTATGCCCCCCCCCCCCCCCTTACGTGGCAATGACCTCGATCTGTGACCTTGACCTCTATCAAACAAAAAAATTTGTAAAAAGTTTAATATTTGTACTTTGGTTCGTTTCTGAGTTATGGCTGAGACACGAATAATGATGATTTTCAGTGTGACCTTGAAATGTAACCTTGACCTTGACCTTACGGACCTGGCTGTGGTGTGTGACACATCCTTTATAATTGAGCAAAGTTAGATGGTTGTAGCCCTAATAGTTTTGGAGTTATGCTTGAGACACGATTTGTGACCCTGAACATATGAAGGTCAATTGTGACCTTCACCTTGCAGATGCGGCGGAAACTATTATACGCGACACACCTTCTGACTGTCCTTAACATTTGTAAAAATTTAACAATTGTACTATGATTCGTTTCTGAGTTATGGCTGAGACACGAATATTGACAGATTTTTAGTGTGACCTTGAAATGTGACCTTGACCTTGAAGGTACGACCCCTGCTATGGTGTGTGACACATCCTCCCATGATCCTTTATAATTGTGTGAAGTTTGATTACTGTGGCCCTAACAGTTTTCGAGTTATTGGCTCGGACACACACACACACACAAGTAGGTAATAAAGGCCGATTCAAGCATCAACGTACATGTACGTGTACGTGTACACGTACATCGATGTACACCTCCATAGGATTTAGTGTTAAAATCGTGTACAGGTGCACGATTTTAACGTTTTTAGGGTGATGTTAGAATCGCCATTGCCGATTCAAACATCACTGATTGTATCCAAGAGTGAAAAAAAACGCATGAAATTTTACGTTCACGTACATGTACCGTTTTGATTGAAATCGGCAAATGGGTTTCCCCCATAGGATTCAGTGTTAAATTGCGAGCAAAAAAACGTTTTGTCGTTTCTAAATCATCATCTTGCTGATTCTAAATCATCCGCGTCTGTACACGATTTTAACACTGAAGCCCTTTGGAGGCGTACACGGAAATCCATTTGCGGATTTTACGTCGGAAATCGAATCGTGTATGGTACACGGAAAAGAGGTGATTTTTGAACCGGCAAACCACTTTTTGATGCCTAAAAGCTTGAAGAGCTTGAAATAAGTAATCACCCAATCGTTTCACGTTCCTAACGCTAATTAACCAATCAGATTGCTTGATTCTCATAAACTTAATCATACAAAGTTATTTCCCCTCGTCGTGGGGGCGGGGGTCACGCCCGTCATAAAAAGGTGAATCGCGTTTAATAACGTGGATATAATGGCTAGAGCAATGTATACCAAAAACCAAAAGCTCGAAGAGCTTGAAATAAGTAATCATCCAATCACTTCACGTTCCTAACGCTAATTAACCAATCAGATTGCTTGATTCTCATAAACTTAATCATACAAAGTTATCTCCCCTCATCGTGGGGGTGGGGGTCACGCCCATCATAAAAATCGAAGTTTCGAGAAGGTGGTCACGTGACCTATCAAATTGAAGGTCTCGACGAGTGGATTAAGAAGATCGTAATTTTAACCCTCGTCGTGGGGTGGGGTCACGACCAGAGCCGAAAAACGTCTTCCTTTTTACAAATCCAGGCATGTGAGGTATTAATATGAAGGGCTCGAACAAAAATGACGTTTTTTTCATTTTATGTGGGGGTGGGGGGTCACGCCCATCATAAAAATCGAAGTTTTGAGGTGGTCACGTGACCTATTAAATTGAAGGTCTCTACGAGTGGATTAAGAAGATCGTAATTTTAACCCTCGTCGTGGGGTGGGGTCACGACCAGAGCCGAAAAAACGACTTCCTTTTTACAAAGCCAGGCATGTGAGGTATTGATATAAAGGGCTCGATGAATACATTACGAAAATGACGTTTTTTTTCATTTCATGTGGGGGTGGGGGTCACGCCCATCAGAAAAATCGAAGTTTCGAGAAGGTGGTCACGTGACCTATCAAATTGAAGGTCTCGACGAGTGGATTAAGAAGATCGTAATTTTAACCCTCATCGTGGGGTGCGGTCACGACCAGAGCCGAAAAACGACTTCCTTTTTACAAAACGAGGCATGTGAGGTATTGATATGAAGGGCTCGATGAATACATTACGAAAATGACGTTTTTTTCATTTGATGTGGGGGTGGGGGTCACGACCAGAGACGAAAAACGTCTTCCTTTTTACAAATCCAAGCATGTGAGGTACTGATATGAAGGGCTTGATGAATACATTACAAAAATGACATTTTCCACCATCGCCGTGGGGATGGGGTTAACACCGAACAGAAAATCAAAATTTTCGAGAAGATAGTCGTGTGACCTATCAAATTAAAGCTATCGACAAGGATATTATGAAAATCATAATCTTTCCCTTATAACGGTGGAGTTGGGACCATTTTGAAATCGAAAGTATCAAGAAAAGGTAGTTATGGAACATATTAAATTGAAAAAAACAAGTTGAATCTGATGCATCATTCATTTTTGATATCTGTGTTTAAAAACGTGAAGAATGTTTTCAAAAAAAATATATATATGATTGTTATGCAAATTAGAGATGCACTCGCTTATTAACAAGTCGCGCCTTAAGATGTTTCCTTCAATAATAACTCTGTTTACTGAACCATAGATTTGTCAATACAAAAAATTATAAATTGATCTTCTAACGTTTCTACATATTGAGGATAGCCTATTTCACCATTTCCGAAAAAAAGTGTCAATCCAAACTATTTTTTTAGGAAACAATGCCCACGTCGAGAAGACATTACAAACTGAACCAGAAAAATCTTGACTGAATTCAAATAATATACCATTTGTCACGTGTTAGAAAAGATTTGTGAACAAACGCACGTGTGGAAAAGTTGTTTTGTTTTGTTTTTTACAACAGGAGTTAAAATATTTTAAGATAGGTGGCGTTATATAAATACAGCAACAACAAAAAGCAGTGTTTACAGTGTGTCAGCGTATGACTGAATGAAAATGAGAAAAAGCTCTTTTTCTAACCACTTGATAGCGAAGCATTACATCAGTTGTCGCGATATTTGATGTCATCCAACAGCAGCCAAGACATTAAGCTTTTTACGTCGACATACCGCTTGTCCAAAACAATTCTCCTTTAACCCTAAACGGGTGAAATACATCTCGGTAACGACTCCCTTTTTTTTTCTTGATCAGACTCAGTTGTTGGCGGAAAGTTGACTGGAGGGTCGTTCAAAACAATTGATCAAATATATCGAACGAAAACGACTCATTTTTTAACTACGATTGTCGCCGTATTCTAAACGTCATCGATTTACCGAAATGAGTACAATATCTCATGGGGTTTTTTTTAAAGATTTTTTGATGACATAAAAAGGTTGCATGCGCAGCAAAAATAACCAGTTTATCTTTCTTGCTTCTCACGTTTTCGAGTTGTAAGAATCGTTTGCTTTTGGCCAGTCTGTCTTGAAAATCGAATATGTGTTTGGTAAAGGGATCGAACGATTTTTTCATCTTTTTTTTTTACCTTCCAGAGGAACTTCGAATTCTCCTCTTTCGCTCACGAAAACCCATTGATCATTTCCAGGTTCGATCCAGGTGAGCAATATACTGTAACACATCGCGCTATCGTAAGGACAATTCTGCTTTCTGTAAGGATTTTATAACCTACATTAGGTAGGGATACGGACCCTCTAGAATTTCAAATTCTCGACATTATCCCTATCTTTTTTTACACAGTAGAGTAATAAGACCTAATCTCTGAGACTCTGACAGATTTTATCAGAGATAAAACGCTCGGGTTGAGATACTTCCACTTCATGTTCTAATGATACTGAAACGGGAGTTCTCTCTCTGAATACTACTATGGAAAACTGTGATTATAACCCTCAACTAAATTGTCCAACACAAAAAAAAAATATATATATTTCCTGTACATCTCTCTAACCGCCGGCCCGGGGAGGGGGGGTAGAGAGGGGTTAGGGGAAGGGAGGGGAATTAGGGAAGAGGGGATTAAGGGATGGGAGGGGTTAGGGAGTGGTGGTGAAGGGTATTAGGGGATGGAGGGGGCAGGGAAGGAGAGGGGAGGGAGAGGGGAGGGGGAATGGAGGGGGTTAGAGGAGGGAGGGGTTAGGGGAGGGAGGGGGATTAGGGAAGGGGGATTAAGGAAGGGGAGGGGGGTAGGGAGTGGTGGTGAAGGGGATTAGGGGAGGGGAGGGGAGGGGAGGGGATGGGGAGGATTTGGGAAGGGGAGGGGAAGGGAGTAGGGAAGATGGGAGGGATTAGGGAAGGGGAGGAAGGGGGACGGGGCGGGGACGGGGTAGGGAAGGATAGGGAGGGGGAATTAGGGAAGGGAAGGGGAGGGGGCCGGCGGTTAGAGAGATGTACAGAAAATATATATTTTTTTTTGTGCTGGACAATTTTTTTTTGTGTTGGACAATTTAGTTGAGGGTTATAATCAGGCATGTGAGGTATTGATATGAAGGGCTCGATGAAGGGTAATGTATTAATCGAGTCTTTCATATCAATACCTCACATGGCTGGCTTTGTAAAAAGGAAGTCATTTTTCGATTCTGGTCGTGACCCCACCCCACGACGAGGGTTAAAATTACGATCTTCTTAATCCACTCGTCGAGACCTTCAATTTGATAGGTCACGTGACCACCTCGAAACTTCGATTTTTATGATGGGCGTGACCCCCACCCCCACATAAAATGAAAAAAACGTCATTTTTGTAATGTATTCATCGAGCCCTTCATATTAATGCCTCACATGCCTGGATTTGTAAAAAGGAAGACGTTTTTCGGCTCTGGTCGTGACCCCACCCCACGACGAGGGTTAAAATTACGATCTTCTTAATCCACTCGTCGAGACCTTCAATTTGATAGGTCACGTGGCCACCTTCTCGAAACTTCGATTTTTATGATGGGCGTGACCCCCCACCCCCACATAAAATGAAAAACGTCAATTTTGTAATGTATTCATCGAGCCCTTCATATTAATACCTCACATGCCTGGATATGTAAAAAGGAAGTCGTTTTTCGGCTCTGGTCGTGACCCCACCCCACGACAAGGGTTAAAATTACGATCTTCTTAATCCACTCGTCGAGACCTTCAATTTGATAGGTCACGTGACCACCTTCTCGAAACTTCGATTTTTATGATGGGCGTGACCCCCACCCCCACGATGAGGGGAGATAACTTTGTATGATTAAGTTAGGAACGTGAAGTGATTGGGTGATTACTTATTTCAAGCTCTTCGAGCTTTTGGTTTTTGGTATACATTGCTCTAGCCATTATATCCACGTTATTAAACGCGATTCGCCTTTTTATGACGGGCGCGACCCCCACCCCTCACGACGAGGGGAGATAACTTTGTATGATTAAGTTTATGAGAATCAAGCAATCTGATTGGTTAATTAGCGTTAGGAACGTGAAATGATTGGGTGATTACTTATTTCAAGCTCTTCAAGCTTTTAGGCATCAAAAAGTGGTTTGCCGGTTCAAAAATCACCTCTTTTCCGTGTACCGTACACGATTCGATTTCCGACGTAAAATCCGTAAATGGATTTCTTTGTACGCCTCCATAGGGTTTCAGTGTTAAAATCGTGTACAGACGCGGATGATTTAGAATCAGCAAGATGATGATTTAGAAACGATAAAACGTTTTTTTGCTCGCAATTTAACACTGAATCCTATGGGGGAAACCCATTTGCCGATTTCAATCAAAACGGTACATGTACGTGTACGTAAAATTTCATGCGTTTTTTTTTCACTCTTGGATACAATCAGTGATGTTTGAATCGGCAATGGCGATTCTAACATCACCCTAAAAACGTTAAAATCGTGCACCTGTACACGATTTTAACACTAAATCCTATGGAGGTGTACATCGATGTACGTGTACACGAACACGTACATGTACGTTGATGCTTGAATCGGCCTTTATTACCTACTTATTGCGATGGTTTATTTTAAAAGAAGTTAATTTTATTTCTATTATAAGATAACCCAACCAGGTGTCTTATATGTGTTTGCAAAGTTTTTTCAGACCTCATAAGCCAGGTTTCTCTCAAGACTTCCAGTATCTTCATCAGCATGTGCTATACCCTATGGTCCAGGGGTAAATGGCTGAACTTTATATTAACTAAACTGATTCCCTTTTAACATACTGTTTATACCATTGTATGAACAGTTTGTTAACAGGAAATAGGTTTCCCTTTTGATAAACTCCCTCTCATTAAGATAGAGAGTTTCCACTGTCAATAAACCCTCTATCAATAAAAATTAATGTCCAGACTATTTGATGGTTCAGCCTTTTCTGACAGCATATCACAAATTGAAGACAGTGGATTTGAAGGCTACCCACTAAGCGTAAGGCTTGAATGATCAATAACAACCCTGCATTTTGCTCATACATGTATATATGACTGAAATTCATAATTACAAAATAAGAGTCTGTGAAAGAAGTCAGTTGCATTGGGAAGTGGTGTTATGCCCTTATATGATATCTACTATTCATGGTGAGAAGAGTCATTTTATTGTGAGATCTGATTAGATTACATTTATGTTAGTTACATAAATAGAGGATATTAAATGAGTGTTTTTCTCATGTAATATTTATGAAACGAGTCTAAGAATTTTCCGTTTGGGCGAGCCTCTGGCGAGCTCAAACGGAAAATTCGGACGAGTTTCATAAATATTATTTGAGAAAAACACTCATTTCATATCCTATTTATCATATGACACACACACGCACAAATTAGCCACTTAGTAAGACTTTTTAACCCATCAATTAACTTGAGTTGCAGACGGCACTTGGAAAAAACATCCTCGTATAACTAAAAATTTTCATTTTTTGCTTCCAAAACATAGGTTATGACCCCTCATTGGAACGAGCGTGTCTAATATTTATGAAACGAGTCTAAGAATTTTCCGTTTGGGCGAGCTTCTGGCGAGCCCAAACGGAAAATTCAGACGAGTTTCATAAATATTATATCAGAAAAACACTCATTTCATATCCTATTTATCATATGACACACACACGCACAAATTAGCTACTTAGTAAGACTTTTTAACCCACCACTTAATTTGAGTTGCAGACGGCACTTGGAAACAACATCCTCGTATAACTAAAAATTTTCATTTTTTGCTTCCAAAACATAGGTTATGACCCATCATTGGAACGGGCGCGACACGCTTGTTCCAATGAGGGGTCATAACCTATATTTTGGAAGCAAAAAGTGAAAATATAAAAAAAAAGAATGGCGTTTTTCTTGTAAGTAAAAGATTAATACAATATTACCCACCCTGAATAGGACAGATAACGTAAATTCTCCCTACTGAAATTATGCAAATGTGACCCAGTTGTATTCTGTTTAGCCAATCAAATTGTCCAGTTTTGAAATTGACCAATGGAAGCTCCAAACTCTAATTATGCAAATTATGAAAATGTGGCCCAGTTGTATTTTGTTCAGCCAATCAAATTGTCTAGTTTTAAAATTGCCCAATGAAATTGGCGGAAGGCTTTATTTATCACTGATCAATATGAAAACAAAATATCAAATTTTTAAAGTGAACAAAACGGACGAGTCATATGATAAATGATAATTCGTTTAAATTACTTTAACTTTTTTTCAAAATCGCGAACCACTGATGGTGTTTAATGGAGAACGGTGAATGTCTGTCCGCATTCCCATGTTACTAGCCCCTATCCTGTACTACTAATCACCCCTGTTGACCCAGAGGAGATGGAGTTGTGGCCCAAACTACACAAGCTTTTCTGATCAATTTGCATCACTTGTATGAAAGATAAGAGCTCATAGGAAAATAATTTAAAGGCATGAAAAAAACGTGTTTTCAGAGCCGCTGACCTTCCCACTCACCCCCGCCTTGTGTTCGGAAACAATTGACGCCCCCCCCCCCCCCCACCCCAATGATTTGTATGTGAAAAATTACAAACAAAATGGATCGATAAAGTTGATAGGCGTATTTTATTTCTATATATATGTTATACCGATTTATGTAATTTGGGCAGAAATTAAACAGCGACAAGCTCTGTGTAACTTTTTGGACCTATAACACCAGGGTCATGCAACATGTTTTTCGTTTTCACGTGGTTTCCACGCCTAAGCACTTTGATAGTATTTTAGAGCCGAGGCATTTCACAGACAGGGAAGTGGCGACAGGAGATGTGTGGGGGTGTGTCACACCCCCTCCTCCAATCCTGGCCAAAATTTCCTATAATTGAAAATTCGGAGGGCAACTCATGAGTAGTTGAAAATTCCATCTATCTGGATTTTAGAGCTTCTTTCTTGATGCTCATGTCTCCTTTACTTCCCAAACTTCCAACTCGGTTTCAAATCGGCAAAAATTCTAACTGTTACTATATATTTACAACTATAGTGTTCGCAATATCGAGCTTCATAAGTATGCATGATGTCAATCGGTACGAGATCTCTTTAGTATGTTTACTTATCGTGCTAAAAAAATCCTCGAAATGCACTTCAAGAAAATCACATCATTTAAAATCGTTATCCTGATTTAATTCCATCATTCACAGTTACAAAATGATGAAACATCGAAAACTGATCATTCCTGCAAAAGATTTGTTTTAATGCTAGGACAGTGAATTGCTCAAAGTTCTCAGCTTCAGCATTTGTTTAGCACATATTCAATTTCCAGAATAATACCAAACAATAATAACCTGATAATTCTGTTATAAATGTGTTGGCATTTCAGTCACTAGAATCAATTTTATGCCCCCTTTCATGGCTTCATTTTCAAAATCTTTCTCGGTAGTGAATTTCCAACTGGTGGAGGGACCGGGGGAGGTTTCCCCCTCCCGACTCCTCCTCCTAGTTGAAAAATCACTACCCCCCCACACACACACACTCACACACTCCCAATCGGAAACCACATTCCTGAACCGAGGCATTTCACAGAAACTACATACAAACGAGAAACATTTGTGTTTTAAAACAACTTACCCAAGACACAGAGAGTACAAGGTATCGGGGTAAGTGAGGTCGCCCCATTATTTCGAAACCTTCAAAGCACAAATGGAAGATAGTCCCTCCAGTGGAGGTCCAGTTTCGCTCGAAGGTGCGTTTGCACCCGTCGCATATCCTCTGGCTACGGACCTGTACCAGTGTGTGACTGTGCCCCAGCCCTAACAAATTTCGAAATGCTCAAACCAGTAACCATGAACTATGTTTTGGAAGCCAAAAATGAAACAGTACCAATTTTTAGACCATCAGTATTTTTACCAGTGGGGATTTCTTGTGTACAGTCGGGGGTGATTTGGCTAACGTTTTAGGTATGGGGTTAATTAAGTACAGGAACATGTTGGACGGCAAAGTACAAATGGTTATGTGTCGTAGATTCAGGATCCCGATCTCTGAACTTCCCACGTGAACTCTTTTTAACCGGTAAAGTTATTGCTTGTGGGAGTACATGGGTGATAATGTGTTTTTTATTTATTTATTACCTCCTGAAGCATGCATGTAGAAGATTTGTTACGAGGTGATAGTACTAACAGCTGTCGATTCTATCGAGCCAAGATGTTTGCAGTCAGTAAACGGTATGATAAAGGTAGGCAACATGTGTCGGTGGAGAATGTAACCGATCTTACTTGTTAAAAAGTAATGATTGTGGAAGTAGTTAATGCTATATACATATATCTGAGTCGGGAATTCTCTCATCATTTTTGATGTGCTGAGTAATGGAACTGTTCTTTGACTTTTTCTTCTGACGTTGCGCTTCAATTGACTTTCTCGGAAGTTTGTTCCAAGTACAGACTCGTATCTCTTGGTTACTGATGCGCATTGCGAGCAAATGAACTCGGATCAGGGGTCAAAGTAGTTAAGCTGTCTGAATGTAGTGGCTGCCCCACTAAAGTTGGACAGCCACTACCTTCAGACAACTGAACTAGGGCAAATAGTAGAGACAACATCGAATGACCTTTATGGGTTTTTTAGCCAGCCCTGATTATAGCCTTGATTGGTGGCCGTGTCCCCAGATGTTCGGCTCAAGCTGGGAAGTCGAAAAACGGTATTTGATGTATATATATATATGTATTATTTTATCGACTTTTTTCTTTATTTTATTCTTCGATTTTGTTCGGTCCACATAATAGAATAGACTTATTTATTTATTTATTTATTTATTTATTTATTTATTTATTTATTTATTTATTTATTTATTTATTGTGTTTAAGGTCACATACTTCTGCACAATGGCTAATCTTGACCACGTATAGAATTGAATAGAATTGAATGGAGTTGAAAAGAATAGAATAGAATATAATAGAACTGAACAGAATAGATTAGAATAAAACAGATTTTTATTTATTTATTGGTGTTTAAGGTCACATACGTATGCTCAATGGCTAGTCGTGATCGTAACAGCTGAAAAACACACACAGGCCCGAGCCAGTCATCTAAAAAGCTAGACTCCAGCCATCGTTTTTGACGGTGTGCAATGGTCTAGTGGCTTAGGTGTTGGACTCCTGGTTGCCAGGCGGTGCTGCCGATGATTCAACTCCCGGCAGGGGATCAAAAACAACATTCTAAATTCCTCTAAAACATGATAGTGTCATTCTAAACACACACACACACACACACACACACACAGTCGTGTTTAGGCGTCGTTGTGGGGGCTTTAATTTAACAAACAGGTCCCCACAAAATCCGGAAGACAAACCCTAACTCATTGTTTTCTTTGTGAAGACGTGGAGAAAACAATAGAAATTCTTGTGGGGCGCAAACACTATAGTCTGGGTTCTCACAGAGTCGGGAAGACAGACCCCACCTCCTACAAATGCGTCACCACATATCTTTCTCACACATACACACACTCTCCAATACACACACACTCACCCCTGTCTCTCTTTATTTTTATGATTATATGAGTGTTCGCGCCTTTAATCCTCGAGCAGATATCTACGCCGGGGCGGCGGAAGCTCGATAAAAGTCGAGGGGCACAAGTTTACAATGCCACCATGGTTCGACCCAATTTGAGAAAGTTTACAATCGTATATCGGTAATTATACCATGATTATCTATAAAAGCTATATATGAAAAGCCTATGACATAAATTTTAGCTTTATACACCAACCGTGGTGAAAACGCCAGCAATTGGATTTCAAGAGTTCAAAAAATTTACTCCTACAGTGGAACTACATCCAAGCTGTCCTTTTGTGACGTCGACCTGAATGCGAACTTGTTTAAATTTATCGCACGTCGCCTCGCGAAGAGTGAAATGAAAGTGGCAAGTATTTATTACGTTTTTAAATGGGTTTACCTCTTAAGATGCCAAAAATTAACAAACATGCATTGTCTCATGTTAATAAAGCATCCATAACTCGAAATAGTATGTTATTATGTTATTATTATTTCATTTCGTTTCGGCGATAAAATTGACAGCGGAAGTACCGCTCACCGATGCTCATGTTAACAAAAACAAATTCTCACGTTTGTACAGTAAAATCGAGAAAAAATAATAGCGACTCTTAATAATGTGACGATCATGGTATAAATAAAATATACCCATAGTAGCTTGGTGTACCATGGTGGGACTCAAACCTCTACCATCGCCGAGCTGGAACCGAATAGAGCCCACTCTCTAATAGTCTTAATGGCGGTAAAGGATTGATTTTTGACAATCTATCACTCCAACGCAAACTGCCGGGAATTCTAACCGCGTGCATGCCCCCCTCAGACCCCATTTGAGGCAATAAGAAAGCTAGGCTTGTGTGATTCAAGTGAAATAAAATAAGGCTAACCGGGTGGTAAGGGATTTGTAAATCCCACATCGTCCCTGCGCACCTTCGGCGCGCTAAAACCTTTCATTCATTCAGCTTGGTGTACCAAATGTTCACCACTCGTGGTGAAGTGGTGATGACCGCGCGCCGAAGGCTCGCGGTTAACACCACTTTACCACTCGTGGTGAACATTTGGGACACCAAACTACTATGGGTGCATTCTATATATGCACCATGACTCGCTACCGTCTCTCGTTCAGATCGATGAATATGCCGCTCTGTGGTCACTGTCTTGTCCGTTTCTTCTACTTCAATCATCTTCCAACTCGAAGGTCCACCTTCGGGTTGGAAGATACACGGTTGAAATAGAAGAAATGGACCGAAGCGACCGAATGTGGGATTCTTTGGCTAAATATTGTTTGGATTTTCAAATAATGTTGCAGGAATGTCTGTATATTGACACGTTTGCATGCGCCCATCTTAACTCATTGTGTAAGTGCGAAACTTTGTCTATGGAAAAAGGGGGGCGCGGTGGCTCAGTAGGTAGAGGTGCAGGCTGCAAGCCGAGAGGTCCTCGGTTCGAATCCCACCTGCGGCAACCGCGTTGTGTCCTTGGGCAAGACACTTCGCCTCCATTGCCCATGTGGGGGCACGGTGACGGTGACGACGTCGATGGTGCACCTGTCTTCAACCAATGCTAACCCTGCTTGTGTGGAGTTAGTATGTTGGGGAGCTGGCAGTTGCTCGCCGTTGCTCGGTGGTTCTCTCCGGGTACTCAGGCTTCCTCCACCCGTAAAACTGTCGTGATCATGATTAGCCATTGTGCAAAAATATGTGACTTTAAAACACCAATAAATAAATAAATCTATGGAAAAAACTGGAGGGGCACGTGCTCCCTGGCGCCACCACCGCTTCTGTGTCTATATGCGACATCAGAATGCAATGCTATCATCCTAAATGACGACTTACTGACTTGTTTCCCTTCATGGGGAACCACTCTCCTACTTGCACCCCTTCCCACCCCATCCCACCCCGTGAAACATTTTCTGGCGTCGCCGCACCCATTTCGCTGAGGTGCGCAGAAAATGTCAAAGTTGATCTCCATTGTTACCCATAATTTTGCCTATAATCGATATCTTCCGAACAATAAAAAGAACATCTGTCAGTCATTGTAGATCAATGAAAAATGCTTTTCATCACTGCATGGCTCCATGTGCTGACATTTCACGTTCCACCTGTAAAATTGAGTATGTTTTTGGCCATATGGGACAGTCGTGTACAAAAGTAGATCATAGTCTGAGTACGCTGCCACACGAGTATTCTTAAAGTGTGTATTTTTGTAAGGAGATGACTCCAAATTATCACTGTATTGATGCTGGGTGGATTCAGGCCTAAATATTTAAAGTTTAACAAGCTTAGAAAAGGCATTAAAATGGACAAACAAAATTCAGTTAATGGACCTCCGGATTCAACAGGCCTGTACAACTGGGCAAACGATTGTTTCGTTCGCCTGCCGTTCGTCTAAAATAAATAAGGCGGTCGAGTTTTCGTTCACCTACAGAGTGGAAGCTTGCCTTGTGATTTCTAAATTAATACATCCCTTCACCTATCGAATCGACAGCATCTACCCACGCAGTTTACAAATGGAACTGTTAAAAAGAAGAATTAAAAAAATTAAACAAAACCATATCATGCGATCCCTTGTTGGAACGAGCTATTTCCAATAAGGGATCACACGATATGGTTTTGTTGAAATTTTGTAAATAGAAAATTGAGGAAAATAATTAAAATAGCACAGTCTGATATCGTGTTAGTTGGGTAAAGGGATTTAATCCGTTATCCAACGCAGACGATATCAAATTTTATTATTTTAAATATCATTTTTTTAAATTTTTCAAAACGTTTCAACAAAACCATATCATGTGACCCCTCGTTGGAACGAGCTCGACGAGCTCGTTCCAACAAGGGGTCACATGATATGGCTTTGTTGAAATATTTTGAAAAATAATATTTTTTCAACTGCTGAATTTGCATATTACGCGGGCGGATGCGGCCAATTCGTTGGGTAAAGGGATTTAAACAGGGTTACCGTTTTGATGGGTACGGTGTTTGGGGTTGGTCGGTATTAATTGTACTCAGGGGCGGATTTGGGAATTGTGATTAAATGAGGGTCGTGGAAGTCCATCGAATCTAAATTGTTAACGGGTTCTGTGTGTCAGTTCTGGGAAAGTATCGTAGTACACAAGTACATCCTGAATGTCTTGTCATAAAATACTCTGGTATGTGAGGTTTGTCCAATAGCATAGGACACCAGTACATGCGTCCTGGTCTTGTCCCAAAATATTCCGTAAATCAGGTTTATACGTTACGAAAAAGTAGCGTGGAACACAGTACACCTCGGTCTTGTCCCAAAATACCACGTAAACCAAGTTTATACGTTTCGGAAAAGTAGCATGGAAAACCAATACACTCTGGTCTTGTCCCTAAATACCCGGTAAATCAGGTTTGTCCGTTACGGGAAAGTAGCATGGAACACCAGTACACCCTGGTCTTGTCCAAAAATACCCCGTAAACCAGGTTTGTCTGTTACGGAAAAGTAGCATGGAACACCAGCACACCCTGGTCTTGTCCCAAAATACCCCGTAAACAGGTTTGCCCGTTACGAAAATGTAGCATGTAACACCAATACATCCTTGTCTTGTCTGAAAATATCTTGATACACCAACTTTGTACGTTACAGAAGAGTAGCATGGAACACCAGTACATCCCGTTCTTCTCCTTACATACCCCGTAAACCAGATTGTCTGTTACGGAAACGTAGCATGGAACACCAGTACACCCTGGTCTTGTCCCTAAATACCCGGTTACACCAGGTTTGCCTATTTTTCGTTCGCTTCTTTGCTCGATCTTCGACAAATATCGTTCTTCGAATTACCATTGTATTCTCCTCTTCCAGAACTATGATATACTTTGTAATGGTGATAAAATTTCTTGTTTTTGAATGACAATGAAATGCTATGATGGAACTCACTATTTGGAAACAGTTCTCTTACTTAACCCTTTACCTAACATGAAAAGCAGACGACACTTGCAAAAAAAATTCTTGAATAACTAATTTTTTTCATTTTTTGTCTCAAAAACATAGGTTATGACCCCTCGTTGGAACGAGCTCGACGAGCTCGTTCCAACGAGGGGTCATAATCTATGTTTTTGAGACAAAAAATGAAAATATTTTGAAAATTAATTGGCGATTTTTGAGAATAGCGCTGGCCGGTTTTGGCCGTTACGTTGGGTAAAGGGTTAACTCTAATTTCAGCCTGGTTGTTGAGCAAAGACATTAGTATAATTAAACTGAGATCACACTAGTTTAAGAATGGGTTTAAATCAAATACAAGTGTACTTAAAGTGCCTCGCTGTCGAGCAAAGACAACAATTATAATTAAATGGAGTTGGATGTTTAAATTGGAATATATATATAGATATATATAATTAATGGTCGGGCGATGGTTCGAGATTCGAACTGATTTCGAATCTTGCCACTGATTCGGTTCGATTCGAAACCAGCTCGAGTATTCCAAAAAATCGAATCCTGGAAAGATTTGGATTTCATACAATTCTTTATTGTAGACTTTCTGAAGATAACACACCCTACAGTTTTTTGATGAATTAGGTTGAAGGTATCCAGTCAAACTAGATAGCACAAAATGCAGTTGGAAAATTCATAAACATCTGAAAGATAATGGAGATTGCGTTACGGCTCGTTTGCACAATAACTCGATAGCACAAAATGCAATCGGAAAATTTATAAACATCTGAAGGATAAAGGAGATTGCGTTACGGTTCGTTTGCACAATAACTAGACAGAACAAATTCAGTCGGAAAATTCATAAACATCTGAAGGATAACTTTAGGCGATTGCGTTACGGCTCATTTGTACAATAACTAGATGCACAAATTCAGTCGGAAAATTCATAAACATCTGAAGGATAGTGGAGATTGCGTTACGCCTCGTTTGCAGAATAACGAGATAGAACAAATTCAGTCGGAAAATTCATAAACATCTGAAGGATAGTGGAGATTGCGTTACGCCTCGTTTGCAGAATAACTAGATAGCACCAATTACAGTCGGAAAATTCAAAAACATCTGAAGGATAGTGGAGATTGCGTTACGCCTCGTTTGCAGAATAACTAGATAGAACAAATTCAGTCGGAAAATTCATAAACATCTGAAGGTTAGTGGAGATTGCGTTACACCTCGTTTGCAGAATAACGAGATAGAACAAATTCAATCGGAAAATTCATAAACATCTGAAGGATAGTGGAGATTGCGTTACGCCTCGTTTGCAGAATAACTAGATAGCACCAATTACAGTCGGAAAATTCAAAAACATCTGAAGGATAGTGGAGATTGCGTTACGCTTCGTTTGCAGAATAACTAGATAGAACAAATTCAGTCGGAAAATTCATAAACATCTGAAGGATAATGGAGATTGCATTACGGCTTGTTTGCACAATAACTAGATTGCACAAAATCAGTTGGAAAATCATAAACATCTGAAAGATAGTGGAGATTGCGCAACAGGCTCGTTTACACAATAACTAGATAGAACAAATTCAGTCGGAAAATTCATAAACATCTGAAAGATAGTGGAGATTGCGTTACAGGCTCGGTTGCCCAATAACTAGAGAGAACAAATTCAGTCGGAAAATTCATAAACATCTCGTTCCCTGAGTTCCAATGTTTTCTATGTGCCAGTAGGTACATACAACACATTGGAACTTAGGAGACGATCTGGAGGATAGTGGAAATTGCGTTACGGCTCGTTTGCACAATATATCGTCCGTTAAGTGCACCAAGGTGCCATCTGCAATGCTTAAGCATTGCAGATGGCGCCTTGTTGCACTCAAAGGACGATAAATGTTTTTTTCTTCGACCATCTTTGTGATACCTGTTAATTTTCTAATAGTCTAGTATGCCTATTGATATTGAGTTCCTGACGGAGATATCTATTTATTTATTTTTTATTTATTTATTTATTTTATTTATTTATTTATTTATTTATTTATTTATTTATTTATTTATTTATTTATTTATTTATTGGTGTTCAAGGTCACATACTTATGCACAATGGCTAATCAGGACCGTGGTAGTTTTGCTTGTAGAGGAAGCCGGAGTACCCGGAGGGAACCACCAAGCAACGACGAGCAGCTGCCAGCTCCCCAACATCGTAACTCCGCACTGTAGCACAGGCATGGTTAAATTGGTTTAAGACAAGCGCGCCATCGACGTGCAGTACGCCTTGGTACACGGTGTCATCGTGCCCCCATGTGGACAATCGGGGTTAAGTGCCTTGCCCAAGAACACAATGCGGAAGTCCGATTCCATCGCTCAGACGGTCACCCATCTGAGAACGAACCGGGCTCGACGTTCTTTAACTTCGGTGATCTGACGAGAACCGGTTACCGCAACGCCACCGCACCCTCTCTGACGGAGATAGAAAGCACCAATGAGTCGTAGTATCGAAACAAGGTGGATTCGATTCGAGATTCGATTCGGTTTCGAACCTTCTGCTTGATTCGATTCTAGAGAAACACCGTGATTCGCAGGGTCCTAATTTGTCGTAGCTTTAAGGTGGGGTTCGGGAGAGCAGTGGCTCAGTGGTAGACTGTTTAGACTGTTAGACTTCTATGCTAGAGGTCCCTAGTTCGATCCCCGTTCGGGACGACCAGCGTTGTGTCCTTGGGCAAGGCACTTTATCCCGGTTGCCTACATGGGGGCACGATGACACCGTGTACTAAGGCGTACTGCACGTCTTGAACCGCTGTAGTCCTGCTTGAGCGGAGCTTGAATAGAGTTAAAATGTTGAGGAATTGACAGTTGCTCGTCGATGCTCGGTGGTTCTCTCCGGGTGCTCCGGTTTCCTCCACCCGTAAAACTGTCACGGTCACGATTAGCCATTGTGCGTACGTGTGTGACCTTAAACACCAATAAATAAATAAATAAATACAGTAGGGTTCAAAGAGGGACCATAAGCTATGTTTTGGGGGCAAACAATGAAAAAATAATGAAAATTCAATTCTGATTTTTGTGAATAGCGATGGCCAGTTTTTCCGTCCCGTTGGGTAAAGGGTTAATGCAACTTGGAATTTAACCATTTAAATCTTCTTTGATACAGCTCATTGATCTTGGTCAAAGAAGATATACTCCGTTAGATTTGAGGCGTGGTGACTCAATGGTTAGAGCATTGGATTTTAAACCGAAATGTAGACGGTTCGATCCTGACCAACGGTTACTGCTTGGTGTTCTTTGGTAAGACATTTCACCCCGATTACCCACATGGGGGCACGGTTGCGCTGTGTACTAAGGCCTACCGCAAGTCGATGGTGCACTTCACTTGCCTTCAAAGTTCAACCGCTCCTAACTTTGTGTGCAGATTTAGTAAGAAGGAGAGTATGCTAGTTGGAGACTTTGACACTTGCTTGCTGCTGCTCAGTGGTTCTCTCTGGTACTATACTGGTTGTTGAAAAGTGCCGTTAAACCCCAATAAACTAACAAATTTAAATTTCGTTAAGTTCGTACAGTGCGTGGAGAGTGGATTGTAACTAAATCACCCGTAGAGTGGAGTTATCACCCAAAGTATCACTTTCAAATTCTGTATTTATGGACAAAAAACACAAGCAATGTTTCAGCCAATGGACCTCCGGGTTCAACCACACGTGCTGTAGTTTCTTCTCAGAAAATAAAGTCCTCAAAGGAAATTCAGTCATAATTCCATGGTGACAAGAAACTGACCCTTCGGTCGGAACTAAAAGCTAAAATCGTTACTTGTCACCGCACTATGTCGCATCGCACTCAACCCTCGCATCGTATCCAGGGTGCAGGGCCTAACAACTTTCGGCTTTTAACTTTTTATCTCAGTGCTATCAGTTAATTTTGCCGCCAGCCTTTTTCATTACAATTTGTCAGACGGGTCACAAGAAGCAGTTTTTTAAATTCATTTTCCCAATTGGCAATTACCATGTACTTGTTGTAGCTTTGAAGGCACCATGGCTGAGTACACACTTTATATTGTTACGTGGTTAATCACCGTTACGTACAATGTTTGTACAATAAATAGACTGGTATATTACCATTAAATTAGCATACGTCCTAATCAGTGATGTTGAAAATAATACACAATCAGCTGCTCGTCAAATTGGCAATTATTAAGAAACATTAACTGATGTAGCAGGTGGTTCTATAATTGCCGATAACTTTGCCAATCAAATCGATTAAATCCACAAAATGCTTAATTATTTATTTATTGGGATTTAACGACACATTCTAAAGCCAGGGTCACCTCGTGTCGGACAGTTTTACTGATAGAGGAAGTCGGAGTACCCGGAGAGAACCAACGAGCAGTGGCAAGCAAGTGGACCATCGACATGCACAACGCCTTAGTACACAGCACCACGGCGCCCCCACATTGGCAATCGGGTTGAAGTGCCTTGCCCAAGGACACAACGCAGTACGCCTGATGGGGATCGTGCCGTAGATCTTTGAAGCCCAATGCCGTAGCTGCTGAGCTACCACGCTCCCCATCTTGTCAGTTAAAAAGAGGGCATGCAGTCATATTGTGAAGGGAGTGCAGACCATAAAATGCTCAACAGGAATTAGCGACGAAGGACATTCACCGGTAATTTCAACTGAACATTTTCATGTCCCCCGCCCTCCACACACCCACAAACACACACAGCAGTGCTTCAGTTCTGGGTTGCGCCAAAGCGATCTCCCACCAATAGCGCGCCTTATTTGCAAATGGGGTACACTTTCTCTCGCGCTCATAAAGTAAAACTATCAGCAGTGCTGTAAATCGAATAATTTCTACCCTACACCCCAGGGCTGCCTGGGCCTAGAGCCCAGGTAGCCCTGGGATGTGGTGTAAAAATTATTAGATTTATTCTGTACTGCTTATATCTTTGGAGCCCGAGATCAGGCGTGTCGGAGGGAGCTGTATGTTGTTAACAGAGACTAATAAATTAGACATACCGTTGTTGGTGCCCAGAACTGGATGCATCACTCTGAAATCAGTTGGGTTAAAAATCACCCCAAATGAACTGGGTTGAGTGAATATCAACCCACTTGGGTTCATTTTAACTCGACCCAGTTCATTTGGGTTATTTTTAACCCCACTGATTTTAGAGTGAACGTTTTGTCTCCATTCATTAATATAGACATAATGGAAGTTATTTCACCCACATATATAAACTGTGTTATAACAGCTATTGGTCCTGTCAACAGAAAAAAACTTTATACCTCTGTTTCAGAAAGGTACTCATTCTTAAAAATAGGGGGGAGGGGGCAGGGCTTGTTTCCATCCGTTGACGTCCCTCGGCCGATATGCCCTTGATTCCGATACAGAGATTTAAAAGCTCTTTAAATTCTTTAAGGTGTGTTGAATTTCCATCATGATTTAATTATTTATTTTTAATTTAACGAACAATTAACTGACAGTGTGATAGAGATGAGAAGCATACTTCAACTGCTTTTGACATGCATTAACATACTTCACACACGTGTTCAGCATTTCTTCAATATAAATGGATTCATTTAGTCTCAACATCCCTCATTCGAAGTCCCGGTCTGTCGAGAGAGAGAGAGAGAGTTGAGCTTCGGTAACATCATCTGATTCTCTTCATCACCCACCATACCTTATAGAGAAGAACCTCCACAGCCAAGTGAATTCTTTTCTGAAATTATTTTTACAAAGCTAAGACAGACCAATCAGATGTTTTGGCAGGGCGGCTTCAGTGGATCCTGTTTCAACGTTCCTATATAATCAACTTGTTAATATACCTCGCCACAGAACGGCTGCAACCGTGAGTATATGCGTGTTTCACCCCTCCTTTTCACATCCTTTTTATACACCTACCTGCTTCCACCCTACCTATGACACCTGTTGTTACACCTTGTTAATCTTTATCACCCTCTCACACTCCTCTAATCCTACTCTCCTTCACTAACTTACCCGAGTACTGTGCAATTAAAATTAATTAGCCGGAAGGTTACTATTGTTATGAACTTCCTTGTGACCCTAATTAACAAACAGGGTCATATCGAAGTCTTTGTATTTTTTTTTCCTTTTCGAAATGTCATGAGATTCCCTGAAAGGATCTTATTTGGCAACTTTATTCCATTGTGGAGATAACGTAAAGTATTTTTTATGGAAAGAGAATTTAAAATAAAAAATATTTTTTTAGGAAATATTTAGAAATTTTGTCGCGCTAGAATTTTAACACCTCGAACACTGGTGGTATCTTCCATGTCAGTTCAATGGGAGAAATTGGAAGAGTCTATTTTCATTATTTGGTGGTAGATCAATCAATATTTTCAACGTGCAGCATTGAGGCTGCACGTACGTTGAAAATATTGGTTGATCTACCCACACATTCACTTTACAGCCACTCTGCTTAATGGAAATGTGACGTATCATGTTCCTGTGACGGAAAAGTGGGCTCACGGATTCAAAGGGGTGAAACTTTACCTAAAGTACCAATAAATCGGGCATACAAGGCACGAAAATACATTTTCCTCCAAAATAGAGCTTTCCCCGACCACCCCTCCCCCTACTCACACACACTGAGACGAGCGCATCGAGTAAGTTCAGACGAGGGATTTATAACCTAATATCCTTAGGAAATGGAGATTTCAGTTTTTCGCCGTAAAACGTGTCGAAGCCGTTGCTCGTAACATACGTGAGCTAAAAGATTAGTCTTCATTCCATGCGAATTTTATAACCTGAGTCAGCATATTTTCAAAATCCATTATCATAATTTTTATCTATCAAAAATGTTTGCGATTCCCACGCTGGGATCGTTTCCAATGATGCTGTTAGTATGGTATTTGAACTATCAGAAATCTGTCAATGACAAAATTAACCTGTACGTGGTAAATGTATTGTTAATAAAGGGGATGTCCGCCACCTATCGATGAGTTTCAACATCTGAGAGAAGCGGAAGAGACTCAAAAAAAGTTTGAGCTGATGGCCCTCCGGGTTGAACCCAAACCGGGAGTCTATTAGCTGAAACTTTGCTTGTGCTGCTTAAGATTTTTTTCACAGAACATGAGTCATTACTTGGGTGGAGACTTCACACCATGGTTGTTTCAGTGGTTGTGGTGGGTTCAACTTCAGACTCTTACTAGGGGGTGGGGGGTTATAATCCAATTCAATTAAAAAGTTAAATGTATCGTTTAAAAAAAACTCTGCATTTTGTAGTTTTACAATGCAATTGTTAAAACTAGTGGTCGCAGAACATCAAAGGCTGTGTCAGCAGGCTCGTCACTAAGGGGATATTGAGTGTGACTCGACCCCCAATAATTTTCCAGTGGGGACATTTTCGCCTGGAATGAAATCGTAGATATCGATTCCCTCTTGCTATTGATCAATACTTTCTTACCAGACAGATTTGATACTTGGACTGATGTCTTAGGCACAGCCCGTCATTCAAATTCACATGCATGTACCCGGCTGTATTCGGGCTGTAGTATCCGAGTCGGTCTTTTGGGAGCTCAGCATGACCTATTTTTGGAGTACCGGTATGGTACGTGTTAATAAAATAAGAAGTTACGTCACGACTACCTTTTGTACATTTTATTTGTCCTCAAATAAATTTCCAATAAGTCTTTAGTTTTTTTGTTTGTTTTTTTGGGGGGTGGGGGGGGGTGTTAACTAAAATCTCGATTAACTAATATTCCAACTATATCATCAAGGCATGCCTTCTCTTTGAATGCATGCCTTAGTGATGTAGTTGGAATATTTTATCAATCGGGGCCAGGCATGTCATCCGGTACCTGTACCGGTATCGCCGGTTCCCTCATACTCCAACCGGTACCGGTACTGAAGCTTTTGTCCCGCCGGTACCGGTGTGACAGGAATGGAAGTCCGTAGGAAAATTAGTCCCTCTGGACTATTATTCCGCGGAATTATAGTCCTAGGTCTAACATTTCTAGGAATAGTAGTCCGCCGGACTACTATTCCTAGAAATGTTAGACCTAGGACTACAATTCCGCGGAATAATAGTCCAGAGGGACTAACGTTCTTGCGGACTTCCATTCCTTTTACACCGGAACAAAATTATTTTATGCGGAAATTCCTAATTGAAAGAGGGTAAACAGACTGATAATCCTGTATGGCACACTTGCACACACTGTCAACATATTTGTGAATAAACATATCGAAACACTCAAAAGGTGCATGTTCTGTCTGCACAACGACCTTAATAAGATCGACCATTTTGACTTTTCAAACGTGGCATCAAAGACAATGAAAGCGCCGTCATCGGTTACTTCAAACAAATTATTCTGTGGCGACATCAAAGTAATCACAAAGCACGATTTTCGAGCTTTATGATTACTTTGATGTCGCCGCAGAATAATTGTACGATGCCATGTTTGTCTTTGCGATCTTGGGGACTTAAATGTGAATTTCTCCCATCAAATTGTTGATTTGTTGCGGTAACGGTGCCGTCCCTGTACTGGTTATGTTGGTACCGGTGTGACAGGAATGATAGTCCGTAGGAAAATTAGTCCCTCTAGACTATTATTCCGCGGAATTATAGTCCTAGGTCTAACATTTCTAGGAATAGTAGTCCGCCGGACTACTATTCCTAGAAATGTTAGACCTAGGACTATAATTCCGCGGAATAATAGTCCAGAGGGGCTAACGTTCCTACGGACTATCATTCCTGTCACACCGGCGGTACTTTGACATGCCTGGTCGGGACTTGATTCATTACAGACGGGATAAATCAGTTTTACACCCTCACCTCCACCCATTCGGTCATCTTCGTGGCGCCCCCGCCTGACAGACAGGATGCTATGTGGGAGTTGCGTGTAGTGTGATGAAGTGATAACTAATAGTTTTACTTGCTTTCATGGTGGGCCAGATGTTCTTTGCATAATCACGCCCGACATCCTCTTGCAAAAAGCAAAATAGTACAACATAAACATAACATAATTTCACAAACATTGTTTTCTACATTGTCGTAAAGGGGGTGGCGACCCCGCCCCCTACTTCCGCCTCCGTTGGATACGAAATTTTTCAGTGATAACATATATACGAGTTCGTTCCAGTGGGGGGAGGGGGGGGGGGAGGGGGGGGTCACATGTTGTGGTTTGCTGAAATTTTGTGCAAACTTTGAAAACAAAATAATTCAAAAACAACTTTTTTTTATATCGCCTGCGTTGGATAAAGGGTAAAGCGAGGACATCAATATTGTATGTTCACATCTAGTGGACAATTAATGATCCTACAGTTGGACTTTAACTCTTTTGCCCAGCGTAACGGTCAAAGACGGCCAGCGCTATTCCTAAAAATCCCCAATTATTTTTCATTTTTTTGTCTCAAAAACATAGGTTATGACCCCTCTTTGGAACGAGCTCGTCGAGCTCGTTCCAATGAAGGGTCATAACCTATGTTTTTGAAACAAAAAAACAAAAAAAAATAGTTATTCAAGAATTTTGTTTGCAAGTGTTGTCTACTTTTCATGTCAGGTAAAGAGTTAAACCGAAAGGTCCACATTTCGATCCAAACCAGCGGTAACTGTGTGGTATCCTTGGGCAAGACACTAAATCCCGACTGCCCATGTTGGGGGCACAGTGGCAGTGTATATCAAGGAGTACTGCAGGTCGATGGTGCACTTGCCTTCAAACGCTGCCAACTTTGCATGTGCAAAGTTAGTTAGCTGGAGAGTCTGGCAGCAGCTCTGTCGTTCTCTCTGGGCACTTCGCGACTTCACCACCCGTAAACTGTCGACGCGATGTGTCCCTGGCTGTTGAAAGTATCGTGAAACCCAAATAAACAAACAAAACTATGATCCTACCCTCTATTCACACACAAGGACAGTTAACTTCCAAAGTAAGTTCGGAGGACTGTTATTCACAGATGGATTCATTTTTTAATGTTGGCATCTTGTAAGTTTGATGTGAATATGGACTACACGGTGAAACTATTCTACCCCCGCACCTTCACATGGACATTTCTGTAGGAATCCTCTTTATAAAACGGAACGTGTTTCTTATTCAAGGACGTTGTTTTTTTGCTGACTGAAGTATTGTATTTGAAAGCTATTTCCATCGATATCATGGAGAGCACGATGGCTCATTCGTTAAAGCATTGAACTTCTAATCGAAATGCCATATGTTCGATCCTGATCCGCGTCATCGGTGTTGATTCCTTGGACAAGACAATTCATCCCAACTGCCGAAGTGGGAACACGTTTTTTCAATGTGTTAAGGGGTACTGCTCGGCGTTGGTACACATGCCTTCAACATATGCCAACCACGTCGAGCCAGTTATTCGCCGCTGCTCACTGGTTCTCTCCGAGTACTCTTGCTTCCTCAGCCGTAAAAATACTAGGCAAAATATGACCCTGGCTGTTGAAAGTGTGATTAATCCCCAATAAACAACAACTCCCAACAACAAAATAAATTTGGGGATATCAAGAGAGGTTACTGAAATTGATTTTATAAATGTTTACTCCATCTTCTTCACGTTTACCCCAAAGCGTGTCTTCCAATTTTCGAATACGTTATCTCTCGACCATATTAAGAAATAGTGAATTGGCAAAGTGGTTTGATGTTTGTGTCAGATGAATTTCTCATCATCAGTTTCCAGGGAGTGTATTTTAGTGCAGGTCTGTTGGATAATCCACTTGCTTTTTTTGTTGAAAGAATTATTTGATGACTAACCTACGAACCTTTAACTCTTTACCTAAGGCCACACAAAATAAATTAATTGATTCTCAGGCAATTTTTTTCTTCACGTCAGTGCGGGAGGGAGGGTTTTATTTTTAATTTCTATTTTTCTTTTGCCAAAAAATGAGCAAACATGGAAAGGATTTTGGCTGTCTTTTTACACACAGAAATATAGAAAGTGCATATTTATACAAATAAATTCATTTTTAATTTGAAAAATAAAATATTCCTCTAAAAACAAACTGTAGGTACTGCAATTCAAAGGCTTCATATTCTGTCGATGCTCTTCATATTATCTTTGAAGTAAAAGTTTTTAATCTATGGGGATTTGCAGAAATTGTAACAAGGCAAACATACTGGAGGCGCAACTAAATAAATACGCATGAGCCAAAAAATGTAAAAAGTTTCGGGTCTCCCTGGGTTTGTACTAATATTGGAAGACACTGAAAGGCAATAAAAATATCCAATGCGAGGGTTCAAATTCAATGAGGGATTGCCTGAGAATCAAAACACTTTTTAGGCTAATATATGTGTAATATTTGCAAAAAGCAAATTTGGATGAATAAAAATATTTTATTCTCTGCCTCCGAAACATATCTTTGTTTTCTGCCTTTACACCCGTCCTGTTTCCCATTTCAAAGAACAGTGCCATTGTGGCTGGTTCACTTTTGAAACCTCATATTAAGTTAACGTCGATAACTAGCGTTTATCACTCGCCTATTACCTTTCCTTACCAGTGGCACCTATAGTCGCCATGCTTCATATACCATGGTGTAGTATAAACCAAGTAACAGAATTTATTAACCCTTTAAACCCGAGAGAGCATGATACGTCACAACCTCATTAAGTGGGATGGCTGCTCAGTGAATGTGTTGAGTAGAGCAATCAATATTTTCAATGTGTAGCCTTGAGGCTACACGTTGAAAATATTAATTGGTCTACCCACAGATAATGAATATGGACTCTTCCGATTGCTTCAATTGAACTGACATGGAAGATACCACCGGGGTTTAAAGGGCTAAAGGCACAACACGTCGCTAATTTGAAAATATATTGGCTCTCAGATTTTGCTTGTGTGTGAAAGAGCATTTTTAAAAAAGCGTATGCAAAGTGTAAGACATCAGAAGCAACGCGAAATTATTTAAATCTGCAGTTAAAACGCTTTTACCCCTTGAAATCTGGTGGTATCTTCCATGCCAGTTCAATAAAAACAATTGGAAGGGTCCAAGTTCATTATTTGGGTTAGACCAATCAAAAAAGTCTACCTCACATGTTTACCGAACAGCCATGCTATTTAATAACGTTATGGCGTATCGTGTTCCTGGCCGGAAGAAAGGCCGTTAAGGTTAAAAGGGTTAATGTAGAAGAAATTTCAGAAACCACGATACTGCGAAAATATAAACGAAGTTACCCGAAAGTTATCGGAAGTGAACACATCATTTCTGAATACACGCGGTTTCTAATTTTAACTCTGCTGCTGTTCTAATAAATGACTGCCACGACAAAAACTGTGCATTATTTTAGCACTAACTGGGTATAAGTAGAAAAAAAACCTTTGTATTCTTTCATATAATTGCAGTTATGTACCTTTCAGATTGCTGTTGTCGATAAACATACTGGGGTTTTATTGGATACATAACTGCAATTTATATGAAAGAGTACAAAGGTTTTTTCTACTTATACTCAGTTAGTGCTAAAATAATGCACAGTTTTTGTTGACGCGTACGCTATAAATAGCCGCGAGTGCAAACAAGCTTCATATTTGAGCTTCTGAGAAAGCTGATTTCGACGAATATGGAAAATGACATTGCCTCGAAATTCTCCGTGAATGATTGGCTAACCAGTTCGGATAGAAAAACTGTGGAAGAGTTTTTCAAGTATCTGATAAATTGTTAATTTAATCGAATCGAACGCTTTCTAACGGATGATATATAAACATGAGGGTACTTTTGCGTAACGGAAATTGTGTTTTTACTAAATGGTCAATTCATTTTTTTTTTATTGTCCCTTAACTGGTAGAGGGCTGAATTATTTTTGATGGTGAAAATTCGTTCACATGTCTTTGCCTTGTTACAATTTATGGGAGAGTGCCTAGAGGCACTCTCCCATAAACTGTTACAAGGCAACTCCACACAGACTAAATAATTTTACTTCAAAGATGAAACGAAGCATATCCACAGAATATGAAGCCTTGAAATTGAGGCACCTGCACTTCAGAATAAAGCCCAAATATGGGCTTCCAGCACTCGACCAGTTAAAAAAGTTTAATGGCAGGGGATTTGAAATTTAATATTGCTCACCCCTTTATTTTCTAATGGACTTTCCTGTCATACGCAAGATCTCGTAGTGGGATTTGACCATTCAAAATTTGTAGTAGGGAAGGAGTTAATTGTAAGTATAAAGTTATTGCAGGTCATGGTACCACTCCGTTTTGAAAACAAATCGGTACTGGTAAAACCAGAGATTATGAAAAGTCGTGATGCTGTCTGAAAATAACCAACATAGTTAAGAGATCCGTCTACAATAGTTTGAGTAAGATTTTCCGTATTACCACGTAATAATCCTCCACCTGATTAGGATATTGTGTCTCTAATTTATATTTACACACAAAACGGTAGCTAGCGTTTAGTATAATTAAACCTCTTGCCCCTTGTCTAAAAATATTCTTCTACTGGCATATGTGTCAGCAGTCTGTTGGTCCAGGATTGATGTTGGATCAAATTCGAGTTGTAAAACCGACAGCCGGATTTACGATCGAGATTTTGTTGAGAGAACTCTTAATACCTTATATTTCGTCGATTTTTGCTAACACGTGCTTCCAATTAACACTGCAGTCTGCAATAAAAAGTCATTTTGATGAATTCAGCGCTGTCTATTCAAATGGTTTGCCAGATAATGAGGAAGCTGTCTGTTATTCCCGAGACATTTTATCTATTAACCTGCCGTACTGAAGTCTGTTAAAAGTAATGAGTTCTCAGGAAGTATTCACCTTTACAACAGTATGGAAAATATCCCCCAGCCTTCTTGGTTGGGTAACAGGTTTCCGAGTCGTAGAATAGGGAGTAATCGCTTGACTGGACTGGTTGTGTAAAAAAAAAATCATGAGAGGTGAGGGACGTTGTGCAAACACGGGTGTGCGAATGCGCACGAGTATTTTACAATATAGTCCCTAGCCTCGAATGAATTATTTCACGTAATCAGATTACTCTGCTTATTACTTTTCATTATTAATGATAATTATATTATTTAACCCTTTACCAAACGTAACGGCCAAAACCGGCCAGCGCTATTCTAAAAAATCGCCATTTTTTTTTGTCTCTAAAACATAGGTTATGACCCCTTATTGGAACCAGCCCGTCGAGCTCGTTCCAATGAGGAGTCATAACCTATGTTTTTGAGACAGAAAATGAAAAAAAAAATTGCAAGTGTCGTCTGCTTTTCATGTTAGGTAAAGGGTTAAAAAAAACAAAAAAACAATGAAGTCCCCATTACACCCACGGCAAAGCGTCTTCGTTTGCGCGCCCGGATACATGACCCTATTGTTGATTGCATAATTCACTTGTGAAGTTATCGTTTATAAGCAAACCAGGAAATTCCAGTAAATAACACTTTGGAAAGTAATAAAGAAATGTAATTACTTTTGCCCGAGGAAGGCTGCTGTCAAAACTAAATATCGTTATGCAGTTTCTACTGAAACTCTTGTTCCATGAAAGATGGAGGCCGTATGAGTTACGGCCAAGGATTTCAGTTCATAGGCCAAAACGCATTTTTCTGTGAGACAGCGGCGTAATAGATAGCTTTAAATTTGTTGGCTTGAAAAAAGATAAAAGTTTCAATGAAAACTTGCGAGACCGCGTATCGCCGAAAGCCACAGGAGGCAGGAGGCATTGCTTGGCATCGCTAATTTCTGTACGTAATTTATGGTATAGATCACCTTCCCCATATTATGTCCCTCCTCAACTTGGAATTCAAAACAAACAGTGGAATCTAAAAGACGTAATCTCGTTTGTTCCGATTAATAATTGGGTTCAAAGACTGTTTCAGGAGAGGCGAGCGGCAGGGGCGGACTGGGCCACGGAAAATTCCCGGGAAATATACCGGGGGTGGGGGGGGGGGGGGGGGGTAAAAGTTTGATTTTTGGAACCGAAAGAACGCTTCTTCCCTGCATCTGAGCGACCAATTGCAGTCAGCATAAAGGACATTTCGATGGCATGTTTTTGTCACTTTTGTCGCTGGTCAAAAAAATGGTTGCACCGAGGAGGGTGGACCCATCGAGCCGGCCATAGTTCGACCCAATGGGAGAAAATTTTGATTTTTCAAACTGACCGGACTCTGTTTCCTTGCATTTGAGCAATCAAATGCAGACTGGGCTGCTGGTATATCGAAATGTCTCTATGTGTATATGTCAGCGCATATTGGCCAGCATATATATCACCACACGGTGCCATGTAGGGCAGGGCACTCCACGCAGGAAGATAAATGAATATATTCGAAATAGAACTTTTGAATCAACAATGACACACTGGCTTCCCTTTGCACGGGCAGTAGGTCATATGAACTGAGATGGAAGTTGTACAAGACCATGATATATCGGGTGCCCAGCGTGCCCTAGCTGTTCAGCTCTAATCTGTTAATTCCTTGACAGGGCAGTTGGTAACCGGACAGAGGATGGGCACCACAGGGCAGCCCTTAGGCCTGCCCTACTCGCTACCCTGCGAATAGAAGATCTGAAGATTTGGGAGAGGGTGTAACACCCCCACCCCCAGGATTTACGCCTTTGGTCATGCCCCTTCATATAAACGAGTGTGTGTCATTGTGTGTAGGGAGGGGAGGTGTCATAAGTTTAAGTTATGTTTCGGAGACAACAACGTCAAGCAAGAGAAAAATGTCAATATTGTAATAGTGACTCTCGTTGCAAAGAACCACTGGCGTGGCAACATACGGTCCATTGGAGCACAGCGAAAATTCGATGTCATAAAAATCTGCAATGGATTGTTGTTGCGTTTTGTGTCTAGGATCCTCATCATATAAATATTTTGAGCCCCGTGCGGCGAGAACCACTGGATAAACCAAGTTCAATGTAAATTTTGAACTCCTGACCCCGTCGAGCCTTCGAAGATTCGTCTCTCTAAATCAGCATGTCCTCAGGCTAAAAATAAAGCAATGATTTTCCTTTCACTGGCAGACTAGAGGGGATATTTCGATTTTGTTCAAATAACATCAAGGAGGAGGGGAGGGGGTGGCCAGATGCATCTCGCATCTAGTTAACGGTATAACACACGGTGTCAGAATTAAGTCACAGGCACTCGACGTATTATCAGGTTTTATCAATTTTAATAAAATATATATTATATTATCAATACTAAAAAAAGTAGTATTGATAATATAATATATATTTTATTAATATTGATAAAATCTGCTAATACGTCGAGTGCCTGTAGATTAAGAGCATATTGACCGGTGAGGTGAGATATGGCCATTTCAACAGATAACTTCAGAACCCAACAGGCGTTATTTATGATAGAGTTGTCTCCCTTGATCTCCATATCTGCCATTCGGAAGATCATGGCTGTGTCTGCTTTCTTCTCGAGACGTTGTAAATTGCTTTCATCAGAATGTTGTATCTTTGTGAAGGTTCGCCATCCGATTTATACCGAAAACCAAGACTAAATGCGAGTGAAGGTGATCTCAGTGAAAATCATGGTGGTTTGAGTTGAATGGTTGGCGAAAATTTTGTCAAGAAGTAGCCATGGGAGCAATTTTCGTGTTTTTGTTCGAATTTGGTTTTGGCGTATTTCCAACCCAAGTTTCATGCAAGTCTTCTGCTCAAATGTTTGCCACCACTCAGACATCTGTGCTGGCATGAGCCAAATCATTCAAATTAGATTCACAAAAGCAACTTGTCGGTCTCATTGGCAGACACATCTTTACACATTCGACAGGCACCAGTTCAGACACCTGAGCGAGCTGGTGGCCTTGCTCCCCTTCCCCGTCCCCAACATTTTGCCCCCCCCCCCCAACATTTCCTCTCTCTTCAAAAACATTGGCCCAATACAAGTTTCACATACCATAGAGCCCCAAAATGATTTCCAATATAGAGCTACTGTGCAAATTCCTCGGATACCTCTTGAGACACTGAATGAATATTGAAAATTTTCCGGGGGAGGCCTAATTCTAATTAGGACTATCCGGTCGTTACCCTAACCTCCCACTTCCTTGAAGTGGGAGAGGTGGTAATTGGTAATGACTGACGGGTCTTAGGACTATGGCAGTCTATCCCCCAATGGCCTTTTGAATTTCGTGTCCACCCCCCCCCCCTCCCCCCCCCCCCCGAAAAAGGCAAACTGGCTTATGCACCCGCTATAGAATCCTGGCTATGTGCCTGGTATCAGCAGCTTGAAATAATCAATGACTACTAGTAGTACAATTTCTTTGAATTTAATATGAGCCTGTAGGTTCAAGTAAAAAACAAATTCTTGACTTATCATTTATTGGAAAACTCTTACAGAGAGGTTTTCAATGAATAATAACAAGATAAGATTATTTTAATATAAACTTAATTATAATATTATTTATATTATGTTATACACATAATATGCTACTCGAATTACCCTTGGGATTTAGAAGTAGTAAGTGATAAGCAGGCCTTTTGACTAATCTAATTTGTGGACATTGGAGACTTGCCATGTCAGTTGCTGTTCAGGAACATCGAAAATTTTCATTGTTGTAATACTATTTGTCTGAAATGCCATTTCCAATTTCTGATGTCTTCGTTGGTACCTCAGAATACCTATCAACCACACAGACTCATTCTCACTTGGTTTATTTTCTACTGCAAAGAACAGGTGCCCCAACATGCAGCCTCCAGATAAAGTTACATTATGAATAAGTACATTGGCAGTTGTTTCTAGGTAAGTCTAGGCTGCCAATATAGACAGCCAAGACGTGCTTTGAAACAATTACAAAGCCAAAGGATGCTGACTGTCAAAGTGCAGCAAAACACAGTTCAATCACTTCTTATGAAATTGGACAAATATTCCAGGGGGAATGACAAACTAGTTTATTATACCAGTGGCAAACTGGCAATACCATCACTGGGGGGGGGGGGGGGGGGGGGGGGGGGGGGGTATTCTGGGATCACCTAGTCAGTCCATCTGTCCGTGTGTCCATCCATCGGTCCATCTGTCCATAGACATAATTTTGTCCGGAGATTTTCTCAGACGTTTATGGACCAATCTGCTCGAAACACGGTATGAATGTTCACCACCATGGGAACCTGTGCACCTGCGATTATAGTTTCAGTGGGATTATTTATTCCACAATTATGCCCCTTTTCAACTTGAAATAGCATGCCTATAATTTTTATCTGGAGAGTTTCTCAGACGGGGGTCGATTCCTTTGAAACTTGTTGGAATGGATGTTCAGTACCATGGGAACCTGTGCAACTGCGATTATAGTTTCTTTTAGACTTTTTTTGCTACAGTTAAGCCCGATCAGACTTTTTTGCCAGAGTTATGTCCCTTTTCATGTTAGAATGTATGAATTTCGTCTGGAGATTTTCTCAGATGTTTATGGTTCGATTCCTTTGAAACTTGGTATGGATTTTCACTACCATGGGAACCTGTGCACCTGCAATTATAGTTTCTTTTAGACTTTTTTTGCAACATTTAAGCCCCTTTTCATCTTAGAATAATAATGGACAGGCCCATCTGGAACAGTCACATCTCTAGTTTTCCACCACCCTATATTATTTCCCCAGCCCTCCCACCCCACACCTGAATTTTGTTTTCTTTTTCAGAAAATCATCAGAAAATCATCATTTTTTTCACAGAACTTGATTTAGGAGCTTTTTGTGATATCAAAAATCAACAAGTGAACAGTAAGAAATTTTTTAGCCAAGATATCTACCCACCCCAAACCAAGTGTTTTCCCCCAAATATCTCCTGGTATGTTATCAGTATGTTATCAGTATTGCCAATACTATAAATATTAGCATTGAACATTGTAATAAAGAAGTGGGAAAAAGTCATGACTCACATGCCCAGGTGAGAATAGGATAGGCACAGACATGTTAACTCTCCCGGAATGCCCGGGAAAATCCCGGAATTTCAGTGTACTTCCCGGCGTCCCGGACTGGAATCAGTTTAGACCAGAAATCCCGGAAAACAACAGTCAAATATTTCGTTCCCGTTGTAACTTATGAAAAAACGTTCCGAGTTAAATCACATGCATTTCAAACTCTGGTAAAAACTCACGAAGCAGTAAAATATGGATTTAAGTTAAATTTATTTAAGAAAAGGCTATTTTATGTTATATATTTCAACTGTGTTCATGTTTATTTCTGGGGGTTTTCTTCGGAGATTCATGATCAATGTGCGAGTGTCGAAGTGAAAATAGGTGACTTACTTTCAAAAAATTGAAAACTCCACCTTCATTTAAATGCAGTTTTTGGAAATTAAAATATATTGAGAAAAATTATGAGGTTGTGTGGAGAAAAGGATGTTGTAGATTGCCTATCATAGGCAATCTACAACATCCTTTTCTCCACACAACCTCATATTTTGTCTCAATAGCATATCACCCTGAGTCTTGTAAATATGTATTATATGGGTGTTTTACAGTGTTTCAAGCAAAACAAGATGGTTTTGATTGTATGTTTGAAGCAAGTTGACAGAAAATATTTCTCACCAATGTACCGATCTTCAGTCTTTCCCATTGTGCACTTATTGATTTCTGATATCACAAAGAGCTGATATATCAAAATGTGGAAAGAATTGATGATTTTTTGTAAACGAAAAAGAAATTCGGGTATAGAAGGGGAGATAGTAAGGGTATGTGGAAGATAAACTAGTTTCTCTTCTCCCCAAGAGGAAGATACACTGTTGCAGCAGTACTTTTTTAGGTTCTGTCTTGGGAAATACTTATTTAGGCCTTTAAAATTATTTAAAAACACTTGAATAAGGTCCTTTACCATGCTTAAATATTAGTTCTAAAGATCAGTACGAATCCCTATTTTCAGTGCTTCCTTTCTGTGATGTGCTGTGGGTACACAGCCAGGATGATAGTCCTGATGCAATTAATAGACATTAAGATATTATTTTTTTAATTTTTCAGGTCTGTGTAGTTATTGCCAGCTAGTCAGATTCTTGTATCCTGAGTGCAAAGCAGTCACTTGATTTCGTTTCGTTGTTGCTAGATCGAGTGTACCTTGAAGATCATTCAAAATGATTTCATCAGAATTTGATGATGATCCAGACTTTGAGTACCTTGCGGTGAACCGCAAGAAGTTGATGCAGGAGCAGACCAAACCATTTGATGCCAAAAAGATGTGCTGGGCTCCTGATGCAAAAGAAGGTTTTATTTCAGCAGAAATTGAGAGTACAAAAGGTGATCAAATAACGGTGAAAACTGAGAAAAATGAGGTGAGATTTTCAAAGAGAAATATTTAATTAAGCTAACAATGTCAACTTTTCAAAAACATTTATTGGATTAAATGAAAAAATAGGTCAAGAACTTGGAGCTTCATTTCTGAAATGCCCAATTGCACACATACTAGTATGATGCGTCTCATTTGCGTCTGAAGTACCAGGCCTTTAGATTAGGCCTGTCATGATTAATTGAGAAGTAGAATAATCATCGGAAACACCCATAATCGACTGCAGCTTCAAAGTTGGCAATTATGGTTTTTCATCACTCCTTTGCTGATGAATTATTAGTTATTATTCTCCTCCCCATCATGGTCGGAAGAAGTATCTGAGGCTGTAGAATATCAAAATACATTGTAGCTGATTTGGGAAAGAAGTATAAAGATGCAACACATGATACCAGGTCTGGTGTTCTTGAAATTATAGGAGTACAAATAAATGCCCTTCCTTCCTAGTTTGCTGAGGAATGCAATTGCCTTCTTAAATTTCAAAGCAGCTATTATTAAGTTCTTGACCACCTCAGGTCCAAACCTGAGCCTAAGCTCAGGTTTGGGCCTGAGATGGTCAATAGTCTGAATTTTCCTTCGAAAGCAGTAGGCGTGCAGCATGCTGCCTAAACAATGTCCAGGGGGCGCGGTGGCATTGCGGTGACCGGTTCTCGTCAGATCATCGAAGTTAAGCAACGTCGAGCCCGTTTAGTCCTCGGATGGGTGACTGTCTGGGCGATCGATTCGGACAATTGTCAACATGGGGGAACGATGACGCCGTGTACTAAGGCGTACTGCACATCGATGGTGCGCATGTCTTCAACCAATCTAACCCTGCCTGTGCTGCAGTGCAGAGTTACGATGTTGGGGAGCTGGCAGCTGCTCGTCGTTGCTCGGTGGTTCTCTCCGAGTACTCCGGCTTCCTCCACACGTAAAACTGTCACGGTCATGATTAGCCATTGTGCATAAGTATGTGACCTTAAACACCAATAAATATATATAAAGAATGTCCAACCTGAGGAACAAATTACCAAAAATATTGTTTTCTGTATAGTTGTTTCTAGAGGTCAAAGAGTACAATTAAAGTCTACTTTAATCGATTCTTCTTCAAAAGTTGATCATGAAATTTCATAACTGTACCAGCCCTACTTTAAATTACACCAATTTTACACCGTTTACATGTGTGCCCAAATTAAAGAAGATGTGAAGACATCAAGAAAAATATATAAATTCTCTGTGCCTCTTCTACATTTGAGAATGACTTTCATCATAATATGGCCATAGAAACACAAAGAAAGGCATGGCAATAAAATATAACAGGAGAGGGCTGTTATTTCTGGTTTTAATGGGCCCAAATTAGGGAAAAACGGTGTGCCCAAAGTAAATGAATTTAAAGGTCTTGAGGTACACTATTTCTCAAGCCCATAAATCATCAACAGTCAGATATATCTATTAATTTTTTGGTAACACCTTAGGCCTACGAGGGCATAAAACCCAGGTAGGCCTGAGGAGTGGCATGGGAATAATTATAGATATATCATGGCCCACATAAAATAAATTAATTGATTCTCATGCAGTTCTTTTTCAAATTAGAGATTCAGGGAGGGTTTTATTTTTATTTTTTTTCTTTCTTGCATATAGTGAGCATGGATTTAGAAGCTTTCCACGGTCTTTTTACACACAGAATATACAGAAAGTGCATAACTGTACAAATTTAGGCCTAATTCCGACTTTGATCACTTTTTACTGTGTAGCGGTCGGGGTATAAAGGCCATTTACCAACCAGCCTGGTTGGTCCGGATCTCTTAGTCTCGTGATAAATCGGTCGCTTTGTGTGCTAGAGGTCGACGGTTCGAACCCCGGCTGCCGCACTTAACTCTCCTCCTGTTACATTTGGGGGCTTGTCCGATCCTCATCAGTAGGTGGCACTGTGGGTGTTTCGACTGCTCTGAGGGAGGAACGTGGGTGAGATTCACATGTGGTGAATCTCAAAAGAAGGGGAGAGTAGTGTAGCGGCCGAGATATAAAGGCCATTTACCAACCAGCCTGGTTGGTCCGGATCTCTTAGTCTCGTGGTAAATCGGTCGCTTTGTGTGCTAGAGGTCGACGGTTCGAACCCCAGCTCCCGCACTTATCTCTCCTCCTGTTACAACTGCAACAGAACAGGTGTCCCAACATGATGTTTGTTGGGAAACTTGCAAGTTGCATTCTTAATGCTTTGGTAGTTGTTTCTAATCAAGTCTTGGCTGCCTATATGGGCAGCCAAGACTTGCCCAGAAACAACTGCAACGCTGCAGGATCTAAACTAATTATGCTCTTCAGATTTCATTTACTCACATCAATCAAAAAATGTAAAAGTTTTGAGTCTCCCGATGTTGTAGTAATTTTGGAAGACACTACAAGGCAATAGAAATGTTGAATGAAGAGGTTCAGTTTCAGTGTGGGATTGCCTATGAATCAAAACCTTTCTTTTCTTTTTTTTTTTGGGGGGGGGGGGGGGGGCATAATGTTGATATTTTAATTTGGAGTGCAAGAACAGGCAGGACTCAGGTGAGGCATAGTGTTACCAATGCAGCTGCATGTAGTAAAATAAACACGGCAATGTTGGCGTCTCGAATGGATTCAACCGTTTGTTCCCAACTTCCCATTCATTAATTTCAACTCTCTGACTAAGCCTTCCTGAGCTAAAAATATATACATTCCCAGAGGATGTGGCATAAATGTTTCCTGTGATTATCATACAAGTTATTTTCAACACTGCACATTGTGATATATAACAGATATTGGCACACACTAATCAGTATACATTTTGTTATTAAAAGCTAAAGAAAAAACATTCATGTGAGGAAAAGAACACACATTTTCCAAAATCACTTGCATTATTGAGAACATCTGCAGTTACATCTTTAGCTCTCTCAACAGTGCATCCTATCAATTATAGGTCTACTATTTTTATACACCAGTTTGAAAAATGGTTGTATTGTGTAATCAGTCTGTCCATCCATCCATCCATCTGCCCGTATGGCTTTCCGTCTGTCCATCCATTAACATTTTTGGTTTCCGGTCGATAATTCCAGTTTGGATTATTTGATCTCAACCAAAGTTAGTATGTGTATTACCCAGCTAGTAATACAGGCCAAGTTCGAATGTGGGTTCTGTCCAATTGTTTTTAAATGAGTTATGGCCCTTTTTCAACTTAGAATTCGACCATCTATTAACATTTTATTGTATTTTGCAGTAGTGCAATTCAAAATGGCAAACCGGTATATTTAGCTACATCTGATGGTGCTCTTGTTCACTTTCACAGAGCTCTGTCAAACACAGGCTGGTACACATTAGAAATTGAGGCAACTTGAAAATGGGTACTTTATTTTTTTTCGTGCCACCTTTTTATTATCCCCCTCCCCCCCCCCAAAAAAAAAAAAAAAAAAAAAATCCAGCCAGCTGTTCAGACAGCTGACTGTCTATCCATCCATCCTGTAGAGGGGGATGGTTTCCACTCTCTGATTAAATTTCTGCATGCCCAATCAAAACCAAACTTGACACGTGGGATGGGTATGAGAGAAAGAACCTCATGTATTTTGGAGTCAGTGCACCAAAGGTTGACCTTGAACTTGAAATTTGCTCCAGTAGTTAGTTTCAGCTCCTTAATTAAGATTCGGCTTGGCTAATCCAAACCAAAGTTGGCATGTGGGTTTGGTATGATTGGAGAAAGAACTATTTTGCCAATTTGGGGTCATTGTGTCAAAGGTCAAGGTCACCGTTACTTTTAACTTTCAAATTTTCCAGGTTTTCACTCTCTAATTGAAGTTCCGCTGTGCCGTTGATATATTTGCCAGATATGTAAACACACTACTTGTTACGACAAAATAATACAGCATAAGTTAAATTCCTATTAATCCCACATGCTTGGCCAGTCAGAGTTGACAATCTTTTGGAACTAACTTGACACAAAGGTTACTCATTGTATTGACATTTGAATAGAGTGGCATGCATCTTATCTTAACAGAATTTCTGCAGTGCTGAAATGGTTAAGGGGTTTTCTTGATTGATTAATCACGTGGATTGACCTTGGTAAACCAATTAATCACTTGTCCAAATAGATATCTGAATAATTGCCATACCGTTGATGATTTACAGCATGAACCCTTTACCCAACGTAACAAACAAAACCGTGTAGGTCTATATACAAAAATCTCCATTCAAATTTATTATGTTTTCAATTTTTGTCTCAAAAACATAGCTTATGACCCCTCATTGGAACGGGCTCATTGAGTTATTTCCAATGAGGGGTCATAAGCTATGTTTTTGAGACAAAAATTGAAAATGTTTAGTAATTCATGAATTTATTTTGCAAGTATCGTCTTCTTACCTGCAATGGGTAAAGGGTTAAGAATGACCGTTTCCACCCACTGATACAGTATAATGATCATGTAAGTAAACAAGTATGTCAGCAAGTCATTTGCATGCTTTACCTTGTCTCATATAATTGATGTGAGCCAGTGTAGCAATGTTTGCCTGTTTTGGAGCAAGTTTGTTCCTTTGTTAACCCATATAGTACAGTAGTTCAAAAGTAACAATTAATCGATCAATTATTTTTTGGATCGATCAAGATGTTGATCATTGATTAATCAATTAATCGGTTAACCGTTTCAGCTCTAAATTTCTGCTCAAATAAATATCAACAAGGAACACACAGTCTTGCCAAAGTTAGATCGTGTGTTTGTTGTTGCTATTCATTTTTATGGAAGTTCTGTTAACCCCTTACAAACCGGCCGGCTATTCTAAAAAATCGCCAATTAATCTTCATTATTTTTTTCCTTTTTTGTCTCAAAAACATAGGTTATGACCTGTCGTTGGAACGAGCTCATCGAGCTCATTCCAACGAGGGGTCATAACCTATGTTTTTGTGACAATAAATAAAAAAATTAGCTATTCAAGCTGCAAGTGTCGTCTCCTTTTCATGTTAGGTAAAGGGTTAAAACGTAACAGCTTGATTGCCATTGTGCAATTAGAGAAGATAGAAAAGTATCTTAAACTCTTTTCCTTTAGGTTACCAGTATATTATATAGCATAATCTGTTATTGGGTTATCGTCTAAGCTCTTTATTGCCGGCCTGCAATCACACTTTTTTCTTTGTAGCCATTCCTCAGATGGCTATTTTTTTATTTCTTGTGTGAAATCAAAACCGATCCTATTTTTCAGTAAACAGTCAATGTCTACATTGGCGATGTACTTGTTTTTTTAAAATCCAATAGCATTACAAATTTATAGTAATAATATTGCTATTAACTTTTACCCAGCAGTGATTCTATGTGAACAGTAAAACTGTCCACTGATTTTTTTGTTTACAACTATAGAATGAGTTTCATTTCTTTATATTTTTTTTTAGTCAAAAACTGTCAAGAAAGATGACTGCCAACAGATGAACCCACCCAAGTATGAGAAAATTGAAGATATGGCAAACATGACATATTTGAATGAGGCATCTGTGTTGCACAATCTGAGGGCAAGATACACTTGTGGCATGATTTATGTAAGTACCATATCTGACCATCCAGAAACGGAACATTCATTAGTGACTTGAAATGAGGTATAAAGTGAATTTCCTAACCTTTTGAAAAATCAGACCCTGTGATTGCCAGCATAAACGTTTGAGGATAGGTACCTTATAGGAAACGAGAGCCATCAAAGCCTATGAAGAAAGATATATTTAAATGCAGGGATTCTTCTGCTCTCACTGGGAAAGGGTCTGGAGCCCATCCGATTAGGAAAATTTATGTCATTTTGGCTTTGATTGGGAATTTATTTTGAAGGGGAAGAAACATACAAAGACTTTGAAATTTTGCATTCGAATTGAGCAGAGAACATTAAGACCGATACCCAAGCAACTGCATGTATACTGCAAGTAAGTTTTACAGCAAATAGTTGCATGGAATTGTGTTCACTCCAGTCTCTGTAGTCTCAATTACTAATAAAGAAGAAATTGTCATTTGCATTTAAATTCAGACACTTTCTAAGCTTCGTTAGATAAGCAATTTAAATTTAAAACCAATGGTTTTCTGAGGCTTCATGGCTACTCAGTTCAGGACCCCAAATGTGCATTAAATATTTGTTCGAGTTGAGACTGAGATTGGGATATTTGAGGTTGGACATTGGGAAAACTAATGCCCAAATGCAATTGGGAAAGGGTCCAGGCCTGAAAATAAGCAGTCTGACATTTGCAGAATGAGGTCCCCAGAGGGTGAATTTGATGATGCTATCCCATACAGTGGGCCAATTTATCCTCTGGTTATCTCTTTCTGTTTTGTTATGAGACTCTGATTCAAATTGAGGTTCACAGAGGGTACATTTAGTGATGCTACCCTGCTATGCAGGGTAGTATCACTAAATTCACCCTCTGGGGACCTCATTTTGCAAATGTCAGTCTGCTTATTTTCTGGCTTGAAAGGGTCCCTTATTTGTCTCCTATATACACCCAATCCCTGAAATGATAGAGTTCTAAATTTTTTTTGAAATGTGATTTGGAAAAAGAGTATTTTTGTCAAAGATACCATGCTACCATCATTAGTTTAACAAGATTTTGTTACAATTTATTGGTGCCTGTTAGTACTCTCCACTGCAGTCAAAGAGATTATGTAGAATAGCAATTCAAAATTTATTTTTTTTATATTTTGTCACATCCCATGAGTCTGGTTCTTACAATTTCATATTTGCATTTGGTTTGCTCATAAAAAGTATTTAGAATGTGTTGTAGAACAATTATTGATTTCAAATATATAATTATATGCACTTTGATAATGATTGGAACAGACTGGACATATTAAACTTGATCTCTCACAGAATACTTTTCTCCTTGTTAGTAGGGGTGCAAAAATTAAAAATGTTTTTTACCCTTAAAGGCCTTTAGATTTTTATACATTCTACTATGCACCGACTGTGCATTCTGTGGTTTGGCAGTTGTTTCTGTGTAATATATATAGGCAGCCAAGACTTGCATAGAAACACTACTGGGGTACTAAGAACATAACTTGCAACTTTGCTCAGAGACAGCTTGTTAGAACAGCTGTTCTGTTGTTATAAAAAGTGATCCAAGTCGGAATTAGTCTTTGAAGGGTTAGCCGAAAATATGGTCCAGCAAATTATGTTTGATTCATTTTTTATTTCTTTAACCCATTTTTATGCCCCCTGACTTAAGTCGGCTGGCATAATGTGATTGAAGTGTGCGTGTGTTGGTCCGTATGTGTGTGTGTGTGTCCATGTGTGTGTGTCTGAGCCAATAACTCGAAAACTGTTAGGGCCACAGTCATCAAACTTCACACAATTATAAAGGACCATGGGAGGATGTGTCACACACCATAGCCAGGTTTGTACCTTCAAGGTCAAGGTCACACTAAAAATCGGTCAATATTCATGTCTCAGCCATATTCGTGTCTCAGCCATAACTCAGAAACGAATCATAGTACAATTTTTAAACTTTTTACAAATGTTAAGGACAGTCAGAAGGTGTGTCATGTATAATAGTTTCCGCCGTATCTGCAAGGTGAAGGTCACAATTGACTTTCATATGTTCAGGGAGGTGGGGGGGGGGGGGGCATGTGTTACCTTAGTAACATTCTTCTTGTTGTTGGTGTAATTATTTTGTTTTGTAAATGGTGATCCTTATGGAAAAGGCAATACAAGCTGTCTCTCATTGTAAGTTGATGTATTTGGTTATCCATGTGAATGATAAGCCATTGCAGAAACCCCAAAGAAGTACCATAACATTTCCTTTGACATTCACAATGACCTACTTGCAGATCTTGAATTCTTGCTAACAGTTACTGAGTAGGCAAGATATGTACATCTGAGAGAAGGTTGTTGCTTGATTCTTAGAAATGTTGGCAGAACAGTTAAGCTCTTAAAATAGAATGAGTCTAAATGACAACTGCTATTTACAGTAAGCAAGTAACTATATGTGATGACAAGCTGGAATGATGTGGAGAATCTGGGTAGATAGAGCAATCATAATTGTTTGGCCATACAAGAGCCACAGAAACTCACCATTGATCATTTGATGCAATCAAAAGTTAAGAAAAATATTCCCACTCTATATAAAATAAACATAAGGCATCACAGTCTCAAAGCCAGAAATACAGGGGATGGCTCACCTTAACTTTGGAAAAAGTTTACTATTCAGGCTTTCCTGATAAATAGTTTTCATTTACCTCATTTTAATATATGTTTATTATATTTCCAAAATAGGGCTGTTACAATTTTTTAATTTAAGAATCAATTAATCATGGCAAATAATCAATAATAATCGATTAATCGTATCTAGATGACCCCCTCTCCCTCTCTCTGAAGTCGATAAAAAATAAAGTTCAAGTCAGTTGACCTACATCCGGTAAATAACGAAGACGATCCTCTTTTAGGCACATTCAAAGCTTTGATGTTCTGAACTTTTGAACCGTCAGTGTAATAATCAAGACCAGTCGGCAGTTGCGAACTTCGCAACTGCCGACCGGTCTTGATTATTACACTGACGGTTCAAAAGTTCAGAACATCAAAGCTTTGATGAATGTACCTGAAAGACAAATGCTTCCAATGGCTTCTTGGGGTTTAACATCGATGTTCTTAACTCTTTACCTTTAGAAACAATAGTTTTTTCATCAAATTTTCTTTTAATTATTAAATGCCTAAAGCGGGATACAATTTACCGATTATTCGACAACGAAAAATACTAATCGATTTTGCCGTGACCGATCAACAATCGATTAATCATGACAGTCCTATTCCAAAATAAGTGTGAAACTAACACTCATGTCATGGATTGACTGAAATTAAACATAAAATCATTTATGCAAGGCATGCTTTGTATAACCCTTTACCTAACATGAAAAGCAGACAACACTTGCAAAAAAAGTTCTTGAATAACTAATTGTTTCATTTTTTGTCTCAAAAACATAGGTTATGACCCCTAGTTGGAACGAGCTCATCAGGCTCATTCCAACAAGGGGTCATAACCTATGTTTTTGAGACCAAAAATGAAAAAAATAATGAATATTAATTGATGATTTTTGAGAATAGCGCTGGTTAGTTTTGGCCATTATGTTGGGTAAAGGGTTAACGAACCCTCCAATGAAACAAGAATTCATGCAGTTTTTCTAAGACTGTGTGAATGCAGTTGTCAGAATATGTTCTTTTCATTTTCAAAAGAAAATTTCATGTCAGTTCTTCCAAGACTGTGGTCTTTTCTCCATAAAACATGGGTTTATGCCTATCTCTTTTCTTTGTAGACCTACTCTGGACTTTTCTGTATTGCTGTTAACCCATACAGACGTCTACCCATCTACACCCAGAGCATTATCAACAAATACAGAGGCAAAAGAAGGGCTGAGATGCCCCCTCATTTGTTCTCGATCTCTGACAATGCATTCCAGTTCATGTTGCAAGGTATGGATTATTAGGACTTGATTACAAAATATCAATCATTATTTTTTATGCATATAATATTTTCATCCCTATAGGGTTGTAGGGTACATTTGGCTAAAGTTTATCAATCTGAATCTGGTGACAATCCATTGGTGGATGTTCACTACATTCAGATTGCTAAACAATTACATAAAAGTTTGAACAATGGGGACATTCTCTTGCATGGCATATGTAAAAATTCTCACGCATGTTCAAGTGAACAAGTACAAGTTTTGTTGAAAAATCTGTCATACTGCCAAGTGGTAATATTCTTCAGTTATTGGAAATCCAAACAATTTTCAGTGAAGTCACAGTACTGCATTACCAATATTTTCAACCTTCTGCTAACCAGAGGTGGGCAGTATACCGAAAATACTGAACAGTTAAGGTATTGTAGTAATACTGAAATACCGAACCAAGGGAGGAAGAATATACCGAAAAGCCAGTACTTTCAAATACCTGCCACAAACAAACAAAATATGAAGAGACCACCAGAGTTACCGGTATACTGATTCTAACCCAACATGGCCAATTTATAGCCCAGTAAGTAGCCATAATAAGGCTAAGACAGCCAAAATACCTTGAAATTTTCTCAATAAACGTATACAAATTTGGATGTCATAGGAACCGGCTCAATGAGCCGGTTCCTATGACACCCATATTTTTATGGTTTTATCAAAATTAGTGATATAATTTTTTTTTAATATCTAAATTTTATTTTATTTTGTTGTGTTGAGTAAGGGATTATGGATCAAATATTAAACTGTGGTGCATTAAAGCTATTTTTTATGTAGATACTGAATACTGTACCGAAACCAAGGTACATGGTAGAAAAAATACCAGTACCGATACCGAACCAAAAATTTCAATACTGGCCATCTGTTGCTAACAGGTTATGATGAAAGCTATTCATTTTCCAGGCCTGACAGTGGATTATATAGTTGTAAATCCAGTCACCAAATGCAGCCCTTTTAATTGGGGCACATTTGCCTCAGCCAAAAAATTGCCTAGGATTTCGTGTCAGATAAAAGACATTTGGAGAATGGGCCATCTCAGCGTCAAAGTTGCGAGGAGAATGAAAGCCTCTTCTTGATGCTTGGGGTTCCCCAAGAAGATTTGTCTGAATGTAAGATTCAGAAAGGCCCTTTGGTGGATTTGCTAAGTATGGGTGCATTGTTTTTTAAGCCTCCTGAATTTGTTAAAAGTGCAGTGTCCAGGCACTTCAGATGATACATTACTGTTTAATTACTAATACTAATTATTATATTGTCTTTAAATCAAAATTGTTTCAAACCGTAAAATATATGAGTTCTATTCCATCTGTACTTACGTTAAAACTGATATTCTGAGAACAAAGAATCAAGCTGGATAAAACTTCTTTTTCTAATTAGTATATAATATTGTCCAGCTAAAGCTTTCAAAACACTTTGAAAACAACAAACACGTTATCAGATACATGGATTTAGTATTTATTGTCTTTATTTTCAAGATACTTCATGATATTTTGGTAACAGAATGAATGGTCATTCACAAGTTTTGAACAAATCAAACACTCAGTTTATTAAATGATGAAAACGTTTTGTACAGGCATTTACTTTGTTTATCAGTGCCAAAAATGCTGCATGTAATCAAGTTAAGCTTTGCCTAACATGTTAATAGGCAGCCACAAATAACGAACACATAGGAAACCACAGTACTGGTATTTTTAAGAGGCAATATTCCACAAAAGATATGGTTGGTTCATTTAACAAAATCATAAAACTCAATATGCAAAAGTACTCTAATATTCCATTTTCAATATGGGCTTATAAAATAAAAAATGTTTCTCAGGCATCTCCCTTGTCAATGAAAACCTGAGTCTACACATTTTTTTTTCACCTGGAAATCTGCTTGATGATATTTTTTAATTTAATGCTATTTTGTGCTTATAGGACTAAAAATGTAACCAACCCTACCTTGTTTGACAGAGCTTACTGGATTCTGTCAAACAAGATATAGTAAGTTAAATTTGCAATTGCATTGTGGGAAATTTTCACTGCTTATCTCTTAGAAGCCGGGAGATTTTTCTTGCCTATGACATAATACGACAGGTAATGTGGCTGTGACAGCCTGGTTATCTTTGGGCTGGGGGAGAATTAAACACTGAGTAGGTGTTTCTAGTCATGTGTCGTCTGCCTTAATAGGCAGACGACACTTGACTAGAAGCACCTGCTTACTGTAAGTTTTTCGCAGTATGTCATGTTCAATAAATTCATTCTGATTCCCCATCTTCTGAGATTTAAAGAAAACAATGTCTTGGTTCTTTACAACAGGAGTCACTGAGCTTTGGCAAGCAAGATATAGTTAGTTGAATTTGCAATTGCATTCTGGAAAGTTTTTACTGCTGAAAGAAAACATTGCTTTGGTTCTTTACAGAAGGAGTCACTAAACTCTGTCAAACAAGATACAGGTAGATAAATTTGCAACTGCATGAGGAGTTGCTGTGTCAAACAAGATATAGTTTGTTAAATTGAAAATGTGTTTGGTCTGATATTATAAATATATCATCTCTTGATTGCATCACAACTCCATATTCAGTGGTAATACACAGCGGATGGTGTCTTGATACACTCAAGGGTCGACATATTGATGTTGACTCCTATTGTGAAGAATCAAAGCTATTTAACACACTGGATGAAAACTGGACAATTTTCATTTCTTTAATAATTTAGAATTAGAGAGTACTGTTAACATCTTATACCGTTGTGAGTCCAACCAATACAAAATCCATCAAATAAATCAAGAGGTCTCTTTCTTTTGTATGATATATGTTGTTTTAGATGATAGTGATGTCTTTATAGTGACAGTTAGTATGGCTAGTCAAGAATTTATCTGATGCTTTGTAGATAGATTTTATGAGAGTCCTGTACAAATTAGAAATAAATGTGAGCTGAAAAAGGACCCCTGAACTTTTTGTGGCATCCCTTTATCATCTGATCCTTTTCGGGCTTTTTGAGGAACAGGAAATGCAAAAGTACTGATAAGTTTACTTGAGTTGGTGCATAGACTCAGATGTACAATCTAGAGCTGTATGTACAGTTCATCTTTTAGGCCTAAAAAGTCAAAAATCTGTTTTTCAGGCCCTCCCACATGGCCCTTTTGGCTGTCCCATGGTCTCTTTTTATAACCAGTACAAATTTAAAAAATAAAAATTGAATGGTTTGTGTCTGATGTTTTTGCCAAGTTATAGAGTTGATAAATTTGTCCCTTGAGTACAAGGCTTTACAATGCTTTAGCGATAAAATACAGCACCACATTTGCTATTCTGTAGATTATGAGGCCTAAAACTTAAAACATAAAACTTTTGATGACAAAGAAATAATTAGAAAAATAAAAAATAAAATAAAAAAACAGCTGTCCACATGCAATTTTACCAAAAAAATGGCCTGAGAAACAGAACATCTACTTTATGGGGCCTAAAGTTTGTAAGTTGAGACTACACTGTAATGTTTTACACTGATGGTAAGGGCTCAGTACTTCCTTTTTGCTTTGGCCTACATGGGTCCTTGAAGGTACTTGAAATTAAAAACTGAAAATCCAGGCCCTTGAAAGTGCTTGAAAATTAGTCTCTGATTTGGAAAAGTCACTGAAAGCTGTAGAAAAATATTTTTACGTAATTGCTTGGTTCATTTTGGTAGAGGTGTGCACTTGAAAGCTGCAGTATTTGTGTATATGTTGCATAAATTCTGCTTTTGATGCACTGACGTAATAGCTGCACCTGAAACTGATCCTCGGGAAGCTCTCCAAGAGAGCTTCCCAAGGAGAATCAGTGTCATCTGCTGGTATTAATGGTTTTGAACACACATAATTGCTAACTTAAAAAGACTTGATCAGCTGCAATCTGTTAACAGATATGTAAAAATGTAGATACCCTTGTGATCCAAATAATAGTATGGACTGGAATAATAGTACAGTGTGGAAAATTTGGTCAAATGAAATAATAGTATTGGGTGGAATAGTAGTATGGGGTAAATTATTGTTGCCTAATACTATGGTATCAAACTGACTTTAAAATGTTTCAGTTTGCCACATCCATTGTTAAATTACCTCAAAATTATTAACTGGTAGAGTGCTGGAAGCCCATATTTGGGCTTTATTCTGAAGTGCGGGTACCACAGCCTGAAGGCTCATATTCAGTGCATGTGCTTTGTATTATCTTTGAAGTGATATTATTTAATCTGTAAGGAGTTGCCTGGTTACAATTTATGGGAGAGTGCCCACAGGCACTCTCCCATAAATTGTAACAAAGCAAAGACATGTGTACAAGATTTGATGGTCAAAAATAATTTAGAACTCTTCCAGTTAAATAACTCCAACTTGGTACCGTTATGAAAACATTTTAAGAATTTAGTCTAAAACTCAGCATCCTAATGATGAATTAGTAGTCCAACCTTCCGAAAATGAAAACATAGGGGCCTAAATAAGAATCATATGAGGTGGAAAAAAATCTAAAAAAAATAATAGGGATATGATTATTTAGATCAAAACAGATGACATAATGGAAATAATTTGGTGGGAACATTCTGGAATGTATTCAAAATTCTGGAGAAAAAGCCTTAAAAGTCGTGGATTATTTTTTCTCTCGGGTGTGTATGAATCCCATCCATCAGTGTATTACTCTGCAGCATTTCAAGACACTCTTTTAGGCTTCATTGTAAACATAAAACAGACAATGGTTTTGGAAAATTAACTTGAATATCATGGACAATTTGAGTAAACCATTCTGCAATTTGTCCATCATCTGGTTATGGTAAGCAAGCAAAAATTTGGTTGTCATATTTCATTTAAAGCAAATGAAGGAGAATTCATTTAAAGCAAATGAAGGAGAAATGAAATGGTTATATTTCAAATTTGTACTGGTCTGTTGTTAGTTATAACATTTTAGTCCTTTATCCAGTACAAGTTGAAGATTACATGACATAAAACATTTTGCTAAATGACTTGAAAATTTCTGCTTTTGCTTCCATAATATTGCTCATGACCTGATCCCTCAGTAGAAGGAAGTCAATGAGATCTTTCCATTATGGGAATATCAGCTATTGCAGTGTTTCCACTAAGTCAAAAACGATTAGACTGTTTTAGAGATGAAAATGCAAGAGTATCTCCATTATCATGGCTTGCAAAAGAGAGTACTCTTATGAAATGTGCCCAGGATGACTCAGTTCTCTCACATGAGGAGCATTTTAAAATGGTGTATCAACATATGGCCTCATCATTCTTGAGAGTTTGTATCAATTCGCTGCCCTCACAGATTAAAATCATCTCTCAGTGTACTCCCTTGGCTACCATATCAGTCTTGAGCTTTCTCTCGCAGAACTTCTAGGTATTAATATGTCTTCCCCCGGGCAATGTTTTGCCTCCCTAACGGAAACCTAATGGCTATTGTTTGGAAGAAAATATGAGAAAAATAACAAACTGAAAAGCTGTTTTTGTGTGTCAATGTTCCAATTTGTACCATAAGGGGTTAAATTGCTTAGATATTTTTAACTAATTTTAATTTTATTGCAGATTATACCAGGTGGTAATAATTTACTGTTTTATTTTCTTTTTTACCTCTTTGTTTTTCTAACATTTGCAATGTCACATCTGTTTGTCCTCTGATATACACTTTGCCACTTTATACCTCAAATCCTCAATTGATATTATATCCATCACACTCCTCAAAATAATACTATCCTTACTTGATAAAACATTTTCTCCTCCCATATCTACTAAATCTCCTCCCTTACCCATGCAATTCTCAAATGACTTTCAACAGTAATTGTCCATTCCAAAGATGTTAAATATTTTCCTCCACATTTTCCATCATTCCACACCAAAATTTTAACATGATTACAACCCAGTCTGAATTGTGTGAAGACTTGAAGACACTTTCCTAACCACTACCAATCTACGACCTTGTATGAGGCCCATCCTGTAATTGTGTACCAAATCCAGTAACAACAGGTCTCACAGAAAAAGAAGCAACACCATTCACAAAAGTATACAGCTTGGAATTATCATCATAGAACATTTGGACACTAATGTGTATTAGAAGTGGACATGTCAACATTAAAGGATTGCAACATATAATTACTAGTCAGTAATTGAACAGTGATGCTACCACAGAAAAGTTACCTTGGAGAGACAATGGTGAGCGTTTGATGTTTTTTGTGGAGGAATGCCTTCATCAAAAAGTCATCTGGTAGAACTTTCTCATCACTTATAAAAGCAGGTGGAGATTTTGAAGAAACGAGTTAAGGAATGGATAATTGCCAAAACCTAAATTGAGTTGATGAAGATTTGGAAAAAAGTAAAGCATCTGAATACATTTTATCTCCTGTTTGTTTATTTTGCCTTTATGTCCATTGAGTTTATTATGACATCAGTGTATTTTAAGTACATGGGTATAGCACAAGGGTATAAGTTTTTTAGCTTTTACTGGGTTTCCAATTTTCCATTTTCTTTTGTATTTGGATCTCGATTCTATCTTTTTGGTAGGATCAGTAACTTGCCATGTATTTTGTCCTGGAATGTGAACATTCTGTGCATTTCAGATTCTATCAATTTGCAACGTCATATTTTCGGTGCTTAAAATCAACTTTTGTTTATGATAAATATACATGCAAAATTTGTTTTCTTTTGTGGTTTGCCCTTTTCCTTCTCAATAAGATATAGAATGAATATTTTGAATTGGGATTCTATGTTGGTAAGCAGGCTAGGTGCAGAATTGAAGAATAAATTTGTCTTTGGTTGGTAGAGAACAAAATCAACAATGACTTCTTTTGGATTACATAAAAAATAAATATTGCTAGGTATATACCTTGTACTAGGGTCCTTCAAATCACACATTTTCAATTCAAATTGGGTCTATTATTTCAAATTGAAATGAACCTCAAATTGAATCTGGAGCAATTTGAAGATGACCAGTTGGAAGGGGGGTAGGGTGAACTGTAAATCTGATATGTTCTGACTGTGATGGCTCAATTCCCAACTCATAAAATACTGCCGACATCATCAAGGCATGTCTTCACCACAAGCATGCCTTTATGATGTAGCTGGAATATTACCCAGTATGAACTGTAGTTCAAAAACAAAAGCAGTGATTGCCACTAGCAACAACTCATGGGTGATGACTTGGGTGCAGATTCTGTTTATGTTAATGCAGCAGGAATTACAATAAATCTTTATTTTCAGCAATATTTTTTATGTACAATTTTCAAATGAACTCTGCATTTTGTGAGATAATGTAGATGACTAATACCAAGCTATATTCATGTTAACCCTTTACCCAATGAATCGCCCACATCCACCTGCGTAATATGCAAATTCAGCAGCGATAAAAATACTATTTTTCACAAAAGTTCAACAAAACCATATCATGTGACCTCACTTTGGAATGAGCTCATTGCACACATTCCAATGAGGGGTTACATGGTATGGTTTTGTTGAAATTTTTTGAAAAAATTTTAAAAATGATTTTTAAAATAATAAATTTTGATATCGTTTGCGTTGGGTAAAGAGTTAAACGATTCAAAAGGAAGTTAATCTGGAAAGAAATTTTGAATCAAACCAAATAACAACTTAAGATTGAATTTGAATCGAAGCTCAGAAGCTACGCAGGACCCTACCTTCTACTCAGTGCTTTGTTTCCGTCGATACAAGACGAGTAAAAAATGTGGTGTTAGGGGAGCTGAAATTGTTGCCGCATATACTCAAGTTCAGAGATTTTGGAAAGTGTATGTTATTTTCTTCACATAGATGTATTGTATTCATGCAATATTTAGTAGTTTACTGGTTAGCTTCTAGTTCAGTAGCTGTTAACCCTTTAACTAATGAATCGACTTTCTCTGCCCATGTTATTTACAAACTGAGCAGTGTAAAAAATTCTGTTTTTTTATCAAGAAAACCATATCATGTGACCCCCTCACCATAACAAGATTGTCAAGCTTGTTCCAATGAGAGGGGTCACATGATATGATTTTATTGAAATTTTTTGAAAATTTAAAAATAAAATAATTAAAATAACAAATTTTCATATTGTATGCATTGTGTGAAGAGTTATAACATGATGTACAGTGATAGAAATAACTTGTATGATAATCACTTCCCAGGCGTGCATTCATTCCACGCTCATTTCAGCACAACCAGGAAGTGTAACCCTCTGCACCTTGACGTCAGAATATCTCAATTTTTAGAAGCAATTTTTTCCAATAATGCAACTATGAAGTTGACCATTTCTGTCTAGTTTGATGGAGCTCTGTCAAACAAGATTGAATTAGTGAATTCCTTATTGCATTATTGGAAAAAATTGCTTGAAATTCTGGTAATTTGACTTCAGTACTCAAAGTGTTAAATTACTGACTGCAACTAACCCTTGCATTCAGTTTGATGCATCAATATTGCTGTGTATTTTACTGCTATAGACCCTGTAATACTATGACTCATCACAGGTCTACATGTATCTATTTTCGCATTTCTTAAATATCAATAGTTTATGAATAAATTAATAATTTCTACGTCACAACTTGGGTCTATCTGGACTGAAATTCCAGGAAGGCCTGAGGTGTGCTGCAGTCATTACAAGAAGTAACACTGCTAATATTTTGGGAGAACGAAAACGTGTACCTGACTGCAAGTAAGGTGTATCAAAGGTTAAATGTTTTGAAAAATGTGTAAAAAATAACAAATTTTTTATATTCTGTGAATTGGATAAAGTGTTAAAAGCTATTAAATAAATGAAGACAAGGAGCCTCCTATGGTAACCACACGAAGATGAGAAGTGCTTGGTTACTCTAGTAAAAAAGTTCTGTTTTAATAGCTATAGCATAATAGAATTGTGAAACCAAACTCTTGGTTTTCTTAGGTTGGCAGCACAAATGATTGGCTAATTATGACTGCATATTTGTGATACAGTCTTCATATAGCCATAGATGATGAAAATTAAACTCCATTAAACATAAATACAAATTTTCATATATATAAACAATAAAACACAATTTGAAACTATTATTACATAACAGACTATGATGAATATGAGAAAGTGATTAAATGTTTAATAAAGCAATAGATTGAACAATTTATTTTTTATGTTAGAATTTTGTGACTATGAGTAGAATTATTTCTTGACATTTTATCTTATTTTTATTTCAGATCGTGAGAACCAATCTATGCTTATCACGTAAGTATTACTTATAAAAATGAAGGGAATTTTATTGCTTTAGTTAAGTTATTTACATGATAGAAAGATATACATGTACAATGTAGCAATCATACAAAAGCTCATTCATGACATCTCTCTATATTTACTTCTGCAGCTTGTAACTGAGAATGACATTTATTTATTTATTTATTTATTTATTTATTTATTTATTTATTTACCGTATTTACTCTATGTATTGGGACACTCTATGATCTGGGACACACATTTTTTCGTGAAAACTATATTTTTTTTATACTCCAAAATTTGGGACATTCAGGAGATTTGTTTCCAGCTGGCCCATCGCTAGTAGCAGATGACACTCATAAAAAAAATTCTTGAGTAACTAAAAAATTTTCATTTTTTGCTTCCAAAACATAGCTTATGATCCCTCATTGGAACGAGCGCAATACACTCGTTCCAATGAGGGATCATAAGCTATGTTTTGGAAGCAAAAAATGAAAATATAAAAAAAAATTAGACGGCGATTTTCGTATATAGTGATGGAAAACGAATCACACACAACTTTATTCAGCATCAAATCAAGGCGAGGCTGTGTTCTTTCCCCATTTTCTAAGAATTGGGTCACCTGTGAAAATAATTATTTTTAGCTGTCCCAATACATAGAGTAAATACAGTATTTATTTATTTATTTATTTATTTATTTATTTATTTATTTATTTATTTATTTATTTATGTATTTATTTATTTAGAAATAATTTCTGTAGAATGACAAAGACAGGACAAGTTTGAAAAGTAATGATACTAATATAGTAAATATCTTATAAAAACAACCTGATCATTTGTGACTTGAAGAATCAAGTTTAAAGGAATAAAAACAATATTAAAATTTATTAAAAAGGTTGATTACTTTCAGAAATGATAGGGATGTGTGCAGGCATGTATGATAAAATAGATCTCTTGGAGATCCTACAGTGAAATACTGCCCCTGACATGATTAACCCTTTACCCAATGAATCGGCCACATCCACATGCATAATATGCAAATTCAGCAGCTGAAAAAGTACTATTTTTCAAAAAATTTCAACAAAACCATATCATGTGACCCCTCAAGTTGAGCTCATTCCAATGAGGAGTCACATGATATGGGTTTTTTTTAAAGTTTTGAAAAATTTTAAAAAATGATATTTAAAGTAATAAATTTTGATATTGTCTGCATTGGGTAAAGGGTTAAAATCTGTTAGAGAGCCTACAGTGAAATACTGCCTTCTGACATGATCAAAATCAGTGCACTGTAGAATGTGCTCCACAGTCAACCCCTGTTGACAAGGAACACATTCTGGTCGCATATCACCCTCTAACAAAAAGGAATGTGGAAGTCTTGTATGACCAATATGACATTGTGTCAGAATTACATGATCTTTTCTACAAAGGTTACTTTAAGGATATTTATCACTGAATGTTGGTTGGAAGTGATGGAGCTTGTTATTTGTCACCCCATCCCAATCATACTGCCACACAGATTTGATGCACTTATTGATATGTGGTTTAAAATCACTGAAAGGAATTTTAAAATTAGTGAGAGGCTTGCGACTATCAGGGCTTTAAAAAAAAATGAGAATACCAGAGGAAAAGCAAACATTTTCCTTGTTCATGTTTCATATTCAATCAAACACAAATAATGTTTTGTTCATATAATTTTTTTATTACAACTTATTGGAGAGTGCCTGTGGGCACTCTCCAATAATTTGTAATAAAACAAAATTTGAAATAGCAGACAACCCGAAATAATCTAGCCCTCAAACAGTTAAAGCCTATTTCACTGCACTGTCAGCCCTGGTGTTACCAGAGATACCAACATGACCAGATAACCAGCAAAACATGATATCACATTGGTCAGACATGAGAGTATTTAACTTCTCACAAAGTTCAGAAATGAGAGGGTTCTTCAACCTGGGGTTGAGTAAAGCTAGCAAAGAAGAGAAGAGTTGTAAAAAATAATTAACTTCTGTTCCTGTACATTCTCGATGTGCTTGAGCACAAGTTGTAAAGATTTAACTCAGCGGTGAAAATAGAACTTTTATTTGGTTTTCTGATTGAAGTCTTCTGATTACCATCAACAATGGCTGATGATACAGTGTAACCATGTTTAGATCCATCCATATAGATCCTTTTATATGCACTACACTTGGGCTTTATTCCAGCATATTTCTGCTTAAACTGCAAAGATGTTGTTTCAGACTTTTTGGTAGAAGGAAGGTCCAAAATATCTGTAAGTCTTTTTGAGATGCCAAGGAGGAATATGAGGTTCACGGTTCTCTTTTATCATATTAGAGTCAAGTGTGGTGGAGTCCATATGAAGTTTAACTCTAATTCCCAATGGAGGAATATATGTCTGGTGTTGGTTAAAAAATTCAACACTTTGAGGGTCCGAGACACAGTTATATGGACATGTATCTAATTATAGTACATTGGAGAGTCTGAGAGTTGCTAACCACTTCTCACTGGTTCTCTCTGCATACTCTGGCTTCCTCCACCTGTAAAACTCTCTGACATAATGAGATCCTGTCAATGCTGATTGCTTTCATTGGTGAAGTCTGTATGAGCTTGAACTTAAAGCATGAAATCTAATGTATTCATATTTGTGGCATTTCCTTTCAAGTATCATGCTTGATTAAGTTTAAATAGAATTATTTTTGTCTTGACACCAGAAAACTAAGAAGACTTCAAGTAAACTTTAGCTAGTAATGATGGGGAAGATTTGCAACAAGAGCTCTGTAAAGTGTGATCCTTAAGGGGAAAACCTGGAGACAGAGAAGGCGGAAATACAGGCACTTTCCTCTCCCACCAAGCGACAGTATGGTTGATCTGTATTTGTGACTGTGCCTTAATTAGACTAATCTAAAGGCCTAAACAGGGTTGCCCTAGTAAGACTACTAAAACAATTCTTGTTTCTCTGGCACCTCTCTCTTAGAAAGTCAACATCATCACCTTTTTTTCACCTGGAAATCTCTTCTGTTACACTATTTTGCACTTGTAGGACAAATATTTAATCAACTATACCTTGTTTGACAGAGCTCAGAGAGAGAGCTCTGTCAGACAAGAAATAGGTGGTTAAATTTTCAACTACATCATGGGAAATTTTCACTGCTGAAAACATTGGATTGCCACATAATAGTGTAAGTAGTTAAATTTCTGATTCCAATTATTTTCAGAACTGTTTTTGAATAAACAAAAAATGCCTCCCTCCCTCATCATTAAATTGAGGAAAAATTACCTGAGAAACAAGAATTTTTTTTTATAGGCTTAAATACACATATTTTATCTTTACTGTCAACATACCACACAGGACAATTTGTTCCCCTTAGTGTAACTTGTCCGCCAGACAAATGATCAATCTATGGTTGACAACTTGTCTGCATCAGATTCTATAAAAGGCAAGCTATTCAATAATTACCACAAAAAACACTGATGAGATCCAAGAGATCGAAACTGATCTGGTAATAAAGAAAACCACATTTCTTTTGGACAACTCCTGCTTAAATACCGATACATTAATTTAAAGGCCTACCGATATGTATACAGGCATTGGAGCGAAGGACAGCCTGATATGAATTTTCTAGAAGACTTTATTTCATAAGCTTCTGTTAGTAATCCGATGATATGCTATGAGGTATAACACTGTTGGAAAGGTCCAATGGTGTATTTCATCACAGCAATCCAATGTCATTTTCACAGAACGCTGGTCATAGGGGAGTTGGCAAAGAAATACAATAGCAATTTGAGTAAAGATATTTGTCAGAGATCTTTGTGGGCTAATGTATATTAGGAACTCAAATAATTACTCTCCCAATTTGTACAGGCTTGTTTTTTCTGAATTTTTTCTTTGTTTCACCTTGTTCTTTTTTTCCATCCAATAGTGGAGAGTCTGGAGCTGGTAAAACTGAAAACACAAAGAAAGTAATCATGTACTTTGCACTGGTTGCAGCTGGATCTGGTGAGCAAGCACCAAAAACAGACAGTAAAAAGGTAAGAGAAATAATTCATACAATCTGGCCTGTTATTTTCAAGACTGTGCATTACAAAATGATGACTTGGCTGGAGGGGAACATTGTAGATTGTCTCCTCGAGGAACCACTGTCTCCCAAAGCCTAAGCCAAGGGAGACAATGGTTCCCCCAAGAGACAATCTGCAATGTTCCCCTCCAGCCAAGTCATCTTTTTCATTATTATGCTGAATAATAACATTTACACTTTACCCTATGGCGAGAGTAAATATATTGTAGCTGATTTTGTTTAAAATTGAATAACAGTTATCACAAAATTCATTTTGATATAGTTGAATTCGAAATCAACAGAAGTAAACCTGCAATATCTTTGTTAGAAACATCTGCAAACCTTTCGGTACTGCAGGACTCAGCAGCCATTTTATAATTAGACAGTTGCAGAAGTCGGTTACTATGATATTACGTCTCATTTGACACATAATTCACTCATTGAGTAATGAACAGCAACTTGTTTGGGAAAGTCTGCACGGAGCGGTAAATCATGTAAAAATTGATAACTGTCATTGTTGATCGTGAAAGAAACATGGCGAAGTGTGAATGAATGGAAATTACTGTAGGCTCTCAAAATGAGGTATAATAAAAGAGTAATTGTGTTCAAGCATTATGATGACTTAACCAATCAGGTTTGTTGAAATAAAATTCATCCATTCGTCCAGCCACATATACGGTACAAGGTTTGTCCACCTAACTCCTCTTACAGTTTTCAAACTACAATCTTTTTATTTTACATTTATACATATACTAATGGTGTACATATTGCCAAGAATTTAATTTTGTTCAGTTTTTCACAAAATTACTGGTTGGTGAAATTTATGGTGAAATTTTAAATATAGGGTACATAATTTGTCCAGCTATCTCCACCCACAGTTTTCAAGTGAATCCACATATATAATTTTGCAAGGTGTATATATAGTTGAATTCCAGGTATTTTGAAATACATATATAAATTAAGGTACATGGTAGAACTGGCCCAGGCAGCATGTGTGTGTTACAGACACAGCACATGCACAAGTAACAAATCACTGTTTGCTGTTCAACCTGTGGGGCATGCTTCACTCTAGTTATAAATAAATGGGTACACAGATTATTACAACAGTCAATCAACCTGTGTAGTCATATTCCATCAAGCTGAGACCAGATCAGCTAGGTCAAACAAGATGCTGTAGGCATTGTTTTTGATCTGGTCTTGTCAACGAGATGGAATATGACTCCTCAGATTGATTGACTGGAGTAATATTGGCCTAAAAAAGTTAATAATCTGTTTCTCAGTTCCCCCACATGGTCATTTTATCTAAAACACAGGATTTCCACTGCTCCACCTGTACGAAAAAATAAAGTTGTATCACACATGTGGTGATACAAAACATGTTCGATTTCATTTCCAACAAAAACAGAGAAGGAACCCGTCTAAATAAAAAACAGAGCCGAGATCACATGGAAATTCCAAGTTCCTCATTTAGATTTGTTTACCCGGGATATTTAAACAATCAGATTTGAGTCAAAAATCTACAAAATAAATATAACATTCTGACGTCTTGTTCCTTGACAAATACTTTCCAATACTGGTCATATAATAATGGAGTGTGCTAAACTTATTAGCCATTTAAAAACTTTTTGTTGTCTTATTCTCCGCAGTTTAGTCAATATTCGAAGTTCGATCATCGTGACCGTGACACTGATCAGTGTCATTTGGTTTCAACCAATTGAATGCTGTGAAAATTAAAAAGCAAATTAGGGCTGGTACCCTGCCAACTAACAGTGATGTCCAGTTGGCATCGAAGGAAACACAGCAATTATCCAGTTGAAAAGTGCTTTTAGTTCAATTTTTGTGTAGACTGGTTGTTACATTGGAGGTGTGTGATAAATACAGAACCATACATATGTTTGAATGGGTTAAGCATTATCGCACCCGATTGCTTTGGCCCAGGATATCACTCAAGCCTTCAGCTCTTGTGATATCCTGGGCCAAAGCAATCTCGTGTGATAATTCTTAACACATTCAAACATATGTGCGGTTCTGTATGTTTATTACACATCCATTCAACTTTACACCCTTGTATTTAACAGAATAGCCACTATGACATAAATGATTCTGTATTCAATGGGTGATGTACAAGCCAGAACTTTTTTCCCAGCACCGTTCATGCTAGTTCCTTTCCCATCGAGTCATTAGTTACGCTTTGAAAAGATTTCAAATTTCGTTACACAATTATCGACAGTCTGTCGCATAGTGTGAAAATGAAACCGTCCAAAGCAATATAATGTCGGTTCACAAAAAATTAGTTAACAAAAAATGAGATAATATTTAAAAAAAAACCCAATAAACACAGAACGCGATGTGTGTTTGAATCGGTGGGTGTTTTACATAACTTGTTGGAATGGCATAATCATATTTCGCTCGAGCCTATGGCTCTCACAAAATATGACTATACCATTCCAACTCATTATGTAAAACACCCACCGATTCAAACACACATCGCATTCTGTCTATTTAGTATCCTCCCAGGATCCAAATCTGTGAATCTCTCTAAATGAAAATTAACAACCTCTCTGTGTATTTCTGATGGTGTACTTTTGACATTTTACTGTATTTGCAGCAAAACCGCACTTTGATAATGAAGTTTAATTGCATCAAATATACCTCAATAAAAACACAGAAACACCCAGTTTTAAAAAAAGATCGCAAAAAAAAAATTGTAATATTTTTTCATTTATCCTTCTTTGAGTCATACAGTGGAGCCCACTTAATTGGGTATTTGTAACAGAATAACCCTGTTAATGGAATATAATTTCCCAACACAAAACCATTTACCATACCTCCAGTACAAATTTGACCTGTAAATTGAATATAGGTTATAGAGTAAACTCCTGTTAATTGAATAAAAACTTTTGTAACCTGTTGAGAAATTAGCCTTACTCTCCCCAGTTTTCCTTTGTTTATAGACCTATTTGGCCTCAGTATCTTCAATACAGGCATTTAATTTATTATATCTTGTTTGACAGAGCTCATGGAGCTCTGTTAAACAAGATATAATAGAATAAATGCTAAGTTTATCTCTAGAATATAGTAAAGTGACACAATCCCTGTTAATTGAATACTCCTGTTAACTGAATAATTTTCATTGGTGAAGTGGCTATTCAATTAACAGGGTTCCACTGTACAAGTTTTCTGTTTCTGGAGGCCTAAACTTGTCTTGAACTGTTCAAAGTGCCACTTAGGAATATCCTCTTACATGTGGACATATATTTATGTTTCAATATTTCTTGTTCTGATGAAATCTTTTTTCTTTTTTCTTCTCCCCATCCAACCTTTATACTTCTTTCTTTTAAAATCTCTTTCAACTCTAACCATCTCAACCTGTCAACAAATATAACAATTTCCTTCAAACACCTTTTTTTCTGTTAACCCACCTTCTTTCAAACCATCCCCATACCCATCAATAGGGATCATTGGAAGACCAAATTGTGCAAGCCAATCCAGTATTAGAAGCTTATGGTAATGCCAAGACTATCAGGAACAACAACTCTTCTAGATTTGTGAGTATAATTCATTATGTCCATTATATTAATGAATTTCCCTTAACAGCATCTATTTTTTCAATCCTAGTTTGAGGATGAATAAACTTCCTCAGTAGAATCTAATATTGTTTTTATTTAATCTTACCACCAGTACTAGTTTGTGGATAGTGGTGTATCATTAAACACCCATTTCTACTCTGGTAATAGTGCAAACTTTGTGAAAATGCATGGGAAGCTCAAGCAATATATCAGCTTTTGATCACCCAGAGATCCATGGGCTGAAAGTTTTCTTGTGTATCTGTGGCTTCTTCATAATTTTGAATCATATTGTCAGGGTGGAAATTCCACTCTGAGAGTGTTTAGTGATAACCCACTCTACATGTACTGTATACCAGAAAAATAGAGCTTGTTTGCTCCTACCTAGGTTTTAAGATGAACTCATTGTTATGTGGACTAATTCTGATTTAACCCTTCACTTAATGTAATGGTCATATCTAGCCAATGGTATTCATAAAAATCATCATTCAGATTTTATTATTTTTCCAACTTTTGCCTCAAAAGACAGCTTATGACCTCCCAGTTGACTGAGCTCATTGCGGTTATTCCAGTGAGTGGTCATAAGCTATATTTTTAACTGGTTGAGTGCTAGAAGCCACTATCAGGGCTTTCAAAAAATTGAGGGTACCAGAGCAAAAGCCAGTATTTTCCTTGCTCGTGTTTCATATTCAGTCAAACGTAAATAATATTTTTGTTTATATAAATTTGTTTTATCACAAATTATTGTAGAGTGCCTGTGGGCACTCTTCAATAATTTGTAATAAAACAAATTTTGATGAACATATTCAGACCACCAAAAATAATGTAGCCCTCAACCAGTTGAGGCAAAAAATGAAAATTTTAGTTATTCAACTAACTTTGGGGTGAATATTGTCTCAGTATGGGGAAGAGTTAAAGTGTATTGTCTTGGAATACAGTTCTCCAGATAGCAGATATGATACATACAGAATATCAGTACAGTGAAGGTTTCTGGAGTATATTGCATCAAGTTGAGGACCTTTAAACAAACAATATCACACAAGTCGGCATAGCTGATGACTGTGCTACTCCTTGGTAAAGATCCTCAATAAGATGCGACACAGTACTCCAGAAAACGAGTACTCTGGCTTCTTCCACCCATAAAACTGTCTGACACGAGGTGACCCTGGCTGTTTAAAGTGTTGTTAAACCCCAATAAATAAATAAATACATTGCAATGGTTTATGCTCAGTACTGCATTTCATTTTGGACCGGTTACCTAACGAATTGGCTTCATCAGCCGCCCACATAATATACAACTTGAGCAATTGAAAAAAAAGTTTTTAAAAAAGCTTCAACAAAACCATATCATATGTGATCTCATTGAAACAAGTGTGTCACATCATATGGTTTTGTTGAAATTTTGTAAAAAAAATTTAAACAAAAATTTAAATAACAAATTTTGATATTGCCTGCATTGGGTTAAGGGTTAAATAGTAAGTTTGAACATAATAAATAATAGTGAAGTCCACATTGAGTTTGTATTAGGACTTGGCTTCTGGTATGTTTCAGCAGTTTTGATCGTGAGGCTATATTTAGAATCAGCTTAGGCTATTAAAAAAAATTTCTTTTTTCACATGCCATTTTCTCTGGATTTGTTTGTGATGGAGGGAGGGTTTTTTTTCTTCAATGCGTGAAAATAATCATATTTATTACACATCAAAGTATGAAAAGAATCAGCTTTACTTAGTTAGTGTAAAAAATATTTTGGCCAAAGTTTTAATGAGAAGGGCAGTGCCTAAGAACCAAGATTCTTTTTAATAGCCTTAGATCCATGTTTTATATAACAGCATTGTTATAATCTAATACTATAAACTTGCTAGGTGTAGTACAAAACAGTGTTCCCATTGTGGTATGTAAGGTGCTTGATAATATGAAAAAAACATAAAATGTATGAGGACCACGACAATATTCTAGAAATTACACAACATAATTATGTTAAGTCTGTTAACTGGTTAAGTGCTGAAAGCCCATTTTGTGGCTGTATTCTGAAGTGCAGGCACCACAACTTAAAGGCATCATATGCTGTTGATTTGCTTCTTATTATCTTTGAAGTAAAATTATTTAATCTGTGTGATTTTGCCTTGTTACAATTTATGGGGGAGTGCCTGCAAGCACTCTCCCATAAATTGTAACAAGGCAAAGACATGTGAACAAATTTGGACAACCAAAAATAATTCGGTACTCTACCACTTAAGTCTTGGCAGTAATTCCAAGTCGAATCTTGTCTGCTTCAACAGCACTGATCTCTCTACAACTGGGTAACTGGAATGCTCATTGGTCATAAATAGAAAGCGTCCCACCTACTATCATCTTGGGGTATAGATGTTAATAGACAAAGCTCAACAAAAAAACTTTTTCTCAATAGTTTTCACTTTTCTGACGCCTTGCTACCAGAATTGGTTTTTAACCCTTGGAGGCCTGGAGATTTTTATACATTTTCACTATACGTTGAAAGTCTACCTCCTGTACAGAAGCAGCCAAGACATGCCTAGAAACAACTGACAGGGTACTTAGAAAACAAGTTATAAGTTTACCCAAACAGTGCATGTTGGGGCACCTGTTCCTTTGCATTAAAAAGTTATCAAAGTCGAAATTAGGCCCTTAAGGTTAAAAAATATATTTTGATAGCTGCGAAAAATGGATTTGTTGATGGTATGCACATTTTTCTCAGCAATGCATATGGAATATTTACAAAAAAACAACACAGTGTTACTGGTTATCATGCTACATTTATGTTTGATGATGTGATAGCTGTTATTCTGTGCAAACAGCTTTCACATCATCAAATGTCACTGATGGGGGAGTTACCTCGTTCATTAATCCAACACCATCATGATGGGACAGATCAAGCTCTGACATTTTTCAATGATGTTCCAGAAATCCATTTGTATAGAGATCAGTGTTAACAAGCATTCAAGACTTGACTGCAGATTGGATAATTTGACTACAGTTAGGCTTCCTCATGATGTTTAGGGGCACCTGTTTCTGGGCAAAAGTATTGTGAAGTCACAAGGTGGCCTTTGGTTATAGATGTTTCAGTCTGACGGGTGATTTTAGCTCTTAATCTTTTTTTCTTTTTTTTCACATCTTCCGTTCTTTAAATCACCTACGATATTGTGAAAGAGCCTTCTTCTAGATTTAATTGATTGCATTTCTCTCTTCCTGACGCTTGCTTGAACAAAATCTTAAATATAAATTTTGTTACAAATTTTAATACTTTAGAAATATTGGATGTTAAAAATAGTTTCTATTGTCAAAAAAGTTGAAGCACTTCTTCATTTTCCCATTCCCTAGAAGACTTGCTCTCATTATGTATTGTAAGATTAATGGATATGGGCAAAGGAGATTGATAAAACAAAATCTATGCAGTCTTTTCAGTGTAGCATTTGAGGTATGAAGGCTGTTTGCCAACTAGTGCTTGGTCCAGATCTCTTTGTCTCATGGTAAATTGGTTGCTTTAGTTTAAACAATATTCATTTTCAAATTCTCAGTTATACATCAAGTTACAACAAACTAATGTGATGTGGTTTCATCAGTAAATCAGTGACTTTGTGTGCTTCTCTTTTAATCGGTTATATTTGTGGGCTTGTCCAACCCTCGGTGGTGAGAAGGCCATTTTACCTGCTCTGTTTGGTTGGGAGGAAGGGGCAACCAGCTGAGCTGGTCAGGCAGGATCTCTTAGTCCTGTGGAAAGTCAATTGTTTTGTGTGCAAGAGGTTGTAGCTGTGAGACTTGAACAATTATTTTTATTGAAAAAAGTAATGTTATTTATACTCAAAAATTTTTTTTTATCCTAACAAAGGCAAGGATGTTTTTAACTAACATTATATTTATATAATATGTATGGCTCATTAAAGATGTTTCTAAGTTATGTTTTTCAAACAAATTGTATGTATACCTTCCACTGCAATCTCCATTCTATTTACTCTGTTATTGCATTATGAAAGGTGACCAAATTTGAAATTCACTTCTCCCCAACATATTCATGTAATTTATAATAAGTTGGACTTTTTTGGCTACTTCACAAAATACGTCTGTATTTCATAATGCAATGTACAGGACTGAACTTATCCCCCACCTTCTATTTCTTCACATTTTTTTTCATTTTCAGTGTTCCTATTTGTTTTGAGTTCATTTATATTTTAATACTAATAATCGTGTGACCAGTACAAATTTCAGCCCTTCACTAAACACAATTTTCTCAGCATAGCTCAATCATTTTTCTAATTTCTTTTTAGACCCATGGGCTAAAATGAAAGTTTGAGAAATACAGTGGATGCCACTTTATTGGATACTTCTAAATTTTTAAATTGCTTATAGTTTATGAAGTAAATCCCTGTTAACCCTTTACCCAACATAATGGACAAAATTGGCCAGCGCTATTCTCTAAAGTCGCTGAATTAATTTTTATTATTTTTTCATTTTTTGTCTCAAAAACATAGGTTATGACCCCCACGTTGGAACAAACTCGTTGAGCTCGTTCCAATGAGGGGGTCATTTCCTATGTTTTTGAGACAAAAAATGAAAAAAATTAGTTTTTCAAGAATTTGTTTGCAAGTGTTGTCTGCTTTTCATGTTAGGTAAAGGGTTAATTGAATAAAAATGTTGTGATCCATTAAAAATTACATTAACAAATTTCTCTGCTTTACATACCTTTCCGATCTCAGTATTTCCAATAATAGCAGTTACTCTATTTAGTTCGAATGGATTTGGCAATTTACTTACACATGGGTGTTAAATTGAGTATTTATTCTGTTATATCTTGTTTGACAGAGCTTGAGGGAGAATATTGAAATGATTAAAAAACTTCACTTCATAGATGTTTTTAATATTTTTAAATGTTGTGTTTAGTGAAAAGTCATCTGTTGGTCATATATTTTTTTTCATGTATAGCCACAAAGAATGTTGTTTGAATTTTTCATATTTATATAACTGGTCTTGTCAAAAAAATTGCATTTATATTCAGGTCAACTGAAATACATTTAATAAATTGCCAAGATGTTACTTGCAGGATTAAAATTGAACCATACAAAATTCTTGTGAGAAGCAGTCTGAAGTGAATGACAAGCTCTGGATTGTGAAACACAAACTTTCTCTGCTGGCTCCTTAGGCATCTGTCTATGCCCAATGATATTCAGTCTTGGGTTCTGCAAGGCTTTAAAATTTGAAATTTGATTTGATTTCAAATCATTCTGATGATTTGATTTAACCCTTTACCTAACATAGCGGCCAAAATGACCAGAAAATTAACCAAAATAAGCCTACCACAGCCTAAAATATCTCAGAAGTTTCTCAATAAAACCATACAAGTGTGGATATCATTAGAACTAGCTCATCAAGCTGATGATAGAAGATGAGTTCAATGAGGTTCCACTTCCGAAACTCGTATGATTTTGTTCTGGAATATTCCTCCTTTTGATTGACCTTCCCAAATGTTTAGTAGAGTTAAAATACTTGAGTGAAGACCAGCAGTATTTAAGATTGTAAGAAAGTGCAATACAGCAGAGCCCACTTAATTGGATATCTCTCAACTGAATAACCCAGTTAATGGAATATAATTTCCCAACACAAAATTTTTTACCATACCTCCAGTACAAATCTGACCTGTTAATTAAATAAAGGTTATTGAGAAAACTCCTGTTAATTGAATAAAAATCTTGTAACCTCTCGAGAAATTACCCTGACTCTCCCAAGTTTTCCTTTGTTTATAGACCTATTTGACCTCAGTACATTCAATACAGGCATTTAATCTATTATATCTTGTTTGACTGAGCTCATGGGCTCTGTCAAACAAGATGAAATAGAATAAATGCAAAGTTTATCTCTAGAATACAGGAAAGTGACACAATCCCTGTTAACTGAATACTCCTGTTAAATGAATAATTTTCATGGGCAAAGTGGCTATTCAATTAACAGGGTTCCACTGTATTTACAATTTGAAGAAATGTGAGATCCGATTCAATTCAAAATTCAATTTGGGATTCAATTCGGCCTGAAATTTGCGAATTGCAGGACCCTAATTCTGTCATCCTTTGTATGATATATATTTTGAGAGTGTAATTTTCTTGACTTGGCCTAATTTGATATATTTTTTCCAGCAGTGACTCCAAGTAAGACATTAATGAAGAATGCAGCAATGCAGGGTATATTTTCTGGTACTTCATATACATGATAATTCTTCTGCAGTTATTTTCCTAACTGCTGAGTAAGCACTTTGGTTACTATTGGTTCTTAATTTAAGACCTCAGGAATTCTTTGGGTTGCTCTTCAGTAGGGGTGTAGCCAGAATTTTCAACTGGGGTGGGGGGGGGGGGGAGTGTCTTGTTTGACAGAGCTCTATGGTTAAATGGGAAAAATTGGCAAGTGAAAGTTGTTATATTTTGGCATCATTGTGTAGAAGGTTAAAATAACAGATAGAGATTTCTTACTTGGAGCTGCGTGCTATTTCATGGAGAGTCGGCCATGAAGCCATTTAAGTGTGTTGATTGAGCATGACCTTCACCAACCATTTTCTTAATAACATGTCAGCAAGGGCCTGGCGAATGTTCGATTCGATTCAGTTTCAAATCTTTTCACTGATTCGATACCATCTCAATTATTTGAAACATTTTAATCCCACAGAGTTTTGATTTCTTTATTGTCAATCTTCTGAAGATGATAACTCAACCTGTAGAATGAGAATGACCATATCCAGCCCAACTAGATAACACAAATGTAGTTGGAAAATTCCTAAAAATGTCACTTGAAGCAATAGCGGCCATACATTAAATCTAATTTACACAATACATCTATTCTTAAATGGATCAAGGTGACATCTACAATGTTAAAGCATTCTGGATGGCACTTTGTTCCACTCAAGGGATGATATATGGCTTTTTCCTCGTCCACTTTAGTGCTACATGGTCATTTCTTGGATGAATCTAGTCCCATTGCTAAGATAATTGCCAGAAGCCAGGTGAGTTGTCAATATTAGCAGAAAAATGTCCAAACAGTGATACATTTAAAGTGACAGCTTCATGTAATTTGAATAGTAATGCATCAGAAGCTGATCCTATACAGTTCTAAGCAATGAAAGTACCTTGCACATTGGATCTATGCACTACTCCTTGCCGAAATTTCAACACAAAATACCTTTGGTTGCCATATAAATTAATTGCTCAAACTTTCAGAAAGAAGTGATAGGTCCATCCACTTGTACTTGCAGTTTGATGGTACGAGGGGATGTCAGAAAGTTTTAAGCCTAACATAAATAAAGCTGGAATATCGCTACAGAACATATTTATTTTTCAACATAGTCCCCTTGTAATTCAATACACTTGTTCCACCTGGTCTGCCAGGCGTTGATGCCGCGTCTGTAGAAGTCCATATCTTTGTTCTGTAGCCAAGCCTCCACAGCAGCAGTAAGTTCCTCATCATCTTGAAATCTTTGACCACATAAGTGTTTCTTCAAATTTGGAAAGAGATGGTAGTCACCAAGTGGTCTCACTAGTACGCATATATTGGCAGCACTAATAAGACAGTGATAGTGTCATAACAATTATGAAGTGGATTCGATTTGAGATTGCTTGATTTGATTTGAGATTATATTCAACCAAATAATCACAATTCGCTGGGCCCTTTATGTCAGCATTATACTACCCATAACTAATACTATACCTTTCCTTTCTTTTGGTGCTTCTTGATGTCTAGCAAGCAGCAAGCGCAGTGCTTGATATTTATTGAAGCTGACAGTTAGTCTGTGCTTCAGGGTCTCAAGGTTTAATAAGTAAGTATATTGTACATGCCCCTTAAAATATTAACTCCTTGCATGCAGCTGGTCGATATTCCTGCCCAGAACAGGAAATCACATGCCACTAAAATAAGGAAAATTTGAGCACACTTAACCAAATTTTCTCCTACAAATTGTGTCGAGTTTAAAAGAGTAAAATTTCAATCAATTTTTCATCAAATTTAGTCATAGCTGCTTCACAGCAACCATGACTAGATTTGATGAAAAATATTTTAAAAATACCCATCCAGTTAAGAGTTAAACAGTGTATGTTTTACTCTTTGACTGTTATACTGAAAAAAATCCTGTCTTATTGTTGAGAAATAGAAGGATTTTAATGAGTCACCATTTGATTTGAAATCTTTGAACCTTGTTCAGTGAAAACATTGTGAGGATTTACAGAAGTTCAGATCGATTTTAGTGCATGAGGTACATAAATCTCATCAAATTGTGATGAAAATTTGAGATTCTGGTTATCACATAATGTGTAATCTAACCTTCTACTTAATATAAAGGCAAAAAGAGAGGTGCACTATCCACATACCTCTTCTTCAATATACAGTATCTGAATATGATGTCTTTTAGCAGTATGACTGAAACATGCATATACAGTATGTGGAGAGTGCATTATCACTAAATCACCCACAGAGTGCAGATTCCACCCAAGCAATAATTGCAAATTTGTTGCAAAACATAACAACCACAAGCAAAGTTCCAGCAAATGGACCTCCGGGTTATACCCGGAGGTCCACTGGCTGAAACATTGCTTGTGCTTTTTGTCCTCATTGACAGAATTTGAAAGTAATACTTACTCCACTCTCCAGGTGATTTACTTACAATCCACTCTCCACGTACTGTATAACTTCATTCAGCAGAGTAAGCTTTAATTGTATGGGTTCAAGCTTTGATGAATGTATAGTTGTTGAATTATGGTTATTCAGCTACATTCACTAATTTAAAAATGTCGTGAATTGGTGGTGTGAAACTTTAAAGAGGGCATGTATACACGCTCTGAGTTCTTGACCAAAAGAACTGCAGCATTGTTCTTGTGATATAAATTTAGTAAGGTCTTCCCTGTACTTTTACTGAAGCCTTTAATTGGTTCACCACAAAGAGAAATAAATACAGTTTTGAAAGAATCAAATATTTTTCATAGTTTAGCAAACTGATTTTCAAACTAATGTTAGGTAACTCTTGCACAATATTGATCTTATATATCATTTATGATTTCCCTGCGGGAACCCCGGGAAGTGAAGCAGTGCCTGATCACTGTGGTAAACAGGCTCTGTTTTACTGGTAAAATAGGACCCAGTCACCAATGCTTGGGAGGTGCAAACCCTCTCTAAAATGGGCAACATGACTTATTGCCATTTGTCACATAACAAAAATCTGGAAAGAAAAACTGTTAAATTATTCCTCAAATGTTGGAAAGTTGCATTTTTTGGAAGGTAAAATAAAAATAATTCTTTAAGTAACCGTGGTCAGTCCCAGCAAAATTGGATCACTATGCCTTAATGAGAATGATTTTCCACTCACCATAACTTTTTTCTTTCCTTCAAATTTAGTGCCCTATGGTAATATTGGAACTTCATGTACCAAACAGGGCTGCGTCAAAGAGGAGCTGATACAGAATTGGATGAGACACCCCAATCATAACAATCTTCACTCAGTATCATTCACACTACATATTAAATGTTTGATAAATGTTGAATATAGCATAAATATAACAATTCACTTTCCACTTGACAAATAATTCAAATTTATGTTTAGAGTTCAAATTGCTATACATATGACATTATTTTGTTTGTTTCTGTAAACTGTACATTTTGATCTCTCATTGAAATTTACTCAATAAGCTTGTTTGAATGAGCTGTGGCTTACAAAAATTAAATTTTGGAGTTATTTAGAAAAAGGATATTGGAGTTATTTCACTGTTTAACCCTTTACCCAACGTAACGGCCAAAACCGGCCAGCGCTATTCTCAAAAATCGCCAATTAATTTTCAAAATATTTTCATTTTTTGTCTCAAAAACATAGGTTATGACCCCTCGTTGGAACGAGCTCATCGAGCTCGTTCCAACGAGGGGTCATAACCTATGTTTTTGAGACAAAAAATGAAAAAAATTAGTTATTCAAGAATTTTTTTTGCAAGTGTCGTCTGCTTTTCATGTTAGGTAAAGGGTTAATAAAATGCTAAAAAATGCAGACAAGTTGTGAAGATGACAACGTAAATATAATGTTTGTAAAATCTTTAGAAATTTTCATGTTTTGCTTCCAAATACTTACTTTGATGAGTTTGTTCCAATGTATTCAGATTGTGCCCATATAATTCATATTCCTCAGAGTGGTTATCAGATCTGATACATCCGAAAAATTAAAATGAAAACTTAGGCCTAAAAAAAAGATAAAAATCTGTTTCTCAGGCCAGGCTGATTTTCATTATTGCTGCTGTTGCATAGCCTCCTTTTATTACAAGTGTTAACTTAAAAACAATAAAAATTAATTGGTTTATGTCGAATAAATTCCCATACTATTCTGTAGTTTATCCTCCAGAAAGTGATGTCATAATATCAAAATGTCAAGAAGCAAATATTTTCATAATGCAACTAGGAGTTTTCCCATGATGCACCTAGAAGCACTGTCAAACACGAAAGATTTGGTCAAATTCAAAGTTGCATCATGGGAAAACTTGTTGCTAGAAGTAAAAATTGAAAAAGAAAACATGAATTTTGAATTGCAGCTTTTATATAAAACACTGAGCTGATTTGGATTATTTGTCAGGGAAACAGTGATGTAATCCAGTCAAAAAATTATATTACCTTTATTACAGTGGAACCCACTTAATTTGATATATCTTAACGGAATAGCCCTGTTAATTGAATTTAATTTTCCAACTCAAAATCTTTTACCATATCTCCGGTACAAATTTGACCTGTTAATTGAATATAGGCTATAGAGTAAACTCCTATTAATTGAATAAAAGATATTGCAACCTGTCAAGAAATTATCCTGATTCTCCCGAATTTCCCTTTGTTTATAGGCCTATTTGGCCCCTGTACATCCAATACAGGCATTTAATCTATTATATCTTGTTTGACAGAGCTTGTGGAGCTCTGTCAAGCAAGATAAAAGAGAATAACTGCTAAGTTTATCTCCAGAATACAGGAAAGTGACACAATCCCTGTTAATTGAATACTCCTGTTAACTGAATAATTTTCATTTGCAAAGTGGCTATTCAATTAACAGGGTTCCACTGTACTTTTCATATTCCCATATTTTTATTAACAAATTACCTAACAATGGCCATATCTCACCAGAGCTATTCATGAATGTCACCATTCAAATTATTTTTTCAATGATTTATGATTTCCCATTGGAATGAGTTTAATGAGTGCATTCCAGTAAGGGAGGGTAGGAGGTGTAAGCTCTGTTTTAAAGATGAAAAATGAAACTTATCATCTTCTTGTCATGGTAGCTATAGAATTATAAAGAGTGTAGGGGGTGGGGGTGGAATTTTCATAACAATCTCGAATTAAACGTGAATATTTGTGAAGTTGTATTTTTTAAAAGAGTTCAAATTCTGGGTTGGAGTTTTTATTGCATAGAAGATTTTGGAAATCTGCAAAAAAATAACTTGAGGCCACACAAAATAAATCTGTTTCTCTGGTCATTTTTTTTTTTAAATTCATGTGGGCCAGTGCTTTATTTATTTTTTGTTTTTGTAGTTATTATTTTGTTACCCACAGAGGTTGATATACCTGGTTTGCTTTATGTTTTAGACACACTGATGTCAAAATATCAAAATTTCAAGCAACAAGTTTTCCCATGATGCAACTAGGAATTTGACCAAATCTTTTGTGTTTGACAGTGCTTCTAGTTGCATCATGGGAAAACTCCTAGTTGCATTATAAAAATATTTGCTTCTTGACATTTTGATATTATGACATCACTGTCTGGAGGATAAACTTCAGAATAGTATGGGAATTTATTCGACATAAACCAATTAATTTTTATTGTTTTTAAGTTAACCCTTTACCTAACGTAATGGCCAAAACCGGTAAGCGCTATTGCCAATTAATTTTCATTATTTTTAGTCGAGTTGTGACGAAGTCAAACTCGACTTATAGTTTGGTGAATGGCGGGCGGGCGGGCGGGCGGGCGGGCGGGCGTAAACAATTGGTTTCCGGATGATAACTTGATAGTGGTTCAACTCACATTCATTAAACTTCATACGTAGGTTGGTCTTGGTGGGAGGAAGAACCCTATTGATTTTGGACATGCTACGTCGAAGGTCAAGGTCACAGTGACCTTGAACATAGTAAATCTTAAACAATTGGTTTCCGGATGATAACTTGATAATGGTTCAACTCACATTCATGAAACTTCATAGGTAGATTGGCCTTGGTGAGGGGAAGAACCCTATTGATTTTGGACTCGCTACGTCAAAGGTCAAGGTCACAGTGACCTTTAACATAGTATATCGCAACAATTGGTTTCCGGATGATAACTTGATAGTGGTTCAACCTAGAGTCATGAAACTTCATAGGTGTGTTGGCCTTGGTGCGAGGAAGAACCCTATTGATCTTGGACTCACCAGGTCAAAGGTCAAGGTCACAGTGACCTTGAACATAGTATATCGCAACAATTGGTTTCCGGATGATAACTTGATAGTGGTTCAACCTAGAGTCATGAAACTTTATAGGTGTGTTGGCCTTGGTGCGAGGAAGAACCCTATTGATCTTGGCCTCACCAGGTCAAAGGTCAAGGTCACAGTGACCTTGAACATAGTATATCGCAACAATTGGTTTCCGGATGATAACTTGATAGTGGTTCAACCTAGAGTCATGAAACTTCATAGGTATGTTGGCCTTGGTGCGAGGAAGAACCCTATTGATCTTGGACTCACCAGGTCAAAGGTCAAGGTCACAGTGACCTTGAACATAGTATATCGCAACAATTGGTTTCCGGATGATAACTTGATAGTGGTTCAACCTAGAGCCATGAAACTTTACAGGCGTGTTGGCCTTGGTGCGAGGAAGAACCCTATTGATGTTGGACTCACCAGGTCAAAGGTCAAGGTCACAGTGACCTTGAACATAGTATATCGCAACAATTGGTTTCCGGATGAGAACTTGATAGTGGTTCAACCTAGAGTCATGAAACTTCATAGGTGTGTTGGCCTTGGTGCGAGGAAGAACCCTATTGACCTTGGACTCGCCAGGTCAAAGGTCAAGGTCACAACTCGACATTGGATCTGTGATCCTGAGCAGCATTTTTTTCATTTTTTGTTTCAAAAACATAGGTTATGACCCCTCGTTGGAACGAGCTCGTTCCAACGAGGGGTCATAACCTATGTTTTTGAGACAAAAATAAAAAAAAATTAGTTATTCAAGAATTATTTTTGCAAGTGTCATCTGCTTTTCAGGTTAAGTAAAGGGTTAACACTTGTAATAAAAGGAGGCTGTGCAATAAAGAAAATGCAGCCTGGCCTGAGAAACAGATTTTTATCTTTTTTTAGGCCTAAGTTTTCATTTTAATTTTTCGGATGCATCAAATCTCAAATCTGATAACCACTCTGAGGAATATGAATTATATGGGCACAATCTGAATACATTTAACTTTTCATGTTTATTAATTAACCATCTAATACATTGTAGGGTAAATTCATCAGAATCCACTTTGGACCACAAGGAAAAATTGCCGGAGCTGATATTGAAGTTTGTAAGTGTTAATTTTTCATTCTTGAAATTTATTTATCTTTTTTTGATTTGTTTACTAAACTCATGTTAGAGACCACATGAGTTTAGATTTAGGAGTTCTCACCGGATATTGAATACAGAACACTACACATGGAACAATAAAATAATTTTATTCATATCCTGTCATTTTAACCAAACCAGCTCCCTGAAACATAAAGAAATCATATTATGATACACTCCATTAATTGACTAAAATGCATGGAAAGTACATGTAACAGATTTTGACAATCCAGACATTTAGAGTTACACCCTTGTACAAAACAGACCACTTGTCTGCCAGTTGTTTATAATAATAATAACTCTTTGGCCAGCCACTGATTTGTCGTGGTCCTCATAAGAGAAGGCCATCATTCCCCCTGCACCCCACCCCCTCTTCCCCTCCTCTCCTCCCAGCATTCAGATACAAACTGCTTAATAGTGTCCCTCACTTCCTCTTTTTCAATTTCTTCAATAAGCATTCCTACCCTCTCCCTCGTGTCCCCCTTCAGCCATCTATCCTTTGTTTCTTCACCCCACTTCTGCATTATTCTTCCAGTAAATTTTATTCTATGAGGTATATACTGTGGGAATTCCAAGAGAAAATGTTCCAGGGTCTCCACTACTCCAGAGTGGCACATTTGGCATCCCTTTCCCCCATCTCTCCCAATTTTTCCCCGAAGCTCCAGTGATCTTGATCTCAGTTTGAACAGCAGTGACCCTCCAAAGGTGCCATCTAGGTACTTCTCAAAAGCTGGCTTTTTTTATATTGTAACCCCTGCAGTGATCTTTTCACGCTAACCCCTGCTCGCCAGTTTCGATTGCAATCTTCCATGACTCTCTCTTTGACAAACCTTTTGCCTTCTTTCATTCCTACTTCTATGTTTGTGACCTCTATAGAGTAATTGTCCATTAGTTCCCTCACATGTTTTGACCACCCCGTTTCTATATTAGAATTCCAAATGGTATCGAGCATCAATTTGCACCACCGGTTGTCAGGCAGGTTTCTCAAGTAGTTAAAGTAACACAGTTTTCCCAAATCTACCCTGTCCTTGATTTTCATCCACCCAAGCTCCCCCCTTACTGCTTCCAAAGCTGCAGCATTACTCGACCCTGTTATCCATCTGCCGGCATCATTTTGAGTATTTTCCAACTTCTTAATAACGGTTTGGTTTAATGGAATCACGTCCGTGCCATATGTTATACTTGGTAAACCCACCCTCTCCCACAGTGTTTTCCCCACAAAGACCTTGTTAAAACTATTTTTCCCTAAAAGTTTTAGTTGGTTCAGAATTCTTTTCCCCTTCAGAATCAGTTTGGCTGAGTAATTTCTGTACACCCCTCTTCCCGTTATATTTATGCTTACCCCTAGATACTCATACTCTCCCGTTTCTCCTACAGTGATTTGTTTGCTTTCCCCTTCGGGGATTGAGAACTCCCCCACTCTCCATCTCTTCGTTATATCTACCTTGCGTCCAACGGGTATTACCTTGCTTTTATTTTCATTTAGTTCGAGCCGCCAAGTGTTCCCATATCTACCAACAATTTCCAGCAGTTTCTCTAGCCCCTGTTCAGTTCTAGACATTAACACCATGTCGTCCGCAAAGAATAAGCCTGGTATCTTTATGTCTCCAACATTTACCCCCTCCGCACTCTGAATTAGTTCGTCCCCTAAATCTTTAACATACAATGCAAACAAAATCGGTGAAAAGATACACCCCTGCTTGAGGCCTATATCCATAGGGACTCGTTTTGTAGTGATACTCCCTAGACTGAGTTGGCTTTGCACATCTGTATACAGTGCTTTCATGATTCCCACAAAGTCACCCCCCAGTCCGATGCCCTCGAGCTTTCGCCACATACCTTCCCTCCACACTCGGTCGTACGCTTTTTTCACATCTAGAAATGCCAGAAACATCTTTTTCTTTTCAGCCTTTGTTGATTCTATCAGTTGGGTGAGTGTAAATAGGTGATCAGTGACTCTTCGTCCTTTCCTGAAACCATTTTGAATTTCTCCTAAAAAACCTTTCTCTTCAATAACTTCCTCTCGTCTACCGTATATGACCTTACAGAATACTTTTCCGATGTTACTACTAACTGATATCCCCCTATAGTTATCTAGAACTTCCTTATCCCCCTTTTTGTGTATGAACGACACCTTACTTTCCCTCCACTCTCTGGGGACCTCTTGCTTTCGCAGAGCCAGGTTGAAAAGGTTTGTCAGGACTTCAATAAGTGCCTCCCCTCCATTTTTGAGGAATTCGTTCGGAATTTCATCAGTCCCTCCCGCTTTACCATTTTTTAATTTCGAGACCACGTTCCGCACTTCTTCTCCCGTTATTTCGCTACATACACGATTGGATAGGTTCTCCTCCACCAGTGTATTTCTTTTTGGTGGGGACCCACTGCCCCATCGCCTATCGTTTATCTTTTTCCAGTGCTTGACTAACTCTGAAGCGATACGGCCTTTATCTTCTGTACTTTCCCCATCCACATTGATACTCTGCACACTACTTTTCCCCCGTTTATTTACCCAGTTCCAAAATACGTTTGAGCTCGAACCCCCCGTTTTCTTTATTGTTCTGGCAAGACTGCAATTGCGCTCCTTCCTATTATTATTCTTTATCTCATTCACCTTTTTCCGTGCCAGTTCATATTCTCCTTTCATTAGTCTCGTGTCATTGTTATCCACCCCTTTAAGCTTCCTACTTCTTCTGTAAGCAGCGCATTTTACCTTCCTTTCTTTTATAGCCTTTTTCAGTCCCTCGTTAACCCTGTATCCAAGCTCTCTCGTTGGGACCCTCACCCTTCCTATACACTCCTTCCCTGCCTCTGTTAGGCTATTTACTATGCCATCTGAAATACTCTGGACATTTGCATCCCTAGGTATACATTCAAGATTTGGTTTTAGTTTTTCCCGAAACTGCTTCCAGTCGGCTCCTTGTTTTAGTCCCCAAACTTCCTTGAAGGTATTTCTGTCTCTATTCGTCTTTTTGCCCATAATCTTAACTGTTATCAGGTTGTGATCACTACCCAAGTCATTTTTTCCCTCGTCATCTATTTCTACATCTATAACCTCCCTCCATACGCTAATGTCAGTGAGTATATAATCAATTATTGTTTTCTTATCGTTCCTCTCCCAGGTCCATTTACCCTTACATTTCGCATCCCTGTTCAGGATCTTTAAACCAAGCTCTTTTGATAGGTCCAACATCTTCCTCCCATTCGTGTTAATTTTCCTATCACCTCCCTGTATGCCCTCCTCCTTATCCCCGATGTGCCCATTGAAGTCCCCCATTAGGACAATACTGAACCCTCTGCTCCCAAGCTCTGTGATATTCAATCTAAGAGTTGTATATATTGAATCATTCCACTCGGGCTTACTTCCCTCCACTGCTAAGTATACAACACCAACGGCAACACTCCTGCTTCCTAACTTGATTTTTGCCCAGACTATTTCGTTGGATACTGGAATCTGAGTCCTTGCTTCTGTGAGATCTGTAATCAATGAGGGCTGTAATTCCTCTTTAGCGTAGATGCCAACACCCCCACCCCATTTCTGACCCTCAGTTCACCCAGCTCCTATCCACACGCAACCCTTCATCTGATCAACCCGCTCATCCCGTCGTATCCACGTCTCACTTAGACCCATTATATCGAAGTCTCCTTCGTCCATCATTGTTGATATTTCGCTTACTTTCTTGTGCAGACCCTGGATGTTGCAGTACCCAAACTTAATGAATCTTTGTTTTTTTGTCATCACTGGCACATTATTATAACCCTGGTGTGTCCCTGTATTGTGCTATGTTCCCAGCATTTGTGCCACTCTGGGTTACCGGCTGTGGTCCCCTACCCCCCTTTTCTCCAAAAAAGGCCCAGCCACCTGTAAGATTTTTTGGCCCAACAGGTCTGTACCCATCCTACTTAAATGCAATCCGTCTCGCCCATACAACTCACCTTGTCCCCAGAATGAATCCCAGTGGTCAATGAAATGTACTCTCAAGTCTTTGCAGTGCTCTTCCAGCTCCTCGTTTAGTGCCATAATCCGCAAGTTCCTCTCATTCCCACCACCCATAACGGGGAGCACCCCTGAAACGATGATCCGAGCATTCCTGCTAAGTAGCTTACTAATTAGGTCCTTGTATGTGTCCACCAAACGAACTGATTTCCTCTCCCTGATGTTATTGGACCCCACATGTAATACCACTACCGGATCAGGCCCCGACCCAGCTACAATACCGTCCACTCTATCCCTCAGGTCCTCCACTTTAGCCCCCGGAAAGCACAGAACTGTTCTATTTTTACTGTCCGGACCACAGACAACCTTGTCGATCCCCCAAACTATGCTACTTCCCGCAACCACCAACTTACTTTTGGACCTCGCCCTATTTATCTCCTCTAGTCTCCTATTGTTTACAGCGTCCTCTTCCTCTCCAACAGCCCCACTCGGAATCAATATCGGTATCGGTATCTTTGACCTAGGATTACTCCTATCCTTGTCCCTCCGTCTCTTTCCAGGCCCTGAGCTACCTGGACTACTCCCCTGGTCTTCCCCCGGATCCCTCCTCCTTTTTCCTGGCCTAGACCCCAAGCTACTATCTGTTGCAACCACCTCCATCTCCTCCTCTGTCTCTTCCGAATCGAGCACATCAAATCTGTTTCTGGTGCTGCACTCCCCACTGCCTTTGGACTTCACACCCCTATCTACCTGCTTCTCTGGCCCCCCTTTCCTACCACTTTTGGTAGTCCACGCCAAACGCTTTACAGCATTGCTCCGGCCTGGGCCCCCCTCATCTGTCCTACGTACTTTTCTAGCAGCCCCCACCTCATCACCTACCTCATTCACATCAAAGGTTCTACCCCCATGTTTCCTCTTGGAACCACCGACAACCTTCCATCCTTCTCGGAAAGCCACTTTCACAGGCGTAACTCCAGACAGCCCCGCCCTACCAAGTTTTCCCTTCAGCTCAGCAATCTCCCCCTCAAACTTAACAATTGTCTCAAGTAGGCGGAGGATTTCCTGACAGTTTGCACATACCTCTCCATATCCCATCGAGCGACAGTCCCCATACATCATAGAACACTGTTTACAAACTTCAAGCCCAATATCGCCATCGGTGGCTCCACCAACCCGGCTCTGACCGACACCCCCAGTGACCTCTGTCTGCACACCAATACTTACTCCGTTGGCACCGTTGACCTGGACCGCGATATTACACGTATTTACCTCCATACTTACCTCCATCTGAACAGACTTGCTCGCCATCATCAAGACAAAATTACGCGATCGGACAGGGAAAATTGTAAACACGCGACAAAAGGCAACACGACGAACCGTTCGACAACTTAGCGCTCACAGTTTTATTTAAGGCCTCCTAACTTTGTCCCAGTTACTATACTAAACTAACTCCCCACAAAGTTGAATAAAATAACCTGAAAATGAAATATATATGATTAGTAAACAATAAAAATACTTAATTTCGATTCGTAACCAAGGAGACTTCTTCTGTATACTTGCGGATCGAGCATATGATGTCACAATAGACATATCTCATCTTTACTGTCAACACACCACACAGGACAACTTGTCCCTTTAGGGAAACTTGTCCACCAGACACATGATCGGTTGATGACAGACAACCTATCCACATCAGAAACTATAAAAGGCAAGTCATTCAGAAATTACCAAAAACAAAACAAACAAAACAAAAAAAACACTGTTGAGATCCAAGCGATTGAAACCAGCCTGGTAATAATAGAACTCCACATTTCTTTTGGACAGCTCTTGCTTAAATACATTTATATTCGGATCTCCAATTAAAGATACTCAGGGTTCCTGTATGGCTTTGGATTCAAGAAATAGTCTTGAATTTGATATGGGCCATTCAAGGCCTTACAATCCTGGAAAATGGTGCAGGAGGCTTTGAAAAGTCTTGAATATTCATGAAATAAAAATGCCAAGGTGCATTATGCTAACTATCTAGTTTTATATGCCATAGTTTGCGAAGGAATAGCAGGGCTTAAAATTCATGCTTGAACAGGCCTGAGAATAAGCAGTCTGACATTTGCAGTATGAGGTCCCCAGAGGTTGAATTTGATGATGCTATCCCATACAGTGGGTCAATTTATCATCTGGGGTACCTCTTTCTGTTTAGTTTTGAGACCCTATTCAGATTGAGGTTCACAGAGGGTAAATTTAGTGATGCTACCCTGCTGAGCAGCATCACTAAATTCATCCTCTGGGAACCTCATTTTGCAGATGACAGTCTGCTTATTTTCTGGCTTGTGTGCAAATCTGAATCGATTCATGCAAATGATTCTCACAAGGGATACAATGAGAATCAACTTTGATTCGCGCAAAATGTTTATTTGGTTCTTGTCACAGATTCTAAAAGTGGCTTTAAAAAGCCAAGAGAAAGCTCTCTCTTTGCCTCCTCATAATAAGGTAACACAACTTCACTTAGCAGTGGTGTCTACTGAAGTCTTGGCTGCCTATATGGGCAGCCAAGACTTCACTAGACCCCACTGCCATGATACTGTAATTTCCATCAGCCAGACCACGAAAAGCCTGTATGTTGGAACATGCGTTCTACATGCACATGTGTGAGAAACTCAACAAAATGGAAACTGGGTCCATAAAAGGTAAACTCTCTTAAAAAACTATGACGTTTGCCTTTTACTATGGCATATGTACATGTTGCACTCACAGAGGTATAACAAAATTCAAAATATTTTAGAACTGAAAATCAATTCTCGCAACAGGAGCTCGCAAGAATCGAAACTGATTCTCGTGAATCGAGACAAATTTTAAAGCCTGCATAGTCCTAACCAAGCCTGAAAATAAACAATCTGTCATTTGCAGAATGAGGTCCCCAGAGGATGAATTTGCAGATGCTATCCCATACAGTGGGCCAATTTGTTCTTTGGGTACCTCTTTCGCTTTAGGTGTGAGACCTTGGTTCAGATTGAGATTCACAGGTAACATCACCAAATTCACTCTCTGAAAACCTCATTCTGTGGATAACAGTCTGCTTATTGCCAGACTTGGTCATAACTAGGACCCTCTGATCGTTATCCCTCCTCCCACTTCCCTTGAAGGTAAGTGGGAGGAGGGGGTAATGATCAGAGCGTTCCACTTAAGACTAGTGAAGTACTTAAATTTGGCTGTTTGCTTGAAAATGTTGAGAAACAGTCTTGAATAGCCTTTAGTTTCAGCATTTCTTGCCTGTTGGAACACTGGCTACAGTTTTTGGGAAAACTGCACAAAGTAAAGGATTTTATTCCACTTGTTATATTCTTATTATTTACTTCCAGATCTGTTGGAGAAATCTCGTGTAACTTTCCAGCAGCCAGCAGAAAGAAACTATCACATCTTCTACCAGATAATGTCATCAGCTAAACCTGAATATTATGGTATGTAACACATAGTTTTCTCCCCCTAAATTGATGCTTGTTAATAGTATATCCCTGTAAAATGCATATGTCTTTAAGCACAAATCCCATTCATCAGAGTCAAAAGATCAGTGATAGTACTTCACTGAAATCTTTATATTTTTTGCTCATGCTCAATATTCAAATCAGTAGCAAATACTGTATTTACTCTATGTATTGGGACAGCTAAAAATAATTATTTTCACAGGTGTCCCAATTCTTAGAAAATGGAAAAAGAACACAGCCTGGTCTTGATTTGATGCTGAATAAAGTTGTGTGTGATTCATTTTCCATCACTATATACAAAAATTTCCATCCAATTTTTTTTATATTTTCATTTTTTGCTTTCAAAACATAGCTTATGATCCCTCATTGGAACGAGCGCATTGCACTCGTTCCAATGAGGGATCACAAGCTATGTTTTGGATGCAAAAAATGAAAATTTTTAGTTACTCAAGAATTTTTTTATGAGTGTCGTCTGCTACTAGCGACGGGTCAACTGGAAACAAATCTCCTGAATGTCCCAAACTTTAGAGCATAAAAAAAATATAGTTTTCTGGAAAAATTGTGTGTCCCAAATCATAGAGTGTCCCAATACATAGAGTAAATATGGTAATACTTTTTTCACATTAATTTATAGTGAAATTGTCCTAAACCGAACACAGTTGAGACCGACTGTTATGTTCGATTTAGATAGTTGTTACATATATAGAGATTTGTCGTCTATAATCAAAGTAAGATAAGCAGACAAGTCCTTCTGATATCATAAAAATAGGTAACGTGAATTAATTTTATGATGACAAATGTGTGAAAAATAAATTAATTGAAGTAGCATGTGAAATTTTAAAATTTATATTTGAAATATTTGTTAGATTAAATATGAACAAAATTTGAACAAATTCATACTTGTATGATTAACATTTTTTGAAAAAATAATCCCAAGTATCCTTCTTAAATGCACATGCTTGCTTCACAAGTGATGTGTCACTTACCCAAACATCCGTTCTCCTTCACATTATAAATTAACTGAGCAACTGTAATAAGAAAACAACAGAGTTGTACTTTTCAATTATTTGTTATTATTGGATGGATTCTCAATCAGGTTTCACTCCAGTGTTTGAGTGCATGATCAAAGTGACAAGTGTTTGGGTTAGTGAGTACGGAAATGCATTAAAACGGTGTGATAAATCCTGTTTGTTTGTTCGTTATTCGGAATAGAGAGTATTCTTTTTATCAACAGTTTGTTTATAGAGAGTTCGGTTTGGAGGGATTTTACTTTATTATATGCTAGCCTGTGAATTATCACAAATTATCCAAAAGATATTTCTCTATATCTATCGACTCGATAGATATTGAGAACTATTCTTCAGTAGCTTCCTAAATGACGTCACGCTATGCCGCATTACGTCGCCCTGAAGGAACGATCAGCTGATCTTTGAAATTGTTTTGAAACATACGCATTTCTCATCGAGTTGGGTTGAATATAGTGCAATAAAATGTCTCATAGCGTATAATAAAAAAGAAAATCTACTCTATTTTAGTCAGTATCTGGAATTATCTCACGAGTGTGGACCTGTAAGTTTTACTTTTCACGAGCGCAAGCACTCGTGAAAAATAAAACTTTCAAGTCCACACTCATGAGATAATTCCCGATATTCACTAAAATAGCATAGATATCCTCTATGTACTTTATTTAAACCATTGGAGAGCACCTGCAGGTGCTTTCCAATGGTTTATAAAAAAATAAATGTTGAGGAATAAATTTTAACCACCAAACATAATCTAACATTCAATCATTTGTGCAAGAAATAAATGTAAAATACAGGTAAGATTTTGAGAAATGAAATCCTTCATATAACTGCTGTTTGATAAATGGTTATTTTACCTTGAAATAACCTTAAATTTTTTTGATCACAGCTTATATGCAGGGCTTAAAATTCATGCACAAATTAGAATTGATTCTCGTAAATGATTCTCTCAAAGGAAACAATGAGAATCAACTTTGATTTGCTCAAAATGTTTATTTGATTCTCAACATAGGTTCTGAAATTGTCCTTAAAGGCCTGGAAAATTCTCTTTATGTTTTGCTCCCTCATAATAAGGTAACACTGTGCATTCTCAGTGGTGTCTAGTGAAGTCTTGGCTTCACTAAAAAACACTTCCAAGGTGCTATAACTATCACCAACAAGACCACCCAAACCCTCTATGAGGAAACAGTTTTCTGCATGGACATATAACACTAGAAAATCAATAAAAGGGGACTAGAGCCTTTAAGGGTTAAACTTTAGCAAATCTTCAAATATGAGGTTTGATTTTAACTATGGAAAATGTGCTGGTTACACTCACAGGGGTACAGGGTATTCTCATATTCTAAATTATTTAAAAACTGAAAATAGATTCTTGTGGCAGGAGTCAAAACTGATTCTTGTAAATTTTTAGGCCTGATTTTAAGGCCTGTGTATGAACCCTGTATGTGAGTCACACCCAACATAAAGATTAGCCATAGCTTTTCCACCACATTGCCAGTAGTCGTAGTTGATTTTGGTAAGTGTAGACTCATTGTTTGAATAACTTGTGGAGAAGATTAGGTATGTGTAATAAGAACCATAAACAAATTCATTTCATGGTCGGACAAACATAGGTAACAAACCCCAGTATCTGAAGAATGTTACAAACCTGACTGGGAACACATTGACAGCAGAGCCATCTCTTATAAAAATGTACCTGGATACCCTTTTGATATTGTTTCAAAATAACTTGATATACATCCACTGTTAGCTTTGTGGATGGGAAGATCAGGAGCAATGTGGGAGTCTGCGCCAAGAAAAAGTTTTAAAATCTTGTAGGTCTCTACTTGAATCTGAAGCTCAGGTTGATAAAGAGGTTCTAAAGTATAATAAGCTTTAATTTTCTGGGAGACATAAGCAAAAATTAGCATATGATTCTTGATCATTATACAAATATTTGGAGGACAAAATACATAATGAAATTTTTGGACAAGGTGCATCACCCCACATTACCCCATGAGCTGCAACTATGCAAAGTTTCGTAAGCACAAAGGTTACATAACAACTCATTATCTGTTTCTGTTATTCCAGACAAATTATTGATTCAGCCCGATCCAGGACTGTATTCCTTCATTAACATGGGATCATTGACTGTTGATGGAATTGATGATGTTGAAGAAATGAACATCACAGATGTAAGTACAGTTTATAAACTCCTTTTCACCCCTTTTTAGCACGAGTATTTAATCTCTTAACCCTTTACCCAATTCACAGGATATCAAAATTTATTTTAATTGTTTTTTGTTTAAATTTTTCGAAACCATGTCATGTAACCCATTCATTGGAATGAGTTTGATGACCTCGTTCCAATGAGGGATCGCATGATATGATTTTTTTTCTCTTTGTATTATCACTACACATTTTTAAAAAAAATAACAGTTAAATTAGTTTACATCAGATAAATTACCCAAGTTAATAAACTGGATGGAATACACCATTACCTGTCCTATTCTGTTGATTATGAGCCCTAACACATGAAACAAACCAAGTACAGTGGAGTCCACTTAATTGATTGACAATATTTTATTTCCAAACAAACAATAATCCACTTAATTGGATATCTCTTAACTGAATAACCCTGTTAATTGAATATAATTTCCCAATACAAAACCAGTTACCATACCTCCAGTACAAAACTGACCTGTTAATTGAATATAGGTTATAGAGTAAACTCCTGTTAATTGAATAAAAAATCTTGTAACCTGTCAAGAAAGTATCCTGACTCTCCCCAGTTTTCCTTTGTTTATATACCTATTTGGCCTCAGTACATCCATTACAGGCATTTAATCTACTATATTTTGTTTGACAGAGCTCATTGAGCTCTGTCACCCAAGATATAATAGAATAAATGCTAAGTTTATCTCTAGAATACAGGAAAGTGACACAATCCCTGTTAATTGAATACCCCTGTTAATTGAATAATTTTCATTGGCAAAGTGGCTATTCAATTAACAGGGTTGGACTGTACAAGCTCAGTGTTTCTTCGAGGGGTCATAAGCTATGTTTTGGAGGCAAACATTGGACAAAAATAATGATTTTGTTTTGGAAAGTAACATGGGATGTGTTTATGTCCTCTCTGATCACACCTTATTGGCCTCTTGTATCATCTTAACTGGGTATTTTCCTTCACGTGGACTACATTAAAGTCAATAATTTACATACTGTTCAGTGTACCCTCAAAAATATTTCACAAGAAGAATATGCTGTTTTTTACATTCAATTTCCACTGACACTAATATGAAGAAAACTTTGGAGTTTATTGATAACAGGAAGAAAATGTCACCGTTATAATACAGTTTAGCACTTTTTTTGGTCAAGTTAACGTTGTTAGACTCCACTGTTGTCAGAATACCAAAATTTCAAGCTGAAAATTTTGTCCATAATGCAACTAGGAATTTAACCAATTCATTTTCTTGTTTCACAGTGCTCAATAAGCTCTGCTAATCCTTTATCTTACACAGATTTTTAAAAAAAATAAATTTAACATTTTTTGAAAAAATTCTCACAATTTTTCTGTAAAATCATTCAAATATGGATATCATTACAACCGGCTCGATGGTTGTATGGTCGGACTTGTATGGTTTTATCAAGACATTTGTAAGATTTTTTTGTCTATGGCAGGCTTATGTTGATAAATTCCCTGGTCATTTTTGTTCGGCAAAGAGTTAAACAAGACTGAACGGGTTAAATGTCCATCTGCATTGTGGCAAAAATTTGCCACATAAAATTTTGATATTTTGACAACAGTGTGCAATGATTTAAGAATTTTTATCAAATGGTCTGACTTGTTTTTTGATGATATTGCAAATAGAAATTTGACAAATTCAATCTTCTGAAAATCACAAATTGTGTTAACACTAAGGCCAAATTAAATAATCCATTTGGTTCTCAAGTAATTAATTTTTCAAATCAATGAGGGAGGAAGGCTTTTTATTTTAATTTTTTATATTTGTTGTTTGTTAACTGATTGAGTGCTGGAAGCTTACACTTAAAGTGCAGGTACCACACCGTAAAGGTTTTACAGTCTTTGAAGGTACTTCCTGTTATCTTTGAAGTGAAATTATTTAGACCATATGGATTTGCCCTGTTGCAATTTATGGGAAAGTGCCTATAGGCACTCTCCCATAAATTCTAACAAGGCAAAGGCATGTGAACAAATTTTGACAAGCAACATAATTTAGTACTCTGCCAGTTAATAAAGAAATATGAAATACATTTGTGTTAAGTTATGTTTATGAACCTTTTTCTAAAATTAAATACCACCCACATAATATTTAAGTGATTTTTCTGCAGAACATAGCAAACTGGATATTTACAAAATAAATATATTTATTTATTTATTGGTGTTTAAGATCACATACTTATGCACAATGGCTAATTGTGACAGTTTTACGGGTGGAGAAAGCCAGAGTATCTGGAGAGAAGCACTGAGCATCGACATGCAACTTTCAGCTCCTCAACATTCTAACTCTGTTCAAGCTCCACTCAAGCGGGGTTACAGCGGTTGAAGACATATGCACCATCGACGTGCAGTACACCTTAGAAGTCCAGCAGTCTACCATTGAGCCACCGCATTCCCACAGAATAAGTATAATAAACAGACACTGTATTTTAATCATGCTTTGTTGCAAACCTGTGCAAATAAAATACATCACTCATGAAAGGTACAATTTTAAAGGTCTCATGATGATTATCTTTCCTTTATAGTCCTCATTTGATGTCTTGGGATTCACAACTGAGGAGAAAATGAGCATGTACAAGTGTACTTGTGCCGTCTGCCACTTTGGCGAGATGAGGTTCAAGCAGAGACCCAGAGAAGAACAGGCTGAAGCAGATGGCACAGCTGGTAAGGAAGTACTAGACAACTGAGTTCTATTATAAATAAACCAACATTTCTTGACTGAAGCGAGAATGGCTTATTGATTGGCAGGTGAAATATCTGTTCACAAGGTTGTGAGTTTGAAGTCAGTGTCATGTCTCACAACAGCTTACTCTAACATGCTCGTATGGAAGAGTCGTGGCTAAAGCATATGGTTTGTGGTTGGTAAACATGTCTTTAACTGGTAGAGAGTGTTGGAAGCCCATATTTGGGCTTTATTCATAAGTGCAGGTACTGTAACATAAAGGCTTCAAATTCAGTGTCTATGCTTCATATTATCTTTGAAGTGATATTATTTAATCTGTTAGGATTTGTCTTGTTACAATTTATGGGAGAGTGCCCACATGCACTCTCCTATATATTGTAACAAGGCAAAGTCATGTCAACAAATTTTGATGGCCAAAACTAATTTAGCACTCTACCAGTTAATAAATGTGCTCTGAGTTCAACCTCAAGTCTGACAGTTACTTGCTGCTGATGGTTTTCTCAAGTTTCCATACCCCAAAATACACCTTACATGACAGGACCATGGCTTTTAACTTGTAATACTTTGGTAGTATGATAGAAATATCTTTGATGCACACTGGTATCGAAATATCAAAACTATAAGCTGCCGATATTTCACTTAATACACCTTTTATTTAATCTTATTTGTTTTACAAGGATTGGCGAACAAGTTAAGCAACTTATATTGACACCTTTCCTTGGCCCATTGGCACAGGTGTACGGGATGACCTGCATAGAGACAACTTTGTGGCCTTGCTCTTCTCAAATACTATGAAGGGATCTTTAGCCTGCACAGAATGTGTCTCTCTCTCCGCACAGAATACAGCCATTTTATGTCCCCACCCAATAGGACTGGATGCTGTGAGCCTGTGACAGCATCAACCTCACAATTAATATTGACAGAGAGTGCTTGGACACCTCGAGAACTTTCCCCGACCGGGATGCTGCCACCTTGGAAATTAACCAATTGTATTGGTTCATGTACCTTGGAAGTTAATCAATACAGTCGATTAAACCCCCAGTTGCATTATGGGGACAATTTGTCACTTGAAAGTTTGTGATTTTGACCTCACTATGCACCTGATAAGACTGAGAATTTAACCATTTATATCTCCTCCATGAACACTTTTAAGAAAGATATTATTGGTTGAATTCCAATTGCATGATGTGAAAATATTATTGTTGAAAACTTGGGTGTTTTGACATCAATGTAGAGCTTTAGTATCTTGAGTGTCAATGAATCTTAATAAACAGGCAAATAAACAGTGCCCTTAACCTGCATTGTACATTAGCATTTTTTTTCAACATTAACCCTTTACCTAACATGAAAAGCAGACGACACTTGCAAAAAAATTCTTGAATAACTAATTTTTTTCATTTTTTGTCCCAAAAACATAGGTTATGACCCCTCGTTGGAACGAGCTCGACGAGCTCGTTCCATCGAGGGGTCATAACCTATGTTTTTGAGACAAAAAATGAAAAATATTTTGAAAATTAATTGGCGATTTTTGAGAATAGCGCTGGCCGGTTTTGGCCGTTACGTTGGGTAAAGGGTTAACAGCTCTCTTCATTTGATTTGTGGATTTCATCACCCTTATCATTCCAATTAGGGGGTTACATGATATGGTTTTGTTGAAAGTTTTTTTTAAAATACATCTTTTTCAACTGCTTAATTTGAAAATTACGTTAGGTAAGGGCTATCCGATCATCACTTGAAGTAGCCGATGCTATTCACAAAAATTAATATTCTATTTTTTCTCAACTTTACCTTCAGAAAATAGCTTTTGACACAACGGATCAAGCTCATTAGGTTATTCCAATGAGAGGTCATAAGCAATGTTTTTAGGCAAAAAATTGGAAGTTTTTCTTCAGCAAGAAGTTTTTTTCCATTGTCATCTACTAGATGTGATAGTTAAAGGGTTATTTGTTTTACTATCAGTGGTCAGTGTTGAGTGGTTCATGTTAACTCAATTCCCTGAAATAATAAGAGAATATAAAGTATACCCTGTCATGGCTGTTTTTTGGTTCTGTTCAGAGGCCTGAAAACATGAAACAAGACCTCTGTATGAACCTCTGAAGGATGATAAAAATAATTTAAGAAATAAAAACTAAATTTTCTGAAAAATGGGTTGAGAAACTGGAAATTTACTTTGGTAGCCTTACCATTACATATGCATTGTTTTTAATTTTGTAGAAGCTGAAAAGGCTGCTTTCCTATTAGGTGTCAATTCAGGAGACTTGGTGAAGGGTCTTCTCAAGCCAAAAATCAAGGTCGGAGCTGACTATGTAACCCAGGGACGTACCAAGGACCAAGTTGTTTACTCTGTTGCTGCCATTGCAAAGGCAGTGTATGATCGAATGTTCAAGTGGCTGGTTGTCAGAGTTAATAAGACACTGGACACAAAACAGAAAAGAAACTACTTCATTGGTGTGTTGGACATTGCTGGTTTTGAGATTTTTGAAGTAAGTTGTTTGGTGATTTGAGCTCTTTTATTATAGGGCTAACAGGGCACCAGGTCAGATTGATACAAGTATGAACTCTTTACTTAACAAAACACTTTAATTTTTTGCCTTGAAAACGTAGCTTATTTTAAAGCTTTATTTTTTAAGCAAAATATGAGGAAAAGATAATAAAATTTGAATGGCATTCTTTGTAATTAGAGCTGGCTTGATATGGTGGTTACTTTAGGTGGTAATTGGTGAAGATGTATTGATTTTTTTTTAACATTAACCCATTGGAGTGTGTACAAATTATAGACTTTAACCCTCTACCTAACACAATATTTTATTTTTTTTAAATTAAATTTCACATTTTTTGAAAGCGCAAATTTCGCAATTTTTCAATAGAACCATACAAATATAGATGTCATTAGAACCAGCTCATTAGCTGGTTCTAATGATATCCATATTTTTATGGTTTTATTGAGAAACTTTCGAGATATTTTAGGCTGTGGTAGGCTTAGTCTGATTATTTTTCTGGCCATTTTTGGCCGCTATGTTAGGTAAAGGGTTAACCCTTAAAGACCTATTCTGACTTTTATCACTTTTTACTCCCAACAACACAAGTGCCCTAACATGCAGTCTTTAGGTAAAGTTTTAAAAAGTTACATACCAAGTACATTTACTCTTGTTTCTAGGCAAGTCATGGCTTTCTATTTTGGTAGCCGAGACTTTAATAGAAACAACTGCAAAGCCCAAAGATTAAAACAGTCAAAGTGTAGCAAAAATGTATAGAAATTTCTAGGCCTTTAAAGGTTAATTTTCAAAAATAATATTAATAATCTTTCACATGATTGCAAAATCTGTTTCTTTTGACAGGTGCTCTTCACAAGTCGAGAAGTCAAATGATCTTTAATAATTTTTTGGTCAGTTCTATCCAGAATTTGTCCTAGATTGCTATCAAATCTAATATTTCATTTCACAGCTTGTACCAAGTACTTGTTGCAAAACAATTGATCTGACATCACCCTGTCACATTGTGAAGGGTAAATTCATAGTTCAAACTTGTAAAAATAAATTATGCAAAAGTACCCTGGGGATGAAATACACACTACAAAAACTTAAAGGAGCAAATACTGCTTATTCCAAAATTATATCTGCTGTTCCATGGCCCACCTGAGTGTCTCAGAATGTTGTGATGCATTCTTGGAACTGCTGTCACTTCACAGATTATGTAATAGCAGATCTCAATGAGGGTCTAAAGAAAATAGATAGTCCTTTGATTACAAGTCACAGGCCAAGTGCACACCATGAGGCTTGATTTATACCTGCCTTCATTTGATGGTGCATATGACTGTCTGTCTTTTACATGAGTAGTGTGATCTGTCTGAATTGAGCCACACCAACGTAACTTGATAATGACAATTCATATTCATTCATCCCCTCTTTGCAGTTTTCTAAAGAAACAAATTTATCTCAGTTCTGTGAAAACACAGAAAGAAATAGATAATTTTATTGAATTGGATGAATTAAATGTATTTCTACACAAAAAGTGTTTTCCTGTTTTTTCTCTCTGTGAGACAAATCAAAGTGAAAGTATATAGGCATGAGAGGTAAAATCATCTGATTTGACAAAATTCTGATCGAATGAACCCAACGCTCACTTGATTTTCAGACTAGTATAGTGTGACTTACACTTTCAGAAATCGAACAAGGCAATAGGTTTGAAGGACCAGTCATATTAATAGCATTTCACAAGCTCAAACACGTCAACTGTATGTAGAAACAGGCACTTGGGAATTGTCATGAAAGAAGAGAAGAAGAGCCTGAAATAATGGAACTAGAAAATTAATAACAAACATAAAAACAACCAATAAAGTCTTGGACAGTAGTTGAGCAAACTGTCAGTGTATTTCTTTTGTTGTCATATCTACATATGGAAAGCGAGTACTAACTCACATAGATGTACAGAAACTTGCAGCCTCAGAATTCATATTCCCACAGGCAGGCAGTCATAAGGATATCTTCTAAGCAATGATCAAACTTCCTTGGCAGTGGTTTCTGGTCATGTTGTAGCTGCTCATAAAAACCAGCCAAGACTTGACTACAAATCATTGCCAAGTCTCAAGATTAGTAGTTAATGGTTTGAGCAGATTGTAACTTCAGACATTAAGTCCTGAGGCTGCATAAAAGAGCAGAAATTACAACACTAATGATTTGAAACTTTGCATCTTTTCAAACTTTGAGATTGACATTTCCTCTTATTTAGATAAACATTATTTAGTCTTTCTGATTTCAGATAATTTAATAATGTATTCAAGCCTGGAAATAAGCAGACTGTCATCTGCAGAATGTGGTACCTCAGGAGGAAAATTTGGTTATGTTACCCTGCACAGGGTAGCATTACTAAATGTACCCTCTGCAAACCTCATTCTCAATCAAGGTCTCAGACCTAAACAGAAAAAGGTACCTAGAGGATATATTGGGGGATACTGACCCACTAGCATCAGCAAATTCACTTTCTGGGGACCTCATTCTGCAAATGACAGATTGCTTACTTCCAGACTTGATACGCCCTTATCAAAATGATATAAAATTAGGAAAGTTATGTTTTGTTCTTTACAGTTCAACAGTTTCGAGCAATTGTGTATCAACTATACCAATGAGAGATTACAGCAGTTCTTCAACCATCACATGTTTGTTCTAGAACAGGAACAATACACTAAAGAAGGCATTCAATGGGAGTTCATTGATTTTGGTATGGACTTGCAGGCTTGTATCGATTTGATTGAGAAGGTAAAATTAGCAAAAGTTAGAATAATGTGGATTGTAGAGTGTTTTAACATGCTACATGCAAATAACATTAATCTTGAAAAGATTTTTTAAAGATTGAGTTTTTGAGAAATGTTGCATCATGCATTCTTCTGTATTCTTGGACGTGTCAGATGTATAAGATTTCTTTTTGAATTTTTATAATGTTTAATGGTACTATACAGCTATTACATCCTGCAGGCACCTTGTTCTCTCATGAGGAGCATTTGAAGACCCCGGAGGAAGGAATCCTGGAAGTTGAGATCAAACAATACCAAATATGGTAGCAGACTTCTAGGAACCAGTCGTGCCTACAGTCGACTCTATGAGTTGATTACATATGTGTTTCGTGTTCTATACATCCCAACCTTCATTTTGATGTATAATTTGTGTATATTAAATCGGAATTTAAGGAATATGAGAGGTGAGAATTTCAAAATAAACAAAATTCCATTACTTATATAGGCCCTTAAACAGATATTTACCAATTACCATGTGGGTCTCCTAAAACTACAGGTAACAACGGATTTGACGGTGACAGCCAATCCTGAAAAATTGTTTACAAACAGAAACAAACACATGAGACATTAGGTCATGGGTGTGGTCAATTACAACTGGAGTAATCAGACTTCGGAACATTCAGTACAGGATTTACTGTTCTTGTATTCTGTATGAGAATTTGGTGGCCTCGCTGCGCACTCTCGGCAAAGATATAGAGGATATTCACGAAAATTTGATGAATACCGAAAATATCTTGTGAGTGGCTACAAAGAAATGTGAGGATCTTCACGAGCGACGCAGTCGCGAGTGAAGATCCTCATATTTCTTGTAGCCACGAACGAGATATTTTCGGTATTCATCAAATTTTCGTGAATTTTCTTTTTATTTAATGCTCTACGACTACAAACTCTCCAATTTGTGGCCTTTATTTGCCATTAAGGCGCAAAATTTATGTGCCAAACCGGCGTCCATACAAAAATTACAACAACCAAACTCCAACCATTGGAATGTGTGAATATCCGCACAAAAAGTAGTCCCGTCTTATTTCTCCCCTAACTTTACGATTTACCAAGGCTGGCAAATTGAAATAATCGCAATGTGTTTCGAAGAAATAGAACAATAACAAAAAACACCACTTTCTTATTTTCAATAACAAGACACGTCATTTTATTTTTTTTGAACTCAATGCACTGAAGACGTGTGAAGTTGAACTGAAGAAATTTGAAAGTGATTTCGGCTTTTCGCTGGAAGGTGAATGAGAAAGTCATACTTTGAAACCGCTGATTTAATGAATTGCTTTAGTCACTGTCACTATCAATTATTCGAATTCGTTTGTATTTGGGACTCTGGAATTCATTACTGGTGTGCTGACTCGTTTAAAGTACATGTGATTCGTCATCCGAACCTACGATGAAATATCAATTTCTAAATATCATTTTGATATTTCGTTTTGCCGACCGACAGGGGAATATGACTTAATTTTTCAGCGTGAATTGATGCCTGAGCATTAAATAAAACTTAAACTTCCGGAGAAATTGGAGTCAATTTGGAGAAAATAATTGGAAAATAAAATGTGTAGATTAAATATTTGTGTTGGTTATTTAACTTATTTGGAAAAAACCCAACACCCATTTTCGACTGACTTCTTTTTGATACAAGACTTACACATTTATTTGTGTTAGAGGGCGATATGTGACCAGAGTGTATTCCTTGTCAGCAGATGTTGACAGTGGAACACATTTTTTTACACTGTACAGAATTTATTCTTGTCAGACAGCAGACTTTTAATGTTGCATCTCTTTGAGACCTATTTTACAAAACAAAATTTTGTAAAATTCTGTCATTCCTGATGGAAATCAACCTTTTTAATAAATTTTAAATTGTTTTTATTCTTTTAAATTCTCATCATTTCATATCTATTTCACAGGTTGTTTTACACAGCATTCTTTACACCAACAACTGATCTCATTTTTTCATTACTGTTTTCACTCCCTAGTTTTATTCTTCATATTTCATCAACTGGGTTTCATTTATTTCATAGAAAATAACAGGGCTCAAAATAAGCGGTGTCGCGTCGCGTCGCGTCGCTTTTTGCTATGCAAAACTTGCAAAAAGCTATACAATGTTCAATTATGTATAGCATTTTGTGATACAAGATTATCAACTGCAGCCTATTAGGCTGCAGTTGATTATCTTGTATCACAAAATGTAAATGAAAATTTGCAAACAAATTTGAAAACTAGTTCACTGATGCTTTACTTCTGATTGTGGAACATTCCAGGCATAACTCAGATTAAGTATCTTCATCAAGTATCATTAGCAACTTCATATGTAAGATGAATTCTATTGGTTTAAATTCTTCCTGTTTTTACAACATTTTGTATAAAATGTCCATTAAAAATAACTTCAAGCCCATCAAATTTAAAATCCCAACTTCCATTTTGAGAACTCTATTGAACAACCAAGATGCCCTTTGAAATATCCAAGTCCATGCAACCCTTAAAGGCAGTTCAGTTAAAAAAAACATAGTAAATGTTTCATGTGTTGAAGATCATTTGGAAATGCCCAGACATTGATGGAAACTATTCCATCTACTTAGAAGAATTCAATACAAAACAGCATAACATAACTCTGGTATACAAAAATAGCTATGGAATTTTTACAAAATGCTATTCATTTTTTGGAAAAAAGTTATTTTGAGCACTGGAAAATAATTACATATTTTAGAAAACATACTTTTCATTGTCATGCAATAGCATTAGCTGCTGATGTGGCATAAAACACCAATAAATAATTGATACTCTCCGGGTACTCTGGCTTCCTCCACCCATAAATCTGTTTGACATGAGGTAACCCTGGCTGTTAAAAGTGTCATTAAACCCCAATAAATAAATTGATGGCATTTACCACTCTCAAGTTATTTCCCTTTGGTTTGCGAAGTTACCTTTATTTGAAATATGCCATATTCTACAGAGCACATTTTCACAGGTATGCACTGTTGCATTTCACATTGAATTTAGTTCTGCATTTGACCTTCAGACTACATTAACCCTTTTCTCTTTTTGAAATTTTTTTGATATCTGAGTTACATTTTTATTTTTGCTGCTTAAAATATTATACCCATTCCCTCAAGTGATAATACAGTCAATATACAATAAACAACAGAAACATCTCCAGTTTAAATTTTTTTATTGTGGTCACCAAAAACTTGAAGTTTGCAATAGCTGTCCAATATCTATTGCATTTTATCAGGTGGAAACTTATCCCAAATTTTATTCAATAAACGTTTTTTTTTAATTTTTAGTTGTGACAAGCAGCTCTGTATGTGGCTATGTTGGTCAGTTGGTCTGTTTGTCGGTCAGTCTGTTGGTTGGGCCTGTTTGTTTCTGTCCAATAAGTTTTAAACTCCTTAACTTTTAAAATACTGGGTGGAATGACATCATATTTGGTATATATTTGCGTGTATCTTAACCCTTTACCCAATGCAGACGATATCCAAATTAATTTTTTTAATTTTTGTTTTTTTCAAATTTAAAAAACAAATCAACAAAACCATATTATGTGACCACTCATTGGAATGAGCTTGTCAAGTTTGTTCCAATGTGGGGGGCCACATGATATGGTTTTGTTGAATTTTTTTTTAAATATTCTTTTTTCAATTGCTTATTTTTTTAATTACGTGGGCAGTCGTGGCCGATTCGTTAGGTAAAGGGTTAGTGATGTCTAGCCCCATGTGCAATATATGCGTTATTTGGATAATTTGGCAGCATTATTGGCCTTGGTGGACTTGGCATTTGTTTCATTTTTAACAACATCACAGCCTAGGTGCGAACCTGCAATTTTTAAAATATGTCTGATTAGCTGCTGAGTTGATGGCTCTTGAGTTTTGAAATTATCTCTTTTCAGTGCCATTTTTAGAAAACATTCTTCAGATCCTTAAATTCATAGTTTTGAAACTTTGTCATCTTCCTTGCACAGTGGAGCTCACATAATTGATAGAATAACGGTGTTAATTCAACATAACTTCCAAATACCAAACTATTAACTATACAGTGGAGCCCACTTAATTGGATATCTCTTAACTGAATAACCCTGTTAATTGAATATAATCTTTAAAAAATTTTATGTTTTGCTTCCAAATGCTTACTTTGATGAGTTTGTTACAGTGAATTGTCATAAGCCTTGTTAAGGAAGTAAAAATTGAAAAAACCCATGAAATTTAAATTGCAGGTTTTATATAAACACTGAGCTGATTTGGATTATTTGTCAGGGAAACAGTGATGTAATCCAGTCAAAAAATTATATTACCTTTATTACAGTGGAGCCCACTTAATTGGATATCTCTTAACTGAATAGCCCTGTTAATTGAATATAATTTCCCAACACAAAACCATTTACTAAACCTCCACTACAAATTTGACCTATTAATTGAATATAGGTTATAGAGTAAACTCCTGTTAATTGAATAAAAAATAGTGTAACCTGTCAAGAAATTATCCTGACTCTCCCGAGTTTTCCTTTGTTTTTCTCCAATACAAGCATTTAATCTATTATATCTTGTTTGACAGAGCTCGAGCTCTGTAAAGCAAGATATAAGAGAATAACTGCTAAGTTTATTTCGAGAATACAGGAAAGTGTCATGATCCCTGTTAATTGAATACTCCTGTTAATTGAATATTTTTCATTGGCAATGTGGCTATTCAATTAACAGGGTTCCACTGTACCTTTGTACAAATTTGACTGATTTAATTGGAGATGGATTCAAGAGTGAACTCCTACTAATTTAATAAAAAATCTTGTAATATGTTGAGAAATTACTCTGATAATCACTGAATTTCCCATGTTTCTTGACCTATTTGGCCTCACTACATACAATACAAACATTTAATCTATTATATCTTGTTTGACAGAGCTTCATCTGATAAGATATTATATGATAAATGCTTGGTTTATCTCTAGAGGACAGGAAAGTTACCAAATCCTGTTAATTGAATACTCCTGTTTATTGAATAATTTCCATTGACAAAAATTAACTACTTATTTAATGGGGTCTCATTCTACTTATTGGTGCATTTGTAAAAAAAAAAAAAAGATTCTACTTTTCCCCTTATTGGGTTAAATTTATTTGCCATATGACCATTTTTTTTCTTTCTTCTACTCATTTCATAGTTACTTTTTAGCTCACCTAACTGAAAGTCACGGTCACAATTAGCCATTGTGCATAAGTATGTGATCTTAAACACCAATAAATAATAAATAAATAAACTGAAAGTCAGAGTGAACTATAGTGATCACTGTCAGTTTGTCGTCTGTCATCTGTGAACATGGTGTTCACAACTTCTCCCAAACTGTTGCCTGTTTTCAGTGAAATTGGTGGGGATTCTTTGTTGGGACATCACATTTTGATTTTGTTCAAATCAACTTGCCCTGCCCCAGAGGGAGGGGACGGTGAAAAATGCTCCCAAATTTTTTTAAAATCTTCTCATGAATCAGTTGGTATAATGACGTAATATTTGGTATTGAGCTTCCTTTGAGGTGTAGAATAAAGTTTGTTCAAATGAAGTTCATAGGGCAATATTTGCCTTTGTAATGGGAGGGGTAACATTTTTGGCACAACCCAAAATTTCTATTTTCTGAACTGATGAGTACATTGGAACCAAACTTGGTATGTGGTATTACTGAGTCGTAACTACATGATTCATGCCAAAAAAACTTTTAATGCAATCGCATGGGAAGCCGAGGTGCTGAAAATAAAAATATTTTCACACACCCATATTTCCCAGACCGCATGGAACAGAGAACTGTTATATGGTAGGAGGCATCCTCAGGACCAGTATGGTAAGAAAATTGTCATTGTTGAGTCATAGTGTACCACAGAAGGAATAAAAAAATTGCAGAGTCGCCATACTTTAAAAAATTAAAAAATCTTCTCCATGAAAATGGAATATGTTTTCATTGTTGGAATTCACTAAAAAAACTAAATGAGGTGTCTTTTATTCTGAATTTGTATAGTACTTCTGGTTTTGTCCATTACGTTTGGTAAAATGTTGATTTAGATGGGATTTAGACTAAGGCTGTACAGTAAACAGGATTAGTTACTCAGTAAAAAATGAAATTTTGTCATAACCAGAAAATTTGACAAATATTAACAGACAGGCTTAATTTGAACAAACTTGTATATGAACACCCCCCCCCCACCCCCACCCCCACCCCCACCCCCAGGATGCTGTGTACCAAATACTGAACATTTCTGATTGATGGTTCTGGAGAAGATATTTAAATTTTTAAAAATATGCCAACTCTGCATTTTTTCAATTCCTTCTACGGTACACTATGACTCAACAATGGCAACTTTCTTACCATACTGGTCATGAGGATGCCTCCTACCAAATAACAGTTCTCTGTTCCATGTGGTCTGGGAAATATGGGTGTGTGAAAATATTTTTATTTTTAGCACCTCGGCTTCCCACAGGATTGCATTAAAAGTTTTCATGTAGTTACAACTCAGTAATACCACATACCAAGTTTGGTTCAAATGTACTCATCAGTTTAGAAAATAGAAATTTTGGGTTGTGCCAAAAATGTTACCCCTCCCATTACAAAGGCAAATATTGCCCTATGAACTTCATTTGAACAAACTTTATTCTGGTTATAAAAAATTGATAATGGTCATATCACACACTACATGAAATTATACACTGATTAAGGCTGTAAAAATACACAGGGTTAGGTGGTTACATGTTGTTACAAGAGTGCAGGATTTCAGGAACTAATGGATGTACTTATATAGGACTGAGGAAATATTTTTAAAGTGAATTCCAAAAATGAAAACATATTCTATTTTCAATTAACAGCGTGTTAAATTTACTGGAAAGCTGGGCCTTATTTTCTGTGGTAGCATCTCAATACTAGAAAAATTATCTGATTTGGACAACAGGGTTATGAATAATTGCATGGCTTCATTCCTCTGTGGTGTTATCTAGCCATAGTTGCTAATTACATTCTTCTTTAAACAATTATTTAGTTGAGAAATTTTGTCATATTTACACTGCAACGTCCTTAACCCTTTACCCTTTGAACCCTAGCTGCCACTTTTCCGGCCAGGAACAAGATACGTCATTTTATTATGCCAGCTAATAAATTCGCCAATCACAGCCCCCGAATAGTGGGACGGTACTGAGCCGTATTGGGTCACCTGCAGCCCGAGGTGACCTAATACGAAACTCGTATTAGGTCAGTACCGACATTTTGTTTCGACGTGGAAATTCCTCACCTCGCAGTGCTTTTATATCCATATTGAAGAAATTGCAGTACAATCAAACGTCCCTCCGTGTCTATATGTCTCATTTTCTCTCGTTTTATAATAAATTTATTGTAAAATTTATTTTCTAAATGTAAATTTGATTATTTGAAGTGAGAAATACTACTGTATTCGATCCACCGATAACGGTTAAGTCGGTCTGGCCCTAACTTGACATAGGGTTTAAGCTTATTGAGGCTAACACACAACAGTTTGGGTACGGTGTTCGCCTCGATATTTTAAAAGCTTTAGAAAAAATATATAACCCATAAATGCGTTGTTAGAAAGTTGAAAAATATATATAGTGTGAATAAATAAACTGAGAAAAAAATTGTCTTATCCCGGGAATAGATTAATTTCATTTTTTCTCGTTGAGCTCATTCTGTAGTCTCTGTTGTGGTAAATGGATAACGCCGCTTTGAAAATGGATAAAATATAAATAGCGACTGCACTATAATGAAATTGTAAGAAATGAATCATAGCTATGAAGGAGAAGATGCAAGATACATTTATTTTGTTCGAATTCTATAAAATCGGACGTTTCGGACATTTTCTGCACACTCAAGACAAAGTGACAGTACGAAGAAAAGCGTCTATCGCTGTTGTCTGTGTTGCCAAGGAAATTATACACAAACAGGGAGACAACTGTGCACGTTTGTTACAACTTACATAGCGTTTTGCACCAGTTTTGAAAATGTGCCGGCGTTCAAATTTGATTGTTATTTTGTTTTCGCTGGCATAATAAATATGTTACAGGACATTCGGGTGGCGGAGACGGTATCATATGAGGCTCGGCAAAAACAATATTGGACTCAGCGTACCGCCTCATCCAATATTGTTTTCACCTCGCCTCATATGATACCGTATCCGCCACCTGAACGTCCTGTAACTTATAATATAGGATGGCTGTTCAGTAAATGTGTGGGGTAGACTGATCAGTATTTTCAACGTGCACCCCGAGGCTGCACGTTGAAAATATTGATTGGTCTACCCCAAATAATGAATATGGACTCTTCTAATTTCTGCCATTGAACTGGCATGGAAGATACCACTAGAGTTCAAAGGGTTAAGGGACTAATTCCAACTTTGTCCACTTTTTACTGCAACAGAACAGGTGGCCCAACACTCTGTTTCTGGAGGAATTAGCAAGTTATATTGTATGTACCTTGGTAGTTTTTTCTAGGCAAGTGTAGGCAGCCAAGACTTGCCTAGAAACAATGGCAAAGTCAGGGATGTAAACTCTCAAAAGTAGAACAATGTGCATAAAACTTTCCAGGCCCTTAAGGTTTAATTAAAAAACAGGAATTAATAGATTTTTTTCTTTTTCTCATTTCAGCCTATGGGTATCTTGTCTATTCTTGAAGAGGAATGCATGTTCCCAAAAGCCTCTGATTTAACTTTCAAAGAGAAGTTATATGGAAACCATCTTGGGAAGTCTGATAACTTTGGCAAGCCCATGAAACAAAAATCTGGACAAGGAGAGGCTCACTTTGCTCTTCATCATTATGCTGGAACAGTGAGTATTATGACCACTCTTATGACTCAGGTTGTAGGCAGGTATAATGTGTCACAGCCAAAATTGGAATCTAATAGAATCTGAACTTGTTCAGATGGAAACTTGAATTTAGTCGCATGTGTATAGAAGACAGGGTCTTTTAATTGTCTTTTCTGGGGTTACTGCCCTTGATGAAATTTAGAACTTTTATAAGGAAGGGTACTCTTAGGGTGAAATCAACTCCTCTTAAACCTATTGAAAAAAAAAATTGTTTCTTAGGCACCTGCCTCATCATAGAAAATCTGCCTCATCACCTTTTTTTCACATGACAATCTCTTCTATGACACTATTTTGTACTTGTAGGACAAATACTTAACCGACTTTACCTTATTTGACAGATCTCACAGAGCTCTGTCAAACAAGATCTAGTTGGTTAAATTTTGAAGTTAAATTTCTAATTCCAACTATTTTCAGAACTATTTTTTGAATTAACAGAACCCCCCCCCCCCCTCCCCTCCCCCCCCCCCCCCCCCCCAAATTATAAAACCAAGGAAAAAATTGTCTGAGATACAAGAAATTTTTATAGGTTTAACTGGTAGAGAGTTGGAAGCAGATATTTTGGCTTTATTCTGACATGCAAGTACTGCAACTTAAATACTTCATATTCTGTAGATGCACTTCATATTATGTCAAAGTGAAAATATTTTGTCTGTTAGGATTTGCCTTGTTACAAGTTCTGGAAGAAGAGTGTCTGTAGGCACTTTTCCATAACTTGTAGCACAGCAATGATAAGTGGAGAAATTTTGAGCACTAAAAATAATTCAGCACTTTACCAGTTAAACTTTTGAGTTCTGGTTAATGAAACAAAATTAATAAGTGAAAGTCCACTTGTTGGATGGCCGCATACCATAGCACCCTGAGCATACATGTAGTTCACTGCTGCATAAGAAAAACTTGTGGAGCATGCGGTGGATAAGCTATGAAAAAATCCCACCTGTATGAACCCCAGGGGGCTGAATAAGTGGATGGTAACTGTTTGTTATTTGCTCTATTCCATAGTATCATTGCAGCCCTTATTTAGATGTTTGTCTTAAGATGTATGAAAAAAACCATAAGGTTAAAAAAGTTAAAAAACTGTTTCTCAGCCCCTCCCGCATGATCATTTTGGCTTCCGTGTACTATCTTTTTATTACAAATGCAAAATTAAAAAAATGAAAATAACTGGTTCATGTCAGATATTTTATCAAGTTAATAAAATGGATAAATTCATCCCTTCAGTGCAACAAGACTCTGCATTGCTAAACCATTACAGAGCCTTGTTGCACTTGAGGGAAGAATTTATCCATTTTATTAACTTGGCAATCAAGGGACAAAATAATACACCACTACCCATGTTATTCTGCAGATTATGAGGCCTAAAACAAGCCAAGAATCTGAACTTCTGATAGCAAAGAAATAATAATTATACAATAAAAAAAAATTCCACCTCCATGCATTTTTTTAGAAAATGGCCTGAGAAACAGAAAATCTACTTTTGGAGGCTTAACTGTAATATGTATCTTGATTTAACACAAGATGAAAATGTTTGTTTTCCATTTAACTTAGGTGAATTACAGTATTGCTGGGTGGTTAGAGAAGAACAAGGATCCATTGAATGAAACTGTAGTAGATCTGCTTGGCCAGTCAAAGGAACCACTTGTTGCAACACTCTTCTATAAAGCCCCAGGTATGTTATGTGATTAACTTGCAGGGTGCCTACAGAGCTTTGGATTCAAGGAATGGCCATGAATTTAACTAAGGGCCATCCAAGGGCTTGAAAGTCTTGAAAATGACCAGGAGGTTAAGAAAATCCTTGATTGCTCATTGAATAAAAACTCTGACAAAGCGCGTTATCATAGCTATATAGTTTTATCAGGCTTGGCATTCTTAAAAATGCAGGAGGGCTAAAAATTGCTCCCTTGCATGGTCTGCGGGAGCGATTAGCTCACCTCAAGCTTACAAAAGATAAAAGTGGCAAAATGAAGTTTTACTATTAATGAATTATGCCTAGTGGGCTTTGTACAATTTATTTAGTGCTGCTAACAAGATAGTCTCTGTGAGACAGCCACACTGCCTCCCCCGTATATCTTGGCCTTGGCAAGGCAGTGTGGTCATCTTACAGACACCAATAACATATCAGTGATCTGAAAAGATGGGGGTTTTAGGAATAGGCTGTTATGGTAGTCATTATTTTCTAAGACCAGGAGGGCTAGTTTTCTCCCTTTTTAATATTTTTAAGGCATGCAATAGACAAGCGAAGAAATTGCTCTCCTGAAAATGGCAAGCCAGGGTTTATATGTCATAGTTGATGAAGGTGTAGTCCTAACTAGGACCCTCTGGTTGTGACTCCCTTCCTAAAACTTCCCTTAAAGGGAAGCAAGAGGAAGAATTAATGATAGGAGAGTCGTTTGGAAAATTGAAGCTGGGTGGCCTTGAAAATCCTTGAATTTACTATTGTAGTGCCATGAGAAATGTCAAGAAAATGATATTGACGAGCCATGAAGTTTGTCAGTCCTTGTCTACAGGAGCCTTGACTCTGCAATTTTCTCTCTCTGAAAATACTGTGAAGTAGAAAAATGCATAAGTTAAGTGGTATACATACAAACGTCAGAGATATTCTGTATAAAACCGTGTGGAAATGGTAGTGAACTAATTGATGTTGACTTGATTATTAAATAAGTTGACCCCAAAATCTGCCTGTTGCCTAGTCGATTCAAACCCACAAAATTCACTTCTGATTGCCGTACTGGGCATAAGTACAACTATCCATTTTAATGAAGAACAGTTTCCCTGAAAACTGCACTCGAAAAGTTCAATGAACCAATTATATTTTATTCATTTCGTTACAGAGTACAACTGTTATCGACATTCAACTCTAGGGTGTTACAAATTAATGAAGTAGCGACTTGCATGACATCTGTGAAAGGAAGCTAACTCTATAGTCAAAGTCATGAATGATTTGTATGACATCTTGTTTTTAATGGAGGATGCTGAATGGTATAGGTATCGCTGTACTAAATATTCGAATTAGAGTTACCCACCTTGAAAAGCTGTACTCAGAAATATAGAGGATATTCACGAAAATTTGATGAATACCGAAAATATCTCGTGAGTGGCTACAAAGAAATATGAGGATCTTCACGAGCGACGCAGTCGCGAGTGAAGATCCTCATATTTCTTGTAGCCACGAACGAGATATTTAGTGGATCGAAAGAAATATGAGGATCTTCACGAGCGACGCAGTCGCGAGTGAAGATCCTCATATTTCTTGTAGCCACGAACGAGATATTTTCGGTATTCATCAAATTTTCGTGAATTTTCTTTTTATTTAATGCTCTACGACTACAAACTCTCCAATTTGTGGCCTTTATTTGCCATTAAGGCGCAAAATTTATGTGCCGAACCGGCATCCATACTAAAATTACAACAACCAAACTCCAACCATTGGAATGTGTGAATATCCGCACAAAAAGTAGTCCCGTCTTATTTCTCCCCTAACTTTACGATTTACCAAGGCTGGCGAATTGAAATAATCGCAATGTGTTTCGAAGAAATAGAACAATAACAAAAAACACCACTTTCTTATTTTCAATAACAAGACACGTCATTTTATTTTTTTTTAACTCAATGCACTGAAGACGTGTGAAGTTGAACTGAAGAAATTTGAAAGTGATTTCGGCTTTTCGCTGGAAGGTGAATGAGAAAGTCAAACTTTGAAACCGCTGATTTAATGAATTGATTTAGTCACTGTCACTATCAATTATTCGAATTCGTTTGTATTTGGGACTCTGGAATTCATTACTGATGTGCTGACTCGTTTAAAGTACATGTGATTCGTCATCCGAACCTACGATGAAATATCGATTTCTAAATATCATTTTGATATTTCGTTTTGCCGACCGACAGGGGAATATGACTTAATTTTTCAGCGTGAATTGATGCCTGAGCATTAAATAAAATACAATCTCCAAAACTCAGTAGCCTTGAGAAAAAAATGTTAATTTAAAAAACCCTTGAAGTGTGTTTTTGTTAGAAATTCCCCCCCAAAAAATATGCCTGTGAATGGCAGTTTTTCTCTCTTATTTGTTGCATGACCTCCAGTTTTGAGGGCTGAAAAAGTTGTCTAAGGGCTATACTTGACAAAGATATTAGAATGCTCCCAAAAAATTAAAATGATATATATTTTTTTCACACAAATGTTTTAATGGTCACCTATGGGACAATATTTAGTACTGTGAAACCTTTAGCATTGTTCAGTCTATCAAGAGAGCTAACTATTACCATACAGGTAAATTTAGGTCTCATCATGATTTAAATCCACTCAGTCCTGGCATCACAAATATTGCAAATTTTCAATGTTGTTCAAGCCCCAATGGAAATTTAAGGGCTCTCAAGGCCTAATATCTTGAGTTAAGTAATCACAGACCAAAACTCTTTTTTTACCCAAGACATTCTGATATGTTTAAGATTGGGAAATTCAGACGGGTGGTTGGGAGGGAGCGAGTAATTGACTTGTAGTCGATTACTTCCATCGACTAGTGGACTTTTGAAAAACACTAATTGTTTCACCACGAGTAGGAAAGTCCTTGAAAGTTTTGGAATTTTGTAGGGGGGGGGGGGGGGGGTGGGGGGGGGGGGGGGTATACTGGAATCACCTTGTTTGTCCATCCATCTGTCTGTCTGTCCTAGACATAATTTTGTCTGGAGATTTTCTCAGACATTTATGGACCAATTTGCTCGCAAACTTGGTATGAATGTTCACTACCATGGGAACATGTGCATCTGCGATTACAGTTCCAGTCAGATTATTTTTGCCAGAATTAAGCCCCAATTCGACTTGAAAAAGGACACCCAGAATTTTGTCCAGAGCTTTTCTCAGATGATTAATGGGTGATTTTGTTGAAACTTGGTATGAATATTTACTACCATGGGAACCTGTGCACCTGCAATTATAGTTTTGATCGGACATTTTTTACCAGAGTTGTAACCATGGTGGCGGGTGGAGGGGGGGGGGGGGGGATATGGAGAGGCCCCTCTGAGACAGTCAGACCTCTAGTTTTTTCTGGGTATACAAATCCACTTTTACTGAAAAAGTACTTGTTAAGGCTTCATATTGAGCCAAGGTTCATGATAGGGACGTGTTTGTTTATGATTTATCAGAGCTGAAGATAAGGAATTGTGTAGTAATTAAAACTAAACAACACATGAACTCTCAAATTTTAAATTCAAGGAAAATTTTTTTTTTTCCAGAGGAAACTGGTGGTGGTGGTGGTAAGAAGAAGAAGAGCTCTGCTTTCCAGACCATCTCCTCAACCCACAGAGTAAGTCTCAAGGACGTTTTTTACAGCAAAAAAAACACCAGGCACTCATTGAGCTCATTCCGTTGAGGGTGTCATAAGCTATGGCTTGAATTTAGAAAAATATATTTTTTAATGTTAAGGAAATATACTGGTATTATCAGAGGTATCTTAGATGTGGAGTTATGTACTTGCTACCCTATGGCTGAACAAATATAATCTGACGTAAACTGTTGGTTCAACTTATCGTTGCTATTCTGACTTACAGTTTTCTTGACTTTACAACCTTGCATTAACACCAAGAAACCTGAAGTCAAGTCTAGTCTCCTGTGATGTGTTTTTTCTCTCCGACAGCCTGGATAATAGTGAGCAGGAAGAGACGTAACATATGAGCAATTGTTCCAAGTCAGGTGCCATCTGCCTAAGCAGGCAGATGGCACATGATCAGAAACACCTGTAAGCAGGCATGTCATCCAGTACCTGTACCAGTACCAGTACTGCCGGTTCCCTCATGCTCCAACCAATATTGGTACTGAAACTTTTGTCCCGCCAGTACCGGTACAAAATTATTTTATCAGGAAATTCCTAATTGAACAAGGTTGAACAGGCTAATAATCATGTATTGCACACTTGCATGACATACTTTTAACTTATTTGTGAATTAACATATCAAACCCCTCTACATGTGCTTGTTCTGTCGCCACCACGACCACGATAAGGCCGACCATTTTGACTTTTCAAACGCCGCATTAAACACAACGAAAGTGCCGTCATCTGTGGTGACATCAAAGTAATCATAAAGCATGATTATCATGCTTTATGATTACTGTGATGTTGCCATCAAATAATTGGCACAGTGCCAAGTTTGTCGTGCGATCTTCAGGACTGGGTGGTTAAAATGCAAATTTCTCCCATCTGATTGTGATATGTCATCAAAATTTGTCCCGGTACCAGTACTGGTTTCAGCAGGACAGCCTCTGTCCCATCCTGGTACCAGTTATGTTGGTACCGGCAGTACTTTGACATGCAAGGCAATATATCTTTATCAGTATGTCGTGTTAAATAAATTAACTTTCATTTCCCAGAATTGAATGAGTTAATCAGGGAGCTCCCTGTCTCAGTAGCAGACTGTTGGACTTCTATGCTAGAGGTCCCAAGTTCGATCACCGTCTGGGATGAACTGCATTGTGTCCTTGGGCAAGGCACTTTATCCCGGTTGCCTACATGGGGGGCACGATGACGCCATGTACTGAGGCATGCTGCACGTCGGTTGTGCTCATGTCTTCAACCCCTGTAACCCTGCTTGAGCAGAGCTTGAACAGAGTAAAATGTTGAGGAGCTGACAGTTGCTCGTCGTTGCTTGGTGGTTCTCTCCGGGTACTCCAGCTTCCTCCACCTGTAAAACAGTCACGGTCATGATTAGCAATTGTGCATAAGTATGTGACCTTAAACCCCAATAAATAAATAAATAATGAGTTAATCTTTTCTGAAAAAATCTCAATGTCCTTGAAAATTGAAAAAATGTCAAAACAATTTTTGTCATAATATTCTTAAAAATCTGTCATAACAGTGACCTTGTTATAATGACATAGCACAATCATGAATGGTTGGAATTTTTTAGGCTGGTTCAGAATTTCACATTTGAACATTTCTGTGATCAGTATTGAGATTGGATTGGTATGAACATGCCATAAAACTTTTAGTTTGGATTGGTATGAACATATTATAAAATTTTAAGGGTTGGGGTATAATTGTGTTGATTACCGGCTCAGGATCAATACACAAGATGCACTTAAATTTATTGTCTTTAGTTTTTTAGCTCACCTGACTGAAAGTTAGGGTAAGCTATACTGATCACTCTTCATCCATCATGGCCTGTCATAAAGGTGGTGTTTGTTCTCCTCCCAAACCTCTGGACTGATTCAAATAAAATTTCATGTGAATGATGACTGGGGAGGTGCAATTCAATTCTGTTAAAATTGATATGCTGCCTCCCACGCGAACCAATAAGCTGATTTAAACCAAATTTGGTATGCAGTATTATTGGGTCATAAGTACTTGATTCATGCCAAAAAATTCCCTGCATTCCTGTATGAACCACAGGAGCTAAAAATGTAATGTTTTTCAAACGCCCATATTTCCAAAACAGGAACTGATATTTGGGTATGAAGCATCCTTATGACTAGTAGAATAAATCGAATGGGCAAAACAAATTGCAATCAGTTGTATCACAGGGTACCCAATGGAGAATCAAAAAAATGCTGAGTCAGCATGTTTTCAAAAATTAAAAAATCTTCTTCTCCAGAAGCTGAAGTCAGAATCTTTTGATATTTGATATTCAACATCCTTGGGAGGGTCAGATTCAAGTTTTTTCAAAACAAGTTCCTGGGTTCATACTTGGGATCCCTGTGGGATTCAAGCTTGCCCTAATCTAGTCCCTCATATTTTGTCACTGCTGTGCAGTACTTTGTCGAGAAAAAAGTCAGGCAGACTCATGAGGCTTGTTCCACTCAAAAGCTATAGTTTGGAAAGTAAACATATTTCTTTTTTGTTTTTCTCTCATTTGCATATTTGTTAGGGCTTGGTTCAAGAAATAATAACAATATTTATATTTTTATACTGTACCAATAACCCAGACTTAGCTGGTGCTAACTCTTAAATATCTAGGGCCAAACACAAATTTTGCCCCCCAATCCCCAAAATTTGCATCAAAAACCGAAAATTACCTGTCCTATATGGTCCTCCATAATTTTACTCCACTGCGCATGTGCAGTGTCAAGGAGGTCTCGAAACTGGCGCAAATATCATTCTTTGTTTGGCCCTAAAATCAGTAACATGTCACTGATATTTGTGCTTGTAAATCTCAGTTTAAATGATGCCAGACACATAATTTTGAAGAAATGGTGGATCTAAGGATGAAATAAAGGATGAGAGGAAGAAACAGTGGCAGAATGTGTTCAGGGCTGTAACTTATATTTTTTTTACGAAATTATTTCATGTTCCCTAATTTCGAGGCATTAGCCATATGTTGTCATTCTGGCTATGAACTTACCATTGTTTGTTCAGTGTTTCCTCTCTCCCTTTCCTTAATATCCCCCTTGCTATTCTTCCATGCTTTTGGCATAGTTTTGGAAATTTTTCTTACTAAAATTTCTTGGGAGGGGATAATTCTGTTATATGTGGGGATAATTCTGTTATATGTAGTTGAGCCTATTGGATTTTCCTTTATGTCCTAGGCCCTCCAGCCTTTTTTCTATTCAGCTAAGTCTGGGTCATTGGTACAGTATAAAAATGTTAAAAAATTTATAGTAATTTATATATTTTTTATACTTACCAATGACCCAGACGGGGGATGGCCCTCCCATGAGTTGGGAACTCATATCTCCCCGCTGAGTACATAACGCTTACCAGGCACTGGTTGTAAGAATGATATCTGTGCCAATTTCGAGACCTCCTTGACACTGTGCATGCGCAGTGGAGTAAAAGTATGGAGGACCATATAGGACATGTAATTTTCGGTTTTTGATGCAAATTTGGGGGATTGGGGGGCAAAATTTGTGTTTGGCCCTAGATATTTAAGAGTTAGCACCAGCTAAGTCTGGGTCATTGGTAAGTATAAAAAATATATAAATTACTATAAATTTTTTAACATTTCTTGATAAATCAAAAATTTCATATTTTCAATTTCAATATAGCTTATAGCCTCAAATTAGGACAATCTCAGGTATTGCCTTGCTCATTCCACAAGGGGTCATAAGCTATGTTTTTTAAGGCAAAAGATGAACATTTTCAGTTATTTGGATATTGTTTTGCCACTGTTGTATACTATTCACGTTAGGAAAAATGTTAACCTTTAAGGGCCTGATATTTTTACGCAGTCTTTGCTACCCTTCAGCAGTCTACATCATGTGGGTTTGCAGTTCTATTTAGGCAAGTCTTGACTTGCCTAAAATCAACTGAAAAAGTATTTAACTTACGAGTTGGCCCAGAGACTGCTTGTTGGAGCACCTATTCCATTGCAGAAAACTGTTCAAAGTTGGTATTGCACCCTCAAGTATTAAAAAAAGGTTTAATCTCAGATTAATTGTTTGTTTTTTAGCTCAACTTGACAAAGTCAAGCTGAGCTATTGCCATCACTTCTCGTCCATCGGCGTACGTACGTACGTATGTACGTACGTACATATGTACGAAACGTACGTACGTACGTACGTTAGTATGTTAGTATGTTAGTACGTACGTCCACAATTTCCTTTGGCACACCTCACAGGTCGCATTTATGATCAGATTACTTTGAAACTTCTTATGCTTGTTTGGGGTGACCTCTAGATGGGAGCTATCGATTTTCTTCAATTTCCGTCAAAAAATGTTTCCGCGGCCAACGTTCTTAGAACTTAGTTTAGTCAAACCACAATATTTCCCTTTGGCACACCCTACAGGGCACATTTATGATTTGGTTGCTTTGAAACCTGATACGCTTATTTAGGGTGACCTCTAGATGGGAGCTATCGATTTTCTTCAATTTCCGGCAAAAAATGTTGCCACAGCCAACGTTCATAGAACTTAGTTTAGTCAGACCTCAATATTTCCCTTTGGCACACCCTACAGGGTACATTTACAATCAGATTGCTTTGAAACCTGGTATGCTTGTTTGGGGAGACCTCTAGATGGGAGCTATCGATTTTCGTCAATTTCTGTCAAAAAATGTTGCTGCGGCCAACGTTCTTAGAACTTAGTTTAGTCAGAAGACTCAATGTTTACCTTTGGCACACCCTACAGGGTACATTTATGATCGGATTGCTTTGAAACCTGGCATGCTTGTTTGGGGTGACCTCTAGATGGGAGCTATCGATTTTCTTTAATTTCTGTCAAAAAATGTTGCCGCGGCCAACGTTCTTAGAACTTAGTTTAGTCAAACCACAATATTTCCCTTTGGCACACCCTACAGGCCACATTTATGATTTGATTGCTTTGAAACCTGGTATGCTTATTTAGGGTGACCTCTAGATGGGAGCTATCGATTTTCTTCAATTTCGGCAAAAAATGTTGCCACGGCCAACGTTTGTAGAACTTAGTTCAGTCAGACCTCAATATTTCCCTTTGGCACACCCTACAGGGCCCATTTATGATCAGATTGCTTTGAAAGCTGGTATGCTTGTTTGGGGAGACCTCTAGATGGGAGCTATCGATTTTCTTCAATTTCTGTCAAAAAATGTTGCCGCGGCCAACGTTCTTAGAACTTGGTTTAGTCAGAAGACTCAATATTTCCATTTGGCACACCCTACAGGGTACATTTATGATCGGATTGCTTTGAAGCCTGGCATGCTTGTTTGGGGTGACATCTAGATGGGAGCTATCGATTTTCTTCAATTTCCGTCAAAAAATGTTGCCGCGGCCAACGTTTTTAGAACTCAGTTTAGTCAGACCACAATATTTCCCTTTGGCACACCCTACAGGGCACATTTATGATTTGATTGCTTTGAAACCTGGTATGCTTATTTGGGGAGACCTCTAGATGGGAGCTATCGATTTTCTTCAATTTCCATCAAAAAATGTTGCCGCGGCCAACGTTCTTAGAACTTAGTTTAGTCAGAAGACTCGATATTTCCCTTTGGCACACCCTACAGGGCACATTTATGATCGGATTGCTTTGAAACCTTTCATGCTTGTTTGGGGTGACCTCTAGATGGGAGCTATCGATTTTCTTCAATTTCCATCAAAAAATGTTGCCGCAGCCAACATTCTTAGAACTTAGTTTAGTCAGACCACAATATTTCCCTTTGGCTCACCCTACAGGGCTCATTTATGATTAGATTGCTTTGAAACCTGGTATGCTTATTTACAGTGACCTCTAGATGGGAGCTATCGATTTTCTTCCATTTCCATCAAAAAATGTTGCCTCGGCCAACGTTCTTAGAATTTAGTCTAGTCAGACCACAATATTTCCCTTTTGTACACCCTATAGGGCACATTTATGATCGGATTGCTTTGAAACCTGGCATGCTTGTTTGGGGAGGCCTCTAGATGGGAGCTATCGATTTTCTTCGGTTTCTGTCAAAAAATGTTGCCACTGGCAAAAAAACTGCATTTGTCCCAATGATCTTCATTTTGCTATTTCATTTATAACTTACCAAGTTCAAGTTTGTCAAGTTGAGCTACAGTGTCATTGACACTTTCATTTTAAATTATCTGGATTAGAGGTAATCATTCATTTCAGCATTTTCCAAAAAAGAGTTCTTTCAGGGGGGGTTTTCTCATAGGGACATGTGAAGAAATTCATTTTTTTTTGGTGTTATTCTTTTGAATTATGGCTCATAACAGCTCATTGGACCAGTTATTAGCTTTTTTGACAGAAAGGTCAAAAAAAATATTTGAAGAAAAAATAAACACCCATTAAAAGTATTTTTGTATCATACCCCCACGTTTTTAAAAAAAATGGGATATCCTGCATTCTATCTGTCCAAACATCAGTATGTATGTAAATTCATATGCATTTGTACATCCATAACTCAGCTAATAGAGTCAGATCTTAATGAAATTTTACATATCCCATTTCTCTGGAAAGCTAAATTAAAGGGTTGGTTGTGGAAAAATATATGCATTTGGCAGGTATAATAGTGTTCAGTTAACCAGGTCAGTCAACTATACCCAAGTATATTGCAGAATCATTTCTAACATATCATCTTCATTCCCAATTTTGTCTTTTTTCAGGAATCTCTGAACAAATTGATGAAGAACTTGTACACAACACATCCTCACTTTGTCAGATGTATTATTCCTAATGAATTCAAACAGCCAGGTTTGTTCTTAGAATTTAACAATCATCGATGTGATTTCTTATCTTATAAAATATCACTACTTATTATGCCCCCGACTTGAAAAGTCGAAGGGGTATCAAGTGGAGACCTCTGCCCATCCGTTCGTCATCTGTACCAACATATTCCCTTGTATCTCAGCCACTGCTACTCCGATTTGAATGAAATTTGGTGCTGTGATAGAGCATCATGGGGGAACAATAAGTGTAGCATGAGTTCCTTCCACACTTTTTTTCTAGCGTTATGGTCCTTTTTCACTCTTTCGATTTAGAAATTTTTTTGTGGTCGGGAGCATTAGCAGCACTTTGCAATGCAGGCCTCGTGTTTGATATTTTCAAATGTTTTAGAATGTTCTTATTGACTAATATGATCATGGTAGACCAATGTTAAAGTTAGGACTTTGTTTTTTGGGGTTCATAACTCAAGAAATAGACAAAAAGAAACGATCATTCCTTATAATTAAACGTTCGCGACCCAAATAAATAAATAGTGTTAGTCGTCCTCTGCTTCAGCAAACAAAGACTTAAAATCTAAAACTGGTAGACATATTATTTTTCTGGCATAAAAGAGGGCGCATATTATTGAAATGCAGGTAGCAATTGACACACTTTCCAAGTCAAATGCACTTATGTCATTAAATTTTTTATTGACCAATGAATTACGTAATGCAAAGAAAACGTCATAAGCCACGCCTCCCTCAAATTTCATTCAACTGTTCACTTCACGTAAAAGTTACATTCCGTGGTAGGTGGAAGTAGGCCATCAGTATTACATTGTATTTTGGTTTTGACCGTTTCCCGAGAACTGAAAAACACAGTTTGTAAAAGTGGAGTTAGATATAAAGCCAAATATTCTTCCTCAAATATAAAATCATTTTGATTTCCAAAAATTTCATTCAAATTAGCAATGTCAAAATTGCCGTATTCGTCGTGACCAGCCATTGTTTACAATCGATTTGGGTAAAACGATGAACGCAGACGATCACCCAGTGTGCGTAAAAATTGAAATGTCAAATAAATACAGTTGTGAAGAAAAAGAAAAATTGACCCACCACGGTCATTTAAATATTTTATAAATAATTTCATGGTGATAAATTAGTAATATAAATTTATTTTTCTTTTTCACATTTAGCATGTGCCAGTGTTCTAACTTCTATTGATTTAACACCATGTTGCAACTCCGAAGACTGGTATTTTAGGGGCGCGGCTGGGGGCGGACCTAATTGTGTTTTTTTTCGGTTCATTGAGTTATGAAAAGAAAAAACAGAATCGTGTGAACCAATCGTTTTATCTGAAAACGCATGAAGCGAAAAAAAGTTTAATTATATCGAAGTATTTAACCCTTTACCTAATGTAATGGCCCAAACCGGCCAGAATTATTTGCAAAAATCACCATTCAACTTTCATTATTTTTTTTTTATGTTTTGTCCCCAAAACCTAGCTTATGACCCCTCACTGGAATGAGCTCGTTGAGTTCATTCCATTGAGGGGACATAAGCTATGTTTTTGATGTAAAAATGAAGAAATTTAGGTATTCAATATATTTTGTTTTCAAGTGTCATCTTCCTTTCCTGTTAGGTAAAGGGATAAACATTTGCCTACTAGGAATACACAAAAATCATTAGGAAAATTTTATTGATTTTATTATTTTGAAAAATACTGCCATGTTTATTTTTAATCACTCAAGTTTTGCATGTGTTAATATGTTATAGTGCCCCAGTTAACTGTTGTGATATCCATGACACAAATACACTAAGAAATCAGAACAGATTACTTGGAATGGGGAATCTTGAAATCATCAGTGCCTGTAGGGGTCTGTAAACTCATTTTTATTTCAGTACAGGTTTTCAGTTTTCCACAATTTGAAGTGCAGGTTTCATTCATGTTTGGGGTGTAATTTCTTGGCCCATTGGCATTCCATTTACTCCCATTTCTGGATTTTAATTCACCTTGAATGCTGAGTTGCAAATCATACATTCGAAGCCCTTACATAGACTAAGATATTTTTATGCCCCTGGGACATTTATGTTACACCTGTTCAGCTTTCCATACATCAGCCTGAATGATAACTTTCGTTTCCTATGGCAGAATGTTTTCAAATCAAATTTTACAGCTGCCCTTATGATCATAGTTGATTTTCAGAATTTTTGTGCAAGTTCTTTTGGAGATATGGCCCTCAATTATAACAAACTTTGGTTTACCTCTTCTTTGCAGAACAACAAAACTAAATTCTGTAATCCCTCATTGGAATGAGGTTGTTCCAGTAATGGGTCATGTGATGTGGTTTTGTTAAAATTTTATGAAAAACTATGGAAAAGAAATTAATTAAAATAAAAAAAAAATGATATTGTATGTTCTGGGTAAAGGTATAAGGGTTACCCATAGATAATTTTTTGAGGCAATAAATCGCTATCATAAACAATAGATAATTGTTTGAGATCAGAAGCCACTATCATAAACAATAGATAGTTGTTTGAGAATGGAAGCCACTATCATGAACAATAGATAATTGTTTGAGGTGAGAAATCACTATCATAAACAATAGATAATTGTTTGAGATCAAAGCCACTTTCATAAAAAATAGATAATTGTTTGAGACCAGACATCACTATCATGAACAATTGATAATTGTTTGAGATCAGAAGCCACTATCACAAACTATAGATAATTGTTTGAGGTGAGAAATCACTATCATGAACAATAGATAATTGTTCAGGTTCAGAAATCACTATCATGAACAACAGATAATTGTTTGAGACCAGAAGTAACTATCATGAACAACAGAAAATAGTTGGAGGCAAGAAGTCACTATCATAAACAATAGATAATTGTTTGAGATCAGAAGTCACTATCATGAACGACACATAATTGTTTGATTGTGACAATACATAACTCAGAAGTCATCATCATGAAAACAGATAATTGAGGCGAGAGGTCACTATTATGAACAATATATAATTGTTTGAGGCGAGAAGTCACTATTATGAACAATAGATAATTGTTTGAGGTGAGAAGTCACTATTATGAACAATAGATAATTGTTTGAGGTGAGAGCTCCCTATCTTGAACATTAGATCATTGTTTGAGGTCAGAAGTCAAGAGATCATGGCTCTTTAGAAAAGTTCTGGTTCTAAAGGTTTCATAACATTGCTTTTTCTCCATATGCAATTAACCATTTACCTAACATGAATTGCAGATGACACTTGCAAAAGAAATTCATGAATAAATATTAAATACTGCGTTTCATTTTTTATTTTTGTCCCCAAAACATAGCTTCAGACCCACAATTGGAACAAGCCCAACCAGCTCATTCCAAAGAGGGATTATAGGCTGTTTTAGAGGCAAGAAAGAAAAAGAAAAAAAATTTAGCACCGCTTTTTTTTGTGAATAGCACTAACTAGCCAGTTTTGACATTTCATTAGGATCAGGGTTAATCACAAATTATATTATGTACATGTTTTTGTTATGCAACAATTTATTAGAAGGTATCCATAAACACAAGCCACTTAATTGTTACAAAACTGTATTGTGAACAAAGTGACTACCAAAAGTAATTTAGCACCCACCAGTTAAAAAGATATGTGGAAATAACTCACTTGTAGAGAATTTCAGTATTACTTGAGATGGATATTTTATATATCTTATTTAACTACAGGTCTCATTGATGCTGCTTTGGTGTTACATCAGCTCCAGTGTAATGGTGTGCTTGAAGGTATTCGTATTTGCCGAAAGGGATTCCCCAGCAGAATCATCTACTCAGAATTCAAACAGAGGTTTGTAGATCACCAGCATAAATAATTAAATACTGAGAGTTTTCAGATGAAAATGGGATATTATGTCGTATCTTGGAATCATTATTATATAATCACCTTTGTTTCTTTTTAATTTATTGAACATCTAAATAATAAATCTCTGAATCTTTAGCCCTTAAACCTTGAAGGTTTAATGCTGACTTTGATAATTTTTTTACTGCAGTAGCACAGGTGTGCCAACATCCAGTCTTAGTAAATTTTACAGGTTATATTCTAAGTACTTTGGCAGTTGTTTCTAGGCAAATCTTTTCTACCTCTGAGGGCAGCCTTGATTTGCTTAGAAACAACTGCAAAGTTACAGGATGCAGATTGTCAAAGTATAGCAAACATGTATGAAAAGCTCCAGACCTTTAACAGGGCTTCTGTGGAGGCCTTAGGTTCCAAGGGATGGTCTTGAATTTGACAAAGGGCCATTCAAGGCCTTGAAATTCCAGAAAATTGGCCAGAAGGCCTTGAATATTCATGAAATAAAAATACCAACCAACCATCAAAGCAGTATAATTTTTTATGTCATACATGGTGAATTCATTATCCTAACTAGGACCCTCCGGTCATTACCCTCTCCTCTCACTTCTTGATAAGGGAAGTGGAAGGAGGGGATAATGACTAGAGGGTCTTAGATAGGACTAGTGAAGGTGAGGCCTTGAAAATCCTCAAATTATTGTAGGGCCTTGAAAAATGTTGGAAAGGTTCGAAAAGCAATATTGAATCACATTGAATTTTATCTGGCCTTTCCTGCGGGATCCCTGTTTAAAGGTTAGGGTTCAATGTCAGCTGGTGTCTTCCCACTAGACCAATTCCCTTTAGACCAATTCCCAAAAGACCAATTCCCAAAAGACCAATTCCTCTTAGACCAACTACATACTGTTTTTGATTAAGGATTGATTAAGGATAATTAAGAAAACATTTATTTACTGATAAGCACTTTATTTGATAAAAAAAATTATTTATATGCATAACATACAAAAATTATAGGTTTATAACATTTCAACATAACTCAGTACATATACATACATTTTACAAAAAATGAGTTCCCCAGAGGGTGAATTTGGTGATGCTATCACTAAATTTACCCTCTGTGAACCTCAGCCTGAATCAAGGTCTCAAACATAAACAGAAAGAGGTACCCTGAGGATAAACTGGCCCACTGTATGGGATAGCATCAGCAAATTCCCCCTCTGGGGACCTCATTCTGCAAATGACAGACTGCTTATTTTCAGGCTTCGATATCAATAACATATAATACATTTATAAATATTTATAAATATATCAAATTAGTGATATAGAATTATTTTAAAAGTAGAACACATCAGTTAGTCTAAGGGGAATTGGTCCATTGGGAATTGGCCTTGTGGGAATTGGTCTGGTGGGAATGAACCTTTCAGCTTCATAGTCTCAAGGTGTATGCCCCAATATGCTGTCAGGAGGACATCCTGAAGACAATCTTAAATAACACTGTCAAGTCTTGGACACCTCTACAGGACATGTACTCTTAATTTACCAAACATATCTTCAAAATGAAACTTACAACATTTATGTTAATAACAAAAACAAAAATGTAAACAAAAAATTTGCTTCCAATAAATTGCCTATAATTAAGAGTCCTTATTGGTTCGTGATGAAGGAGGGGGTTAAGCATTGTTTCGGAAGCAAAAATTGAAAAGACAACAATCAGAATTGCAATCACTTACCAATCGAACTGGTTGGGAAAGTTGTCAACTGGTTCTCTGCAACATAAATAATGATTGGTATCCCTTTGGTAAAATATATTTGGTTATAATTACATTGTTAATGTTGTTATACGTTTTGGGCCCAAATACTCAATTCCCATTGGTCAGCTGGATGAAAACGTCATGACCAAATGTAATTCATTTTCCAATGAATATATTTGGTCGAACTTTGACCCGCATTTACGGTACAGCGCAGTTGACAGAATATAATTCGGGGAGTGTTTGGTCGGGTTTATAACCTTTAGGGCCTCTCGCAGTGATCAGTGATTATAGTTTACCGATATGTTAAATAAATTGTTTTGAACATTCCAAGTTTCGTTGCGAAAGATGGCAATTTGACAACTTTGGGTCAATGCCAAAAACCTGTGCTCAACTCAGAGTTGTGCGCTTTGTCTTTTGTGTGAGGGTGGTGTTTTACCTCGTTCGTTCGTACATGTTTTATTTCGTCTTTCTGCTTTGTTGTTTGGGAAAAAGTAGTTTAAACAGTTATAGAATGTAATTATAAGAATTGAATGCAATTTTTATAATCTTTATTGGAATATGAACGTGTGGGAATGGGTACAAATTATGTGGGATTCATACATAATTTGTACCCATTCCCACACGTTCATACTCCAATAAAGATTATAAAAATTGCATTCAATTCTTAATTAAATTGGGGCAACAATTTTTATCCCTCGATCAAGTGCAAAACGTTCTGCTGATTTATGGGGCGCTGTGAATGAATCCACAAGTCAAATGCATAGTTGATTGCTACAGTCTGATTGATATATGAAATCCACAAGTCAAATGCATAGTTGATTGCTACTGGATTCCTTTGGCAGCTTTGAATCAAAGAATTTGGACGTGCTTTATTTCTTTGATGTTCCAAACTCTGCATGTGCATCCTGATTATTTATCGATTGAATAAGCAGGAAGCAGAGCCTAACCTAAAATCACTGCCATGGCATTTTGACATTCACCACAAGAATTTCTTAAAAGTTTGCTCATTAAGAATTGTCAAACCACCCCAACCTTGTACACAAAATTCATATTTTTTGTGTTTTTCCAATTTTAACTTCAAAAACTAGCTTGCAACTCCTCTTTGGAACAAGCTCATTTATCTCTTTCCTATGTAGGATCATCATCTAGATTTCAATAACAGTTTTTTGTCAATCACTTGTAAACAATATATAACAAATTTTGCTTGTAAATCATATTTAGTAAATGGTCAAAGCACATGCTCTTTGACCTTCATATTTCAAAATTTTCAAACTGGGCATTCTTGTTTGACCGTCGAAGCCCTATTTTTGAAATTAAACCAGTTTTCACTCCTTTAGAACAGGAGCTCCAACAGTCTTTGGGTAAATGTGCAAGGCATATTCTAAATATATTGGCAGTTGAGCCTTGGTAAGTAAAGTCTTGCTCAGACAAGACTGCAAAGTAACAAAACCTTAATTGTCATAGTGTAGCAAAAATGAATTAATAATCTCCATGCCTTTAAGGGTTACCCTATTTCACATTGTACCATATGTGTCAAGTTAAAATAAAGTTTCTCAGCTACCTATCTCATGTATTAAAATTCTGAAAAAAAACCTCCATCATCATCAAAAATCTGAAAAAAACATTTCACCTGTTTAAATTTTTTTTATGAAGACACCCCCCCCCCCCTAATCATTTACAAATTGGGCAGTTGAAAAAATATGTATTTTTTTTAAGAAATAACAAAACCATATCATGTGACCCCTCACTGGAATGAGCTCATTGAGCTTGTTCCAATGAAGGTTCACATGATATGGTTTTGTTGAAATTTTTTGAAAAATTTGGAAAAAAATAATTAAAATAACAGATTTTGATATTGTGTGCATTGGGTGAGGGTTAACCCTTTACCCAATGCAGATGATATCAAAATTTATTATTTTAAATATAATTTTTTTTAAATTTTTCAAAAAATTTCAACAAAACCATATCATGTGACCCCTCATTGGAATGAGCTCGTTCCAATGAGGGGGTCACATGATATGGTTTTGTTGAAATATTTTGAAAAATTAAATTTTTTCAACTGCTCAATTTGCATATTACGTGGGCGGATGCAGGCGATTCGTTAGGTAAAGGGTTAACCAGTCAAAATTTATGCTAAAGAAAGCTGATTGTTTTCAAACTTTGATATATAATAAATATGATGGATACTTCCAATTGTAAAGAACAACTGTTGAATGACTAATGATTTCATAATAGAATAAATACTTCAAATTTCTTTGACATTTCAAAGTGTTTTCAGGGATTGAAGAGAAAAAAAACCCTTCCTTCCCATCAAAAAATTAAGGAAAAACTGCCTGAGAAACATTAATTTTTTAAATAGCCCAAATTAAAATACTGTGTTGGTCAAAAAACTAGTATTTTTCTTCATGGCATTGTAGAATCATTAAACTTTTTTGTTTAATTTCCAACAGATACTCCATTTTGGCACCCAATGCAATTCCAACTGGATTTGTTGATGGTAAGCAGGTTACAGAGAAAATTCTTGTAGCACTCAACTTGGATCAAGCTGAGTACAGATTGGGACACACCAAAGTTTTCTTCAAAGCTGGAGTCCTTGGAGCACTTGAAGAACAGCGTGATGATGCTTTGGCAAGAATCATATCTCACTTCCAGTCTTATATCCGAGCCTATCTGATGCGTAAATCATTCAAGAAACTGTTTGACCAGAGGTATAAATTAAACATTAATATACATAATATATTCTTTCTTCTTCATCTTCCAACTTGATCTTTGTGAACTCAAGAAGAATTCTTAACTGGTAGAGTGCTGGAAGCCCATATTTGGGCTTTGTTCTGAAGTGTGGGTGCCACAACTTCGAGCTCTATATTCTGCTGGATGTGCTTCATAGCATCTTCAAAGTGAAATTGTTAAGTCTATGTGGTTTTGCCTTGTCAAAATTTATGGGAAGTAGTAACAAGTTAACTACTTGAATGCATGAAGCTCATATTTGAGCTTCATTCTAAGTACAGGTACTGCAACTTAAAAGTCTTCATATTCTGTAAATGTACTTCATATTATCATTAAAGTGAAATTTTTCTTTGAAAATGAATTTGCTTTGCAAAAATTTAGGGAGAGTGCCTTTAAGTTTGTGATGAAATTTTGTTGACCCCAAATAGTTTAGCACTCTTGCAGTTAATTTTTCAGCACCACGCCAACATACTATTTAAATGAAATTATGCATGAAGTTTAATAGGAAACACCATAGATATCCAGCTTCAGCAACAATCTTGGATACTGTTAGTGCAAATTGCTTTTCTCTGGCAACTGCAGTGATTTTTGTAAACTTACTAATCTTGTGCAGAGAGGTAGATCTTGATCTATACTGTGAGCTTCAGGAAACATGTCCAAACTATGGGCGAAACACTGCAAAAACACTTACACAAGTTGGCATTCAAGGCGAGGTCACCAAAGGTCAACTTGGATGTAGTTCCATTGTAGGTGTAAATTTTTACTATTGAAATCCCATTGATGGCGTGTTCACCACAGTTGGTGTGTAAAGCTAAAATTTATGCCATAGGTTTTTTATATATAGTAGATAGGAAACTATGGTATAAACAGCCACAAACAGCCTTACATTGCTTTGAAAAAGTTGCCTCAAGTGTATTCGTCTTTGAGTATTCAGCTGGTAGGCAGCTTTTATCTTGATAATGTTTTTCCATTATTGTTGGCAGCCTGTATACACAGCCAACAATAATGTTCAAACACTGTTAAGTCATCTGCAGCAGTGTGCACATAAGTTTTTACTACCATGGGGGTCTTTAACCATTTACCCAATGCAGACGATATCTAAATTTATTATTTTAAATATAATTTTTTAAAATTTTTAAAAAAATTCCAACCAAACCATATCATGAGACCCCTCATTGGAATGAGCTCAATGAGCTTGTTCCAAAGAGGGGTCTCATGATATGGTTTTCTTGAAAATTTTTTAAAAATAATATTATTTCAGCTGCTGAATTTGCCGATGTGGCCGATTTGTTGGGTAAAGGGTTAAAATGGTGTATTGAAGTTGAGCCCACGTTTCTGGGCATATATTAATGAGTCCATTAGGTTGAATTGACAAATGACACAGAGGTGAGGTTAAGACTTCAATACACCATCTCAGAAACCTACATGGTGGTAATAACTAATTTATCTTAAAACATTCCTCCCTTAATTACTTGACCTATTTGCATAATGATGAGATTTGGTACAGCTTTAACTGGTAGAGTGCTGAATTATTTTTGGTCATCAAAATTTGTTCACATACGTTTGCCTAGTTACAATTTATGGGAGAGTGCCAATAGGCACTCTCCCATAAATTGTAACAAGGCAAATCCTAACAGACTAAATTATTTCACTTCAAAGGTGGTATGAACAACATCCACAAAATATGAAGCCTTTAAGTGCTGGTACTGACACTTCAGAGTAAAGCCCAAATATGGGCTTCCAGCACTCTACCAGTTAATGGCATCTGTTTTGACAATTATTCAGTGACTATGAATAGATTTTTTTTTATAAATAAAGACCATGATATCATGGTTTAGCATTCTTGTGTTGTGGATGTCATAATCCCCATTCATTGTTCTACTTGTACTATAACCACTTCAGTTCACAGAAGTGTTTCAGCTTTGTGTTTCATTGCTTTATTTTTCATGTTTAACTCAAGAAAGGCATATATAAAAATATCATCATGGCAAAAAAATGATCTTGTCTAATTTATTTCATTGAGCTGTGGTGATTTATTCACCATTTAATTACTGATACCAAAAACAGTGGCCTCAGCATGTGTAAGAACTTGATGCCAATTGAGTTCCAGGTAAAAATATTCTCTTTCTGAATCAAAGGATTGCATATGCAGTTGCTACCCTCAATACAGATTTGTAAATATGTCAGAATATGATGATCCTGGCTGTTGAAATTGTCATTAAACCCCAACAAACAAACAAACAAGCAGGACTGAGGTGCAGAAATGCCAAGCACATTCAACTGGTAGAGTGCTAAGCCACTATCATGGTTCTATTGAAAAGTGCTGAAAGCCACCATAGTGGCTTTACACTGTATGCATTAGCTTGATGTTTGTTCAGCAGAAGAACAAAAAATGTGTATGTAAAATTGTTTTGTTATAATTTATTGGAGAGTGGAGAGTTCCAACAGGCACTCTCCAATAAATGGCAAGAAATCAATTATTTATGAACAAATATTTGCTACACCAAGGCTGGTAGTAATAGAATATAAAAAAATAGTTATGTTACAAATCACCTTTGAAAAATAATTCAGCACTCTACAAGTTAATAGCTCATAATTTTATCTTTGTTATCCTTCAGAAACTGTGTGCAGAAAGGGTCTTGATAATCAAAATTGGTCGTTTTTTGCACTAGAGGTTGATAGTCCAAGACTCGGCTGCCTTAATTTTCATTTCAAAATAAACATAAGAATACCTACAATAGTATCTTTATTTTAATCCTACAGGGTAGGTCTAACTGTTATCCAGAGAAACATCCGAAAGTGGTTGCTCATGAAGAACTGGCAATGGTGGAGACTATATACCCAGGTGTGTAATAGTTTAACTTAATCTTGTGGATGCTTTATGAACCTGATAACTGTTTTTTACACCACCTGTAGTATACAATTAGAGTTTTTGGTAGTTTTTAATTTCTGTTTCTGTATATTTATCCACCATTACTACTGGCACAGACATTCTAGCTAGGTAGCTCAATTCAAAGAATCAGGCCAAACACTTAATTTTGAACCCCCAGCAAACATTAAGCCAAATAACAGAAAATAAAGAGTCCTCCATACATGATGTCTCTGTATGCACAGAGGTGCAGGAGATCATGCCCATTACCCATTCCTTTGTTTGGACTCTGTGTAAACAGTTATCTGTTTACTTGCTCTTAAAAAATTTCAAGTTTTGTTAACTTCAAACACTGATCATTCAGGGTTGATTCATTTTTAGTTTTACAAGGATTCAAGGAAGGATGGAAGACAGTACAAAATTCATCCTGACAGTCCTTTCTAAAACATTTAATTAGAAAAGTTTTAGAATCCAGTGTTACCGTCATTTGCATCTTTCCCTGGTGCATAACTATTTGTTTTTTATTATTAAATTATGTCTGCTCTATTTTTATGTTCCCTTTTTGCTAGTTTTCGGGTAAATTTGGCCTCATCCCTAGTGAATTCTGGCCTTTGTTGCCATCACTGAAAAATATCTCTAGTATATTCTGGTTCTATTGAGACAGTTTAGTTATTATTGGGATTATACACATTTTAATTTTTTTTATTTTATCACTTGCGGATATCGTAATTTATTATTTTAAATTTTGTTTTTTCAAAACGTTTCAACAAAATCATATCATGTGACTCCCTCAACGGAACAAGCTTGAAAAGCTTGTTCCAATTGGGGGGGTCACGTGATATGGTTTTGTTGAAAACTTCTGAATTTTTTTTTTTCAGCTACTTAATTTGTAAATTATCCAGTGGATCTGACTAATTTGTTAGGTAAAGGGATAAACACATTGTTAATCCTTTTAATTTTTTTGATACATTCTAGACTTACGTTCACTGATATAGATAATTAGCAGTATTCAGATTATTCTGTTAATGGGAGCGCAGTGGCTCAGTAGGTAGAGGTGCAGGCTGCAAGCCGAGAGGTCCTCGGTTCGAATCCCACCTGTGGCAACCACGTTGTGTCCTTGGGCAAGACACTTCATCTCCATTGCCCGTGTGGGGGCACGATGACACTGTGTACTAAGGTGTACTGCACGTCGATGGTATGCATGTCTTCAACCAATCTAACCCTGCCTGTGCTGTAGTGCAGTGTGGAGTTACGGTGTTGGGGAGCTGGCAGCTGCTCGTCATTGCTTGGTGGTTCTCTCCGGGTACTCCAGCTTCCTCCACCCCTAAAACTGTCACGGTCATGATTAGCCATTGTGCATAAATATGTGACCTTAAACATCAATAAATAATAATTGTTCTGTTAATATTTCCTCTCTTTTGTCTTCCTTATGTGATTCACTTTGTTTGTGACCATTATGGACTTAAAATTATCATCATAGCATTATGAAAATGCTATTAGGTATCAGCCTTAACCTTTTACCCAACACAGATGATATAAAAATTTGTTATTTTAAATATTATTTTTAAAATTTTTCAAAAAATTTCAGCAAAAACATATGTGACCCCTCAATGAGGGAGGGGTCATGTGATGATTTGTTGTGTACAATATTTTATCACAAAATGGGAATGGGTGGGGTTTGGGGGTGGTGTGTGCTAATTTTTTGGTTTACTTTCTCTGAAATAGAGAGTCTTATGTGTTTCTCTCATTTGTTTGGTGTACCACGCAATCAGTGCCGATGTTTTGGTATTGGTATAGCCGTATGTAGTTCTTACTAATCATGTGCTTATGCCATACCTTAACTCTTCACCAGTAATATTATTATATTAATATTTTGTAGCCTTATAGGATAAGCATGTTAGTTAAGGTATCTCTAGAATAGGATTCTGTTATCCATTCTTAGTCTTTTCATCGAACAATAGTTAAACTAATCTCTCAGAGTTTCAAGTTTTCTGGAATTAATTATGCTAATCTGCTTTATCTATTTTTTAGCTCAACTTTGACGAAGTCAAATTTGAGCTATTGTCATGGCCCGTCGTCCGTCTGTCCGTCTGTCCATACGTCAACAATTGGCTATGGCTCGGGCTAGAGGTCGTATTTATGAACCGATCTTTACGAAACTTCTTGTGTACCTTTGTTATGACCCTGGAACGGGAACAAGTGTTTTTGGGTGCGGTCCGAAATTCAAGATGGCTGCCAGCTGCCATTTTGTACCGACGATGCAGAAATCTGTTTTTTGTACAGAACTTCCATATGAAAGCTCTGATTTGAATAATTTTTTGTATGAATGTTTAGTACCATGGGATACATCACACATAATACGGGTTTTTTTCTCGTGCGTAAATTATGCAAATTAGACTAACTTTGATGTTTTTTGGTGTTACTTTCAGCACTGTAAGTGCAAATGCCAATACGGCTCGGGCTAGAGGCCGTATTTATGAACCGATCTTTACAAAACTTCTTGGGTACCTTTGTTATCACCGTGGGAAGAGAACAAGTGTTTTGGGGTCCGGTCCGAAATTCAAGATGGCCGATGGCAGCCATTTTGTACGAAATTTGGTGCAATCAGATTTTTGCACAGAACTTCCATATGAAAGCGCTGATTTGAATAATTTTTTGTGTGAATGTTTAGTACCATGGGATACATCACATATAATACGGGGTTTTTTCTCGTGCAGAAATTATGCAAATTAGATGAACTTTGATTTTTTCAGTGCTGCTTACACACAGTAAGAACACATGTCAATACGGCTCGGGCTAGAGTCTGTATTTATGAACCGATCTTCACGAAACGTCTTGGGTACCTTTGTTATCACCTTGGGACGAGAACGAGTGTTTCTGGGTGCGGTCCAAAATTCAAGATGGCTGCCAGTGGCCATTTTGTATCGAAATTAGGTCTAATCAGTTTTTTGTACACAACTTCTATACGGCTCAGGCTAGATGCCGTATTTATGAACCGATCTTTACGAAACTTCTTGGGTACCTTTGTTATTACCGTGGGATGAGAACGAGTGTTTTTGGGTGTGGTCCGAATTTCAAGATGGCCACCAGCAGCCATTTTGTACCAAAATTAGTGCAATCAGTCTTTTGTACAGAACTTCTGTATGAAAGTTCTGATTTGAATAAATTTTTGTATGAATGTTTAGTAACATGGAATACATCACATATAGTACAGGGTTTTTTCTCGTGCAGAAATTATGCAAATTAGATGAACTTTGATTTATTCAGTGCTACTTATACTCTGTAAGTGCACATGTCAATACGGCTCGGGCGAGAGGCTGTATTTATGAACCGATCTTCACAAAACTTCTTGGGTACCTGTGTTATCAGAACGAGTGTTTCTGGGCACGGTCCAAAATTCAAGATGGCTGCCAGTGGCCATTTTGTACCGAAATTTGGTCCAATCAGTTTTTTGTCACAACTTCTGCACAGCTCATATTTGTGAACTGATCTTCACGAAACTTCTTGGGTACCTTTGTTTTCACTTTGGGACAGGAATGAGTGTGTTTTGGGGTGCCTTTGTTATCACTGTGCTATGAGAACAAATATTTTGGGGTTCAGTCAGACCCACTGTGGGACTCAATGATTTTTTCTAGTTTAGCATCTGACTGTCACCCACCTTTACAATACTTTACCTATACATTTGTTACAGGCAACGCTCAGTATTTATGTACACACCGTTACAATACTTTATATGTACCTTTGTTATCAGGTCATTACCTAGATGTTTGTCATTGCTGTGTCACATACTATACATGTACATGTCTTTGTCTTGACAAGTTGAGCTACAGTGTCATTGACACTTTCATTTTACTTAAGTATGGTCCCTCCTTACTCCTCCTGTGAGTTATTCACACACACCTTCGTGGATTTAACTATAAACACTTAGCAGGCACAATAAAACAATGGTCAATGGTGAGATTGGATGGCACTTCCTGGACCTCTGCACATGCACAAACATCATGTATGGAGGAGTTTACAGGACTTTTAATTTTTTGTTATTTGGCTTAATTTTGGGAGGTTCAGAATTAAGTGTTTGACCTGATTTTTCAAATTGAGATAGAAGCGCTACATGTCTGGGCCAGTGGTAGGTATGATAAATATACAAATTATTTTAACCCTTTACTTAATGAATCGGCCGCATCCATCTGCGTAATTTACAAATTAAGCAGAAGACAAAAATCATATTTTTATACTGTACCAATGACCCAGACATAGCTGGTGCTAACTCTTAAAATATAGGGCCAAACACAAATTTTGCCCCCCAATCCCCAAAATTTGCATCTAAAACTAAAGAAAACATGTCCTGAAAGGCCCTCCACACTTCGCCCCTACTGCGCATGCGCAGTGTCAAGGACGTTCCGAAATTGGCGCCATTTATCATTCTAAGTTTGGCCCTTCATCAGTTAACATCTGACTGATCTTTGTGCTTTTAAATCTCAGTTTAAATGATGCCAGACACATAAATATTAGTGAAATGGTGATTCTAAGGAGGATAGAGAAGGAGGAGAGGAAAAGAATGTGTGACAGAATATTATCAGGGCTGTAACTTAAAATTTTTTAATGAAATTATGTTAAGTTACCTATTTTCAAGGCAGCAGCCATTTTGTTGTCATTCTGATTATTTAGTTACACTGTTTTTACAAGTGTTTTCCTCTCTCCCTGTCCTTTAAGTTCCCCCTTGCTATTCTCCCATGCTTTTGGCATAGTTTCTGTAATTATTATTACTAAAATTTCTTGGGAGTTTTAGCTGAATAACAGAATGAATTCTGTTCTTTCCCCATGTTTACGTCTTCACCTACGGGTGGTTAGGCGTTGTGTTCTGCATCTACCATCTGATGTTCTGCAGTTTCTTCCCTGGAAGTCTCTGTTTTGCATCAGATAGTGTATTTTTGGTTACTGATTTCGGGCCTGGGTGCCTGGAGTCTTATTTTAGTGTTTTTACACTCATTGTTTACATTTACAACAGCCCTCTGTGTGAGGGGGGGGGTTTTCTAAAAAATAATATCTTTATGTTATTTTAATGATAACTAGATACATTATTATTGTTCGTAAGTGTTGAATAAATTGTTTAAAATATTTTTAAAATTTTTGTCCACACTTAGGCTTGGGATCCATTGGGGCTCAACGTTACTTTTCAGAAACTTGGGCTGTTCTGAAAAAATATTTTTTCAAAATATTTTGATTTCAATTATTTTTTCTATATTAATGGATCATATTATTATTATGTATTTTGATTGCCAGGGGTTAGTGCGAGTACCAGGACTTGTTTTCTTTTCACATTGAAAGGATATTGATCAATTGTTTTAAGAGGAAGTCTTCCTCTGACTTTATTATCATTCTATATGTGGTCAGTGTACTTGCATTAACTCCTGTTCTGTATCGTATGATTTCGATGACAATATGGGAAGCGTATGTTACGGTATGTTGTTGGGGATTTGGACACTCCGGTCCTTTCCCCGCAGGATCACTCTACTTTATCAATTTCTATTTCAGACGATCAAGATTAGGGTGATGTATCTGTGATGTCTTCCAACAGTGTGCCTCCGTCGTCACAATTAATGAAGGGCTAGCGGAAAAGTGCTCATGTAATACGCCAATTGCCTAAGAGGACCCTAGTAGGTTCGACGGCCTTTGACGTCCGCTAGCTCGCCCGGTGTAGCGTCCATTCACCGAATGGTTCGGCAGCCGGGTTCGTCCGTTGCGGTCTAGAAGGAATTTTGGGGTGATGCGAGCACTATAAAATTAACTTAATGCACACCCAGTGACGGCGGATCGGAGGGAGAACGGAGGAAGCCTTTTAGTCCGGTTCATAGCTCGTTCCGGTCCATCCGGACGGCAAGCGAGAGAGGCCCCTCTCTCGTTCAACAACATCTGGCCCCAGATGTTGTGGTACAAAATGTGTCGCTAGCGGAGCATACGTCCGTCGCTCGGGACGCTCCGTTGTATAGGCAGTCCGCTGAGACTGCTAAGGCTTCCTCTTCTCGTCAGCGCACACGACCGCACCTTGGCTGCGTGACCGCCGATATATTACCAGCTTCGCCGATCAAGGATTCTTCGGCGACCAGGTCACACCATCCGGCAGCCAGGGATTCGAGACCGATGGACTCCGGACGTTCGCATAGGAAAAGTATGCGGGAGCCATCTGATGCGGAGCTGCCCTCGGCGAAGCAGCGATAGACTGCGCCTCCGCAGGTCTCGGCGCCGGACATTCTTGTGCACATAGCACAGCTTATCGCAACATCCCAGCAGCCGACAGAAACGGTGTCGGATCGAGAATTATCCGACAGCGCTGGGTCGGTAGCCGGGGACTCGAGGCCTGCAGACTCCGGACGTTCGCATAGGAAGTGTGCGGGAGTCAACGTACACGGAGCTTCCGGCGGCAATGCATCGTAAGTCCGCTACTGCACAGGCCTCGGGAACGGACGTGCTTTCCTTAATGGCACAGTTTATCGCAGCATCCCAGCATCAACTGAATCTGTCGCATATATTTTATCCGACGATGCTGGGTCGGGACGCTCCGCGGAAGCGGGTACGGACGTCCGAAAGTTTCATCCGGTCCGACGGGATACCGAAAGGGATTCGGAGGATTTCAAGCTTTCCCTTTCGGAACAACATATGCTGCGATGCCGGATAAGAAACTGATAGCGTCGGTGGACTTAGAAATTTTTGGTTCGGTTCAGGGACATCGTCCCTCAGTTCCGACATAGTCCAATAATGTCACACAAACTTTCGAATTATTGAACGACGCTATATATATTATTATTTTATGCTTGCTATCCAAGCATTTCTGGTTTCTTGTTCAAAGAGTTATGGAGATGTCTTTCAAAAGTGTGCCTCTGTCGTCATAGTTAATGAAGAGTTAGCGGCAATAAGTGCTCATGGAATATGTCTATCGCTTACGGAGTGACATTCGCTAGCTCACCCGGTGTAGCGTACATTCATCGAATGGTTCGGCTGCCGGGTTCGTCCGTTGCGGTCTAGGAAGGAGATTTGGGTGATGCGAGCACTTTAATTACTTTAGTACTCACCCAGTGACGGCAGATTGAGGACAGATCGGAGGAAGCCTGTTAGTCCGGTTCCTGGCTTGTCCAGGTCCGTCCGGGCTGTGAGCGAGAGAGGTTCCTCTCTCGCCCAACAACATAGGGGACCGCATGTTGTGGTTCAGATATTTTACATTCGGAGCATATGTCCGTTGCTCGGGACGCTCCATTATATTGACAGTCCGAGAGACTGTCTTTAATGCTTCCTCATCCTCACAGCAGGGCACACGACCGCACATTGGCTACGTGACCTCGAGTATCCGATCAGTTTCGGCATTCAGTGATTCCACGGCGAATAGGTCGCGCCATCCGGTAGCCAAGGGACACGAGGCCTATACACTCCGTTTGCTCGCATATTGGAAGTATGCACGGGGTAACGATCACGGAGCTTCCAGCGGCAATGCATCGTAAGACCGCTTCTCCTCAGGCCTCAGTGACGGACGTGCTATCCGAGTTAGCACAGTTGTTTCGCAGCATCCCAGCAATTGACAGTTTCTCGGTCGTATCAGGAATTATCCGACGGCGCTGGGTCGGTGCGGTCCGCGGTTGCATCAGCTACGGACAACCGAACGCTTTATAGGGTCCGACAGGATGGCGAAAGGGATTCGAAAGATTTCGAGTTTTCCCTTTAGTAGTATCGGAAGATGCCTTTCATATCTTCTGGCATTTCTTCCAGTGATTATTTTTCGGACTTCATTGCTGCGATCTTGGATAAGAGACTTATAGCGTCATTGGACTCGGATTTTTCGATCGGTACAGGGACATTGTCCCTGACTTACCGACGCAGTCCAATATTGTCATTACAACATGTGTTTTATTTTTCGACGCTATATATATATATATATATATATATATACAAGCCTGCTACTAAGCATGATAGTTTAGTTTCTTGTCCGCGTTGCTCATTTCTGCCATTTTATCATTTTTACAAATAGTTTATTTTGGCAGAGCAGGGCATACCGAGAGTTCATATGCGTCTAGACGGTGTGATTAAAGACTGCATATATTCTTTTTCGCCGTTTATGTCTTTTCCAATTTCAATGTTGGGAACGACATTATGTATAGTAGACTTAACTTAGACGCTTTATTATACGTAATCCGCCTTACTGAGGCGTTATCATTACGTCTTCAAGAAAAGATTTACGGGATATTATTCTCAATGTAATTTCTTTTGAGGGCAGTAGTTTGTTCACGTATAACTCCGCCCTTCAGTGGCTGATTGGAGTTGGTTAGACGTGACGCAGCCCTAGCTACATCCACACGCGTGGATAGTAAGGTTAAGAACTCTCTCAGAGTCGCTTCGTTCTCGGAGGAGCTTCTCTTCGACGGCAACTTTCCGGCAATCCATGAATTGCTCGATTTATACATTCTCTTGTCTATCTAGTGTTACAAGAGATTCAGACTAGGGCAAACATTCGGTGGTTGACTCAGAGAGTGCCGCCGCAGTTGCCGGACCCGAGTGTGGCTGTTATGACGGTTGCCAGTCAAACAGATTGGGATATATACTGATCCCTACGGATTCGAAGTGCCAGGGTCTTTGGGTTCCGCAGTCTTTTAGCTATCAGTTTAACTTCCGCGGAATAATGTTTTTTAGGCTTGCTTTATGTCATTGCATGAACATTATTCAGAAACGCATGCCCAAATTCCTGTCCTTTAATTCGACAGTAGTGGCGTATCTCCGGAACCAGGGAGGCACTCTTTCGTTTCCGTTATTCAATTTAATGGAAAGAATCCGTCTGTTGGTTATAGTACACCAAGTTCAGTTTTGGTCCGTCATATTCCGGGTCGTCTGATTGTTTTATCGGACTCCCGTTCTCTTACGGGTCGCTTGTTGCTGTCAGAATGGACTCTCAACAAACAAGTATTCAATCAGATTTGCTATCTATGGGAGCGCCCAGTGATGATTTATTTATGACACAGCTTGCTATTCAATTGCAGACGTATGTGTTGGCTTGTCCAGATCTCTGAGCTAATAGTGTTAACGCTCTATTGATCTATAGGACGGAATGATAGGATACGCGTATCCTCCGGCGCTGTTGTTTTAGCAGGTATTGCTAAGATAAACAACCACAATACATTTCTGTTGATAGCATCTCTATCTTCACAGAGATCATGAGTAATTTACTCTCTTGTCTACTGTGGGTCTTAACGTGAAATCTTCCTCTATGTGAGGATCTTTTTTCACTGGGTAAATCGTGTCATCTTTATCACAACCAGCAAGGTCGCAACCTTCATGTATTCCGTTGTGTGGTCCGTATTGCATTGTAAGCACTGTACTGGACGAGCTTTGGACGCGATTTCTTACTATAGGAGATCCTCTTCTTCGCTATTCTATGCGACTAAAGTGGAGGCTCTTCCGTCGTGGTGTAGGGATCATTATGTTCATATTGTTGATCCCTCCATACTACTCATTGCTATTTTTTAGTATACTTGTTTCACAAGATCTTCTGCAGCCTGTTATTATTTAGGTTATAGGTTTATGTTACCTCATACCTATGCACTCTACGATAGTTTACAATTGAGTCTTTTGTCTCTTTATCTAAGTCAGTTAGTAACTTTTTGATAAATAGACTTAGAATCTTTAGATTAAATTCCTATACGGATTTTAACTTCGGTTCTTATTTAGCTAAGTAATCATTTGAGCCTCTGGAAACAGTAGTTTTCAAATTCTGACCTTTTAGACAGTAATTCTGTTGGTTTATCTTTTACTGTAGAGTCAGTGAGTTTCATGCACTATCGATGGATGATTTTCACTTTCATAGTTTCGGAATCAATACTTCCGTTACTATTTAGGTTGGATTGTTGCATAAGAGTTAGGCTCCTATTATCCGGAACCTATTATTTTAAGGTCCTTCCGTCTTCGTATGGGCATAGGCCTTTACTCTTTCCGGGTACAGTTTATGTATTTATAAACAGATATCTGTTTATTACAAGGGCGTAAGCTTCTTCTGTCTTTGATGTCTAGTAGAAGGACGTTACGCTCCATTTTATTGTTAATGGATTCTATTAACTATCGGTACTGCTTATGGTATATCATTGACTTAGCAGTTGTGCTTAAGATTTCGGCTCATGAAGTAAGAGTTCTTCTACTTCTTGGGCTTACATTAATAGTGTCGCTATTATAGATTTTTGAAGGCCGCTCATTGCGCTCAGCCATCCACATTCATGAATTTTATCTTAGAAATATCGAGTCAATTTCTTGAGGCCTCTTTTGTTAGGTCTATTATCTACTGCTCAGAATGTCATTCTCTTAACAGTTGCTACTATAGCTAGGTAGGCTGTCTGTTTCGGCAGTGTCTCCGTTCGGCTGCCCTCTTCGCTCTGGGCTATTTGACCCAGGGCAAGAAAAAGGGGGGGGGAGGGTGTTCCCTTGGGTCACCTGTTTTACTATGAAAACAAGGGGATACCTCCTCCGGAGTTAGTAATTCTGAGCTGTTATTGGGATGGTTGTTTAGTGAGAAGTTTAAGTTTATAAAATTCATTCAAGTCTTAGTTTTTAAAGTATAGCTTTTGAATATTGCATATGTCAACGGACATGATTATGCAATTCTCAGACACTTTTAGGAGTATTAGAGTCTCTATTCTCTAGACTTACTTTATTATTGGCTTACTTTAAAAATTATTAGTATAAGGATTATATTGGATATTAATAGAGTACATGGATGTATGAAGCTCAATTTTGGAAGGTGTTGTATCTTTCTAATTTATCATAAATAAGAAAGATACATGTAAGGCCTATTACTTCTTTTCCCTACAGGGGATGACTCTATTTTATTTTATTGAGCGTATTCCATTTTGCTCTATGTCCTTGGCCCTCCAGCCTTTTTACTATTCAGCTATGTCTGGGTCATTGGTACAGTATAAAAATGTTAAAAAATTTATAGTAATTTATATATTTTTTATACTTACCAATGACCCAGACGGGGATGGCCCTCCCAGGAGTTGGGAACTCTTGCCTCCCCGCTGAGTACATAGCGCTTACCAGGCACTGGTTATTAGAATGATAAATGGCGCCAATTTCGGAACGTCCTTGACACTGCGCATGCGCAGTAGGGGCGAAGTGTGGAGGGCCTTTCAGGACATGTTTTCTTTAGTTTTAGATGCAAATTTTGGGGATTGGGGGGCAAAATTTGTGTTTGGCCCTATATTTTAAGAGTTAGCACCAGCTATGTCTGGGTCATTGGTAAGTATAAAAAATATATAAATTACTATAAATTTTTTAACTTTCCCCACAAATTTCAACAAAACCATATCATGTGACCCCTCTTTGGAATGATCTTTGATGAGCTCATTTCACTGAGGGGTCACATATGGTTTTGATGACATTTTTTTTTAAACTTTAAAAACTAATATTTAAAATAATAAATTTCTATTTTGTCTGCTTTGGTAAAGGGTTAAATTTCTAATTTTTTCATGTGTACTGTAAAATAAAGAATTTGATTGAATTGAATTGCCTTTTGAGAACATTTGAATTTTCTTCAAGTAGTAAAATTGTACCTATGTTATCGATAGTCTTTTATTGGATAGAATTTGTAAATCTAGATTGTGGGACCTGTACTTTTATCCATGAGAGCACCACTCTCGTTATACACCTTATTTTTTTCAACATTGGAGGCAAAATAAGAATTGCATTCTGTCCCCTTTTTCTCTTTTCGGCATTGTTCAAAGGTTTATGGTTTAGATTTTTCAGGAAACTTCTCATGCATGATGACTATTGGGAGGTATACATGCTCACACACTCAAATTTTCAAGTTGTCACAATTTTCAATGGAATTACCACCTTAGATCTTTAATTTTTTTATTGATTTCTAAATAAAATTCTAGTGTGCAACCCCTCCTATGTTTATAAATTAATTTTGATGAAAATCTCATACATGATCACTAGCACTTAGACTTATGCATGCTTTTCAACGTTTCTGTTTGCAACAGTTTTTAAGCTGAATTATCACCTCTTAACCCTTTGAACACCAGGGGCCATTTTTCTGGCCCAGGAACATCATATTTCATAATTTAATTAAGTGGGGTGTCTGTTATGTTAATGTGTGGGGTAGACCAATCAATATTTTCAACGTGCAGCCTCTTGGCTGCACGTTGAAAATATTAATTGGTCTATCCCCAATTACTGAATATGGACTCTTCCAATTGCTGCCATTGAACTGACTTGGAAAATGCTACCAGGGTTCAAAGGGTTAAACTAAGATTTAATATTGATTCCTATTTAAAATTCTTGTGGGCACAACATCCAGATTCATTGTTTGATTTTGATGAAACTTGTTAGACATGTTCAATACCAGACTTCCCAACTATGAGGTTGTGACAATTTTTACAAAATTATCTACTCTTCAACTCAGATCTATTATAGTGGAGCCCACTTAATTGGATATCTCTTAACTGAATAACCCTGTTAATTGAATATAATTTCCCAACAGAAAACCATTTACCATACCTGTAATACAAATTTGACAGTTAATTGAATATAAGTTACAGAGTAAACTCCTGTTAATTGAATAAAAAAAAATCTTGTAACCTGTCGAGAAATTTCCCTAACTCTCCCCAGTATTCCTTTGTTTATAGACCTATTCGGCCTCATTACATCCAATACAGGCATTTAATCTTTTATATCTTGTTTGATATAATAGAATAAATGCTAAGTTTACCTCAAGAATAGACAAAATTCCTGTTAATTGAATATGCCTGTTAATTGAATAGTTTTCATTGGCAAAGTGGCTATTCAATTAACAGGGTTCCACTGTATTGATTTCTGTGTAATTTAATTTTCTTTTATGGTATCCGACTTGCTTGCATATGATTGGGCGAGGTCAGTTTTTCATAACTTGATGAGTAATTTTTCTATTGTTTGAGTGTTTTTGCTTTGTCCTGCCTATTTGTTAAAGCCCAAAACCCACATTGTGAAATGTACAAGGCAACTTTTAGCGATAACAATTTTTGTAGATAAACCTCTCATGTACCCCATGATGTCACTGAACAATAAATCAGATAATTTAAAGGTCGAGATCACACCATTTCAGTTCAAATCATACACTGATTTGTAATTTAAACAACACTTCATTCATCCTATGTTGCATATATCTCAAAAATCTACAAAAATAAGCAGTTTACAAGACATCCTGTTGATGGAATAGTTGCGAAATGGGTGACCGCATTTCAATATTTTGTGTGGTGACGTCAAATGGCAACATATACTATGGGAGCCATAAACATAGAAAAAACTACATGAGCTCTCACCCAATCAAAGGACAAGGATTTTAGTCTTATCGCAACATTATTTCATTAGTAAATCTTTGTAATTACCTCAATACCATAGCTCATACCGCTAACTCTCAGTTACGGCTACGTATGTGTGGCATTTTCATTCTCAAGTAAGATGAAGTATTAATTGTCAATAAGGCCTTAAGTGGAGTAAAAATTAGACATTTTTGTTGTAGGTCAAGCCTCTCTTGAACATTGCCCGTCAAGAAGATGAGATGAAAAAGAAGGAAGAAGAATTAGCTAAGCTGAAAGAAGAATATGAGAAAAATGAGAAAATGCGTAAGGAATTAGAAGAGCAAAATGTTTCACTCTCATCACAAAAAGATGACTTAGTCATTCAACTTCAGGCTGAACAAGACACAATTAGTGAATTTGAAGAAAAAGTGGAGTTGTTGATCAAGCAGAAAATTGACCATGAACAACAGCTGAAGGAAATGGAAGATCGATTGCTTGATGAGGAAGATGCTTCAGCTGCTCTGGAAAGTCTCAAAAAGAAGATGGAGAAAGAGAATGAGGACCTGAAGCAAGACATGGATGATTTAGAAAATACACTGCAAAAGGTAAGCTTGTGTAGTGAATGAATTGAAAAAAAGTACATTTGTTTTGAATTCAATAGAAATTATTAAATCAAGATGACCTTTAGCCAAACGGAATAGATCTTCTATTTCTCAGGCATGCAGGCCAGTGTCTTTATTAGCTCACCTGAGCAAAGCTCAAGGGGAGCTTTACTAATCACTTTCTGTCCGTCGTCCGTCCGTCATCTGGCATTAACTTTACATTACCGACTTCTTCTCACAAACTACTCAACCAAATTGAACCAAATCTGGTGTGCATATTTCCTATCATATGTCAATTCAAATTTGTGCAAATCAAGTTGCCCTGCCCCTCGGTAGGGCCACGCCCAAAAAGTGTACCTAAATCTTTGAAAATCTTCTTCTCATGAACCAGCAGTAGCAGAGACTTGATATTTGGTGTGCAGCTTCCTTCTGAGGTGTAAACACAGATTTGTACAAGAGAAGTTTGAGGGGCTATTCTTGCCATTGTTATGGGAGGGGCAAGAATTGTTGCCCCGCCCAAAATTCCTGTTTCCAAACTGAGATGCTGATTTGAACCAAATTTGATTTGAGGGCTTACTGGGTCATAAGTAGTTAATTTATACCAAAAACAATTTTCCCCTCACTCCCATGGGAATCGCAGGAGCTAAAAATAGAAAAAATTTAAAACACCCATATCTCCGAAACTACACGGCACTGAAAATTTTTATTTGGTGTGAAGCTTCCTTAGGACCAACAGAACGGAATGGTCCAAAACAAAAAAATTGCCATCAGTTTTATCATAGGGTACTTTTTCGGGACTTTGAAAAAGTGCTGAGTCACTTTTTCAAAGTCCCGATAAAGTACCCTATGATAAAACCGATGGCAATTTTTTTTGTACCATTCCATTCTGTTGGTCCTGAGGAAGCTTCACACCAAATAAAAAATTTTAACACTATGGGTAATGGGGAAAACATTAAAAAATCTTCTTCTCACAAACCACTGCTCCAAAAGCTTTCATATTTCACATATAACATCTTTGGAAGATTCGTTCACATATTTGTTGAAATCAATTCCCTGGGTCCATATTTGGGCTCTCTTTTCTTTAAAAATCTTCTTCTTCAGATCCACCAATCAGACTCTTTTGATATTTGGTATTCAGCTACCTTAGGGGGTGAGATTCAAGTTTATTCAAGCCAAGTCCTTAGGTTCATATTTGGGCTCACTATGGGTGCCCGAATTATAACTTAGTTCAAAATGAGGAATTTTCTTCAAAAATCTTCTTCTTCAGATCCAGCAGTTGGAATGTTTTGATATTTGGTATGCAGCATCCTTAGGGGGTTGTGATTCAAGTTTGTTCAAGCCAAGTTCCTGGGTTCATATTTGGGCTCACTTTGGGAGCCCGAATTATAACTTAGTTCAGTATGAGGAATATTCTTCAAAAATCTTCTTCTTCACATCCTCCAGTCAGAATGTTTTGATATTTGGTATACAGTATCCTTAGGGAGGTGAGATATAAGTTTTTAAAGCCAAGTCTCTGCGTTCATATTTGGGCTTCCTGTGGGAGCCTGAATTGTACCAAAATTTCTATTTTCTAAACTGAGAGGCCAATTTGAACCACATTTGATATGAGGGCTAATTGGATCATAAGTACCTAATTTATGCCAAAAATATTTTCCTGTCGCCCCATGGGAACTGCAGGAGCTAAAAATAGAAAAAATTTAAAATATCTCCAAAACTACACGCCACTGAGAATTTTTATTTTGTGTGAAGCTTCCTTAGGAACAGCAGAAAGGAATGGTAAAAAAAAATTGACATCAGTTTTATCATAGGATACTTTTCCAGGACTTTGAGAAAAGGCTGAATCATCATTTTTTAACACCGTGAGTAATGGGAAATACATTAAAGAATATTCTTCTCCCATACCACTGCTCCAAAGGCTTTCATATTTCACATATAACATCTTTGGAAGATTCATTCACATGTTTGGTGAAATCAAATCCCTGGGTCAATATTTGGGCTCTCTGTGGGAGCCCAAATGTTCAGATTAGTGCAATATGAGGAATATTCTTTAAAAATCTTCTTCTTCCTATCCACCAATCAGGATCTTTTGATACATGGTATGCAGCATCCATGGGGGGGGGGGGGAATTCAAGTTTGTTCAATTTGAGCCTCTGGCTTAATATTTGGGCTTTCTATGGGTGGGGTGAGGGGGTGGCAAGGGGTGCATGTTAGGTTCAGGTTTGTTCAAATCCATTCCTTAGTGTTTTTTCATAAAATTTGCCTTTCATAACTTCATTCCTTTGTATTGTTGATGAACCATGTCTAACTGAATGTGACCCCAAATACTTCTTTGAACCACTTTGGCAGGTGAGCGATTAAGGCCACTTAGGGCCTATTGTTTTAGTTTTTAGTGTTTTAATTATTATTCTTTTTCACTTTGAGGTTCATAAATTTGGTTTGTCTCACATTTTAGGCCCCATAATATGCAGATTAACATGGTAGAGGTATATTTTAACCATTTCATTTACTTGGGGAATTTATCTGACATAAACAAATAAAGTTTGTAGAGGTAATAAAAAGAGAGCATGCAACAATCAAAGTGACTATACAGGAGGGCCTGAGAAACATATTTTTTATTTTTTCTTGGTCCTTTTTTTATTGTAATTGCTTTTCTACTGGTTCATAAAGTGCTTAAAAGTGCCTGAATTCTAACATGAAATTTAAGGCCTAGAAAGTTTTTCAAAATCAAACTTTCTGAGAAGAAGTGCAGAGGGTTAAAGAAATTGTTTGGCTTGCTTTGATCAATGAGTTTTGTTGTGTAAATAATGGTTTGTTGCCTAAATTGTTGTCTTTCTATCCACTGGAATCATACATGGACTAGACACTGATTGTCAAGATCTCAGGCCACCAGTCTAATTCTGTAAGAAATTTGATGCTGTTATGGCCTGTAACCAGTCTTGCCCATAAATAGGTCATTGCCTATCTTTAGATTCTCTTGTCTGGAAAATTTCAGGTGGTTGGAAAAACGAACCTATTCTATGAATCAGAGCTAGAAATGTTGCTCATTCGAGACTTGATTTGACATTACAATCAGTAATGAAGATTCACCATAGCCATAGTTTTATGATTATGTTGGTTAGTTCCATAAATTATGTTAATATTGTGATGTCAGGTACCAACAGTTGTGTGTCTCCCATCCAAAATAGGGCTTAGGACCCAACAGAGTAATGTAACATTATTATGACAAACTTGATATTTCTGTGTAGATGTGTGAAACAGCATTACTCTAATGGCCAGCTCACCTTATGGAAGCTTCCGATAGGTTTTGATTCAGTCATTGGTGCCAAGAGAGCATTGGAATTTTGAATAGCAGATGGATCGATCCTTGTCAGTGATAACTGCATTTTTCCCTTAGGCAAGACACTTAATTCTGATTGCCCATGTGGTGACACTGTGTACTAGTTTAGACTTACTCTCAACTTGTATTTTTAAAGCCTTCAAAAATTAAACATGGTCATTATGTCAGGTGCATATGAATTGTTGTCAAACATGCAAGTAGAACCTGTCGGTGACCATGACAGGCTGCTTATTTGCAGACATGGATGCAGAAAGAGAAGAATGTTACTTGTGGAATATGTGCTTTCATTTTCATTGCTACTTTTTCAGACTGAACAAGAGAAACAAGCCAGAGAAAATGAAATCAGGGTACTGAAGGATGAAATGGCACAACAAGAGGATCACCTCAATAAAGTATCTAAAGAGAAGAAACAACTGGAAGAATTGCAAAAAAATACATCTGAGGCTTTGCAAAAGGAAGAGGACAAGGTCAACCATCTCAACAAACTCAAGAACAAATTAGAGTCAACTCTTGATGAGGTTTGTAACTCTGACTTTTCAAGTTTTTTGCAGATAAATTTTGGGTTGTTTTTCTTTGTACTGCTTATGTTTGGCCCATATAAAAATTTCTTTTTTCTCATGCAATATTTTGAGGAGAGTGGGAGGCGTTTTTTTCTTTTGTTAATCCATGAAACATTTTAGAAGATAGTGAGTAAAAAGTTTTTAAAAGTATTCAAACCTTAACCCTTTGAACCTTAGAGGCCCTTTTTTTGTCCCATGAACATGATACGTCCTAATTCCCTTAAGTAGGATAGATGCTAAGTGCATGTGTGAGGTAGACCAATCAATATTTTCAATGTGCAGCCCCATTTCCGAAGATAGTTTGAAGATAGTGAGTAAAAAGTTTTTAAAAGTATTCAAACCCTACCAACCTTAACGGCTGCATTTTCGGCCCAGGAACATAACACGTCATAATTCCATTAAGTAGGATAGGTGCTAAGTGCATGTGTGGGGTATACCAATCCATATTTTCAATGTGCAGCCCCAAGGTTGCATGTTGGAAATATTAATTAGTCTACCTCTAAATAATGAATATGGACTCTTCCAGTTGCTGTCATTGAGCTGGCATGGAAGATACTACCAGGGTTCAAAGTGTTAAGGGTTAAAGAGACTGAGTGTGCTCCTATTATTGTGTGAGCACAGAGTTTCGAATTGCTTAGTTTATCAAGATTTTCTGGAGTGGCAATTGCCACTCTCCTTATTTTCCAAACTGGTGGAAAGCCCTGTTGAATTATTTATTTTATTGCAATTTATGTTACAGAAGAATTCTTTCAACACACAGAAGAATTGCTTTAACATACAGAAGAATTGCTTCAACATACAGAAGAATTGCTTCAACACACAGTTTACATTTATTTTTATTTTGTGAATATTTTATTTTATAGTTGGAAGATAATCTTGAGCGTGAGAAGAAAGTAAGAGGAGATGTGGAGAAGGCCAAGAGGAAACTGGAACAAGATCTTAAAGCTACACAAGAAAGTGTTGAAGACCTTGAGCGTATTAAACGAGACCTTGAGGATACTGTTCGCAAGTAAGTAACTTATTTTACCCCACATAATTTTGTGTGTTTAAACAAGAAAACAATTTTATGTGCCTAGTAATGTAAAAATGAAAATTGGTTTTAAAAAACAGGGTTCACATGTCATGGAAACTGTGGACCAAACTCATCATGGGCAGACATAGAAAACTGTGTTTTTCTAAGCTCTGGATAAGTTAAGGAAATTCAAATATAAATAATATCTCATCCAGGAGTCCTCTTTTCCTTTGTGTGGATGGAGGTAAAAGCATGTTTGGAGAGAAGTCTAGCTTTATTCAACAGAATAGATGCTTTGAGAAAATTCTCATTTTCTTAGCACATGCTTTCATTATCAAGTAAATGTAAATAATTCCTTGTCAATGTGATTTGCTTCATTACATTTTATTGGTGATTGCCTAGCATTCTCCAGATTTAACAAAACTCTAACACTCTCCCAGTTTTCTCTCCTGGAAATCCTTAGTCATTCAGAAGTCGTTTTTTACATGTCAGAGTTTCTTATCAACCTACCTTACAATTGTTTACTACAAGCTTGCACTACAGTGGAAGACCCTAACTCGGAAAATATACTCTCTATTTTGATCTTTCCCAAGCGATTTGGGAAAGAAAAGTGGTGCAAAAGCACCAAGAAAAAAATAAGCCAAAATTGAGTCAAGCACCACTGTCGCACACCCAGTAGGGGACACTCTTCTCTTAGTACAAATCCACAGCTTCCGGAAACCAGTGCGCAGGCAGTAACTAATGAACCATTCTTTTTTCATCCACCCATGTGGCGAGACATCCATATTTGCTTTAAGAAACAGTGATAATTCAACTCGTTGATAATGGTTACCTGTGACTGGAATTATGGATCTGAGGATCGTATAATAACAGGACTGTGTTTTATATATTCTTGTTATTATTTTCAATCACATTTTTATTGAATTTTATATATTCTCCGTGTTCGCACACAATTTTCTTGTGCCATGCAGTTCGGTTATAAAAATTTTCGGTTGATAAATTTATGTTTTCCTTTTGGATATTATTATTATTATTGGAGTTAGGTGTCAATGAGGGTCTGCATGGACAGGATTTCTCCTCTCTGTTGAGGGCAGAATTTCTGTTTTTTGGTTCCCGTCGGCCGTCTGGGTTCAGTTGTGTTCCCGCCGGTCCTTTATTTTCTGCCACCTTACTCTCGTAGTTGGGGGTGTTCTACTTTCTACATCTGTTGAGTTCACCTTTTTCTTCTACTGATCTCACCTCTGTTATGCCCAGGACTGTTCCTTGAGGGCAATGCTTTTTGCCCATGCTTGTGGTGCGTTCTCGTGGCCGTTCCTCGCACACTTGTGTGTGTGTGTGGGGGGGGGGGGGGGATGCTGTCGTTCGGGGCCTCCCAACACGACCATGTCTGGTGAGAGTTATACCCCCGCCATGGGGGATGTGCAGTTTTTTTCTGTGGTGGATACTGCTGGAGCTGTTGAGTTGTCTGGTGAAGAGATGCCTGGTTCTGGGACTGTGGTCCCTCTTCAGTCAACATCTGAGGCTGTCACTAGGGTTGTAACGCCTCCTTTGGAGCCGAGCTCGGTTGCTCTCTCCCATTTTCCACCAGTTTCAACAGCTCCCGTCGCATCTGCTACTGCTGTTCTGTCTGCAGCATCAACGGTCACTTTTTGAGCCGGGCCTTGGCTTATCCCTGCAGGGGTCTGCAGCGATGTCTGGTAGTGTGGACGTGGGGTATCAGCCTCAGCCTTCCTTGACTTCAACTCTGCGAAGTCAGAAGGGGCTGCCAACCGAACCATCTGCTGTGGCCTGTCAGCTGTTGAGCACAGCAGTTTTATCCCTGCAGGGGTCTGCAGAGATGTCGGGTAGTGTGGACGTTGGGTATCGGCCTCAGCCTTCCCTGACTTCAACTCAGCAAAGTAGAAGGGGCTGCCGGCCGACTTCCCTGCTTTGGTCTTTCAGCCATCCAGCACCGCCATTTTCTCATTGGATTTGGATGTTCATGGTGGGGCCACCATGAACACCGTGGCGTTTCCGTCCACACACTCTGGTCCCATGGCCAGTTTTGTGGGGCCAACCCCTTTTGTGCAGCCTGGACCTTCTGTCCCTCAGAGTTCCGCAGCGACTCTCCTGAGTTCCCACTCTAGATCCTCGGCGTATGTCATACCCTTATACACATCTGCCTTCAGATGTTTCCGTTGCCTCCCATCGCCCCACGTCAGGTATATTTGAGGATCGTGACTCTTTGCTGGTTAAAAGGGTCAGGAGTGAAGCCACACAACCAGCCGACACGGGCCGTGAGCTTAGGGATGCCCTCTCCTTGCTCACACAGGTTCTTTCCAAGAGCCTTCCCGTTGCTTCCAGCGAGGCTACTAGTGGTTTCCAGGCACCCCCTGCAGCGCCGCCTCCCAGGATTGGAAGCAGGCTGCTGTATGATCCCTCAGGTGTGCCTACACCATGGGAGGCATCAGCTGATTTGCCCATGATGGGCTATGTGTCTTCCGACTCAGAGGATGAGTTCGACATACCTGACGTCGAGAGGCAACAGTCTTCTGACTTGGGGGCAGCTCTTGACTTTGCATTTGGGTTCCTTCCATATCTCAAACCGTCAAACCAGCCGACAGTGTCATCCAGGCCGTGATCATCAGTCGCGCGCCTACAGCCTGTAGAGCAACCTGCTTGTGGGCACCTTTGACCATGCCAGTCGGTACAGGTGGTTGAAGCGTTTTCAGCTTTAAACTCTAAGCAGAGTTCCAAGGCTATGAAGACTTCGTTCTTCACCAAGGTTGACACTTCTTTGTCTCCGGTGCATTATAGTTCCTACGATTCCACCATTCCGTCAGTCTGTCAGACTTTGACGGTCTTGGATCAGGAATCACCTCCCTCGGGCTTTCCAAGTCCAAGTCGGCCGTTATTCCTATGGTGACTCTGGAGTCCCTGTTGGGCTTTTCGAGAGAGATGCTGGGCATGCTTTCTCTCTCGGATCACATCGTCTCTGCTTTATCTGCTTATCTGCCTCCAGATAAGTTTGATGACGTACAGGCTCCTTTGCGTGTGCTTTCCAAGGAGCTCATGCACACGCATGCCTGTAACACGGCTAACTTGGAATTAGTTTGCAGGGGACGCTGTGTTGGACACATGCCATTCCTTTTCTGAGGGGCAGCGCGCTGCCCTTTGATGTGTTTCTTCGTCAACGAGGAGAAGTCGGACCTGGTCCCTTCTCAGTCGTTTTGTCGTCTGGGGATGGACTTCCATACTCAGCTGAATATGGTGGCAGTTCCCCGGGCAAGGGATGTGATTCTCTCAGCTTTTGCCCTGACTCTATCCACATCCATGACAGCTCGAAATCTTCACCAGATGCTCCGTCTCTGAGGTTCGGTGACAGATCTCATTCCTCTAAGTTGGCTACATGTCAAACCTCTCCAACACTTTCTGCTCAGTTGTTGGAGGCCGAATGTCGATCCTCTGGATCCTCTGGATCTGGTGCTTCAGTTACCGGAGTCTCTTCATCGTCACCTTCTCCCCTGGATGGATGTTCAGTGGATTATGCAGGGAGTTCCGTTGGACTTACCCACATCCGATCGTGTTCTGACGGCAGTCGCCAGCAATCTCGGATGGGGTGCGACGTTGGATCCTCTAGGTCTTTCCCTTCATGGGGCATGGGACCAGGATCAAGCAGCTCTTCACATCAACCAGAAGGAGCTTCTTGCTCTTCTTCTGAGTTTCCGGCAGTGGATCCCCCACCTTTCGAATCTTCAGGTCCTTCTGTATTCCAACAATTTGACAGTGGTTGCTTACATTCGGAACCAGGGCGGCACGCACTCAGTTCCCATGTATGAATTGGCTCGGGGTCTTCTACTGCTCACTCAGGATGTCAACGCCGGAGTGGTGGTTCGTCACATTCCCAGTCGCTTGAACGCCCTAGCCAACTCCCTGCCCCGACATCGCTGGGTCATTTCCACCAAGTGGATGCTCCACAGGGCAGTGTTCCAGTCGCTTTGCAATCTCTGGGGTCATCCCCACATCAATCTCTCACTCGATTGGAATGGTCTTGTCGGCTATGCCTCACATCGGTTCTGATTCTGCCTCAGGTTTTAACCAAGATACGAACCTGCAGTTGTCGAATCATTCTGATCGGTCACCTCAGTGAGTGTGGATCAATCAGCTCTGCTCTCTGTTGGCGGCGGTTCCGGCACATCTCCCTCTACGTCGCGACCTTCTTTGCCAAGGTCAGCCAAGGAGGTTTCACGTCGATCCGACTTCATTGTGCCTTCATGCATATCATTTGTCAGGTCCTGTCTCCTCCTCCGTAGAGGTTTTTTCGAGGCAAGCAGTGGAGTGCATTTCTTCTTCAAGGAAGCACTCCACTGTTTTAGCCTATGTGGCTAAGTGGAAGGTCTTCTGTGCCTATCACTCTGTTGATTATGCCAATCCTTCGATTTCACAGATTGTGGAGTTTCTGATATATCTGTTTGATTCTCAGGGTCTCCATCCTGTTACCATCAAAGGGTACAGGTCCATGCTTTTGAAGACCTTTTTCGTATGTGGGACAGCGTTGTTTCGGCACTAATCCATACCTCTCCAAGCTTGTTCAGCACTTTTCCTTGAAAAGGCCTAGGACTTTGCAGCTTACCCCAAGGTGGAATCTTTCTTGGGTGCTGCTTTGCTTGGGGGGGGGGGGGGGGGGGGGGGACGCCATTTGAACCTTTATCCCAGGTGGATATGCATTTTCTCACATACAAGATGGCTTTTCTGATGGCTTTTGCTTCAGCCAGATGGGTTAATGAGCTTCACGCCCTCTCGGTTGACCCGGCCTTTTTCAGGAGCTCTCCCAACAGTGTTATGTTTACCACTGATTGCTTCTTTCTGGCCAAAAATCAGATACCAGAAACTACTCCACCTACTATCTGTATCAGGGCTCTTCTTTCTGCTGAGGGTAACTGCCCTTTGCTCTGTCCGGTTCGTGCAATTCGCATTTATCTCAATCTGACGCAATTCATTAGGAAAGGCAGGAAACAATTTTTTCTGTATCTTATTCCTGGTCGACAGAAGATCTCTTCTCAATCCATTTCTCGATGGATTTGTCTTGCTATTTGTGCGGCTTACGCTCATCTAGCGACTGATGATTGTTTTACCAATTGTATTTCTGCCCATGAGGTGTGTGCATTGTCTACCACTTGGGCTTATACTAACTCTGTCATGTTGTCGGATGTTATACAGGCAGCCTACAGGAGAAATGCTACTTTCTCCACCTATCTGCGTCAGTTGCAGGAGAAGTCAGAGGACCTTTTTACTATGGGCCCTCATTCTTCTGCTCAGGCTGTTGTCTACCCTAGCCATTAGGGTTCTTACAAGGTCAGTTCCAGCTTTGTGCTCTTACTGTCCTTTCTGTGTGTGCGTCACACAGAACCATACGCCTCATCTCTCATTGTCTTTTACTAATGATTGTGATGCTATGGTTTGATAGGCCTAGGGGTTATGTGATTCCCTCCATCCTATTGTCTATTCAGCCTGTAGTAAACAATTGTAAGGTAGGTTGATAAGAAATTTAAATTTTATAGTAAATTTCCTTTCTTATTATACCTACCACAATTGTTTACATGGAGGCCCTCCCGTCTTCTTATTCGGGTAAGAATCATTCCTCCCCACTGATCTCATAACTCCAGTGTTGGTGGATTCAAAAGAATGATTCGTCAGTTAATGCCTGCACACTGGTTTCTGGAAGCTGTGGATTTGTACTAAGAGAAGAGTGTCCCCTACTGGGTGTGCGCCAGTGTTTTGGCTTATTTTTTCTTGGTGCTTTTGCACCACTTTTCTTTCCCAAATCACTTGGGAAAGATCAAAATAGAGAGTATATTTTCTGAGTTAGGGACTTCCACTGTAGTGCAAGCCTGTAGTAAACAATTGTGGTAGGTATTATAAGAAAGGAAATTTACTATAAAATTTAAATTTCCATTATAGCTATTACACATCAAGTTTGAAAAGAATTAGTCAGTGTAGATTTTGACTGGTCAGAAATAAAAGAAGATAAAAAGAAAACTTTTTTACAGAATTTTAAGGATGAGGGAGAGACAAGAAGATTTTTTAAGACCCTTTACCAATTCAAATAATATCCAAAATTCATTATTTTGATTTTTATTTTTCTCAAATTTTTAACAAAACATCAACAAAACCATATCAAGTGACCTCTCATTGAACATGCTCAACAAGTGTGTTCTAATGAGGGCTCACATGATATGGTTTTGTTGAAATTTTAAAAAAACTTTTCTCATTCGCTCAATATGTATATTACGTGTACAGAATTGGTAAGTTCATAAGGTAAGTAAAGGGTTATGTGTTAAGTCGTAGGGTAATAGCATTTTGTCAGAGTTCTTGCCCTTTATGGACTTTGTCTCAGTTTTACCACCTGTTGCTGCTTACGTGATTTTTATTGTCTTATAATTGTATATAGTCACCTGATCTAATACCTGAACTGAACGTAAACCATTGCCATTTTCAAAAACTAAAAATATTTGTTGGGAAGGGTAAAGTTTAAAGACTCATTGATTCCAACCCTATAATAGTAAAAATTATTTTTGAATATTTAAAGGCGAGATGCTGAAGTTAAGAATCTTAACTCACGACTTGAGGATGAACAGAGTCTTGTTGCTCAGTTACAGAGGAAGATCAAAGAGCTACAGGCTCGAATTGAAGAGTTGGAAGAAGAGCTTGAGGCTGAAAGAGCTGCCAGAGCCAAGGTAAAAAACAATCTACAAAAACTCTTAGTACTCTAAGTGTATTCTCAATTATCTCTCAGCTTCATCCTTTTTATTGCTCACCTAACATGTGGATATGGATGATTTTCCCCTGCATTTCACTTTCTTTGGTATTTTCCATCCATTGTTTTGCATCTTGTTACATGTCATCTGTTTTTCTCTTCCACCACATACAGGAATGGGTATTGTCCATCCTTCCATCAAGCCCTTCTGTCCATCCATCCTTCATCATTTCTTGTCTTTATATTTTACAGAAAACAGTTCAAAATATTTTTCCCAGATTTAATATATTGCTGATAATATGAATGGGATTGCAAACCATCTGTGTCCCAGTATTTCTTAATTAGTTGATGTCCTTGTTGGACTCTTGTCATCATATTAACATTTCTTGTTATCACATTTAAAAAAAAAATACTTTTAAGGTTTGTTTTTCCAAATTTAAAATATAACCTTTCTGTGGTAATATCATGAAGGGGATTGTGAACCATTGAATAGCCATTGTGGAAGGTAGTATTTGAATATTAAATTGACAGTCATAGGTTCATTCTCACCTTCCATACACACCTTATTTCCTGTTGAATCTGTTACAACTGTGGCCACAACACCTGCCTTGTGGAAAAAAATATCACACTCTTTCTGGTCTTCTTGATTGTAACCACTAGGAATTTTTTTGGAATAAAGTTGACTTTGGAAGGTACAAAATATTGGATGGGAAGTCTGTAAGTTGGGATGTATCACACAAAACATTAACTTATGGCCATATCTTCCAAGTTTGAATTAAACTTAGGCCTATATATATGCTCATTCATAATGATGCCTTGGCCTTAAAATTTCTCCCAATTCATGAGAATTGATTTTGATTCTTGTGAACCCCTGCTACAAGAAGCTAATTTCAGATAGTAAATAATTAGAGTACTGTTACAGTACTGCTGCCGAGGACTGGTCACTTTCCACTGGTGGGCAATATTTCCACAGAGGCATTAATATTAGATTAGAAACACTAATTATAGGAATAATCATTAAAAATTTAATTAATGAAGCACTGTGAACAATGTGGTGCTTCATTAATTAAAATTTTGCTGATGATTATTTTTATTACCTGGTGATTGCATACGTGAACATCACTGCCCACACGTGGATTACGACCAATCCACGGTGATTGTACTTTGTCCCTATATCCCGATAAATTCTGTCTTTTGATTGGTCGGAATGCCTTGGACAAATAGCCATGGAAAAGGGTGAGACCAACATCCAAGGTATATGAGAGCGTGCAACATCCAGGGTATAAGCGCACACAAAACATCAGGGGTATATGGTTTCAGTGATAGCTTTTCGCTTCTGCTCACCTCATTATAAAACTTGAACCAAAAAACCCGAAAATAGTCACAAATATCATCAATTTTCCGACAATGCAATCATAAAAATAAAATAAGAGCAAATAATTTGTCCCCTGAGTACCAATGTGTTCTATGTGCCGGTAGGCACATAGAACACATTGGAACTCAGGGGACGATATGTCATCAAAATACTGTTTACTCGTTTCCTTAACAACTCAAGCGATGTAACTCTATCTGTTGTCTTCTATGATTATAAAAACTAAATTATTATCACGCATTTGGTTCAAATAATTGTGGAGCTAAGAAATGTATCCACAAATTTATATCAACTATGTTTGTATTATGTTTCAAACGGGACAAAAACGTTATCTCCACCAACATATATGGTATATGGAGATTTAATACCTGGATGTCTCATTTAAACACCTCACCTCTGGCTCGGTGTTTAAAAATAGACATCCAGGTATTAAATCTCCATATACCATACATGTTGGTGGAGATAACTTATAGTATGCCATTGTGAGTGTAAGCAGAATATATTCCATAGTAAACAACACACCTCATATTTGTATATTACTTGACTTTCACCCTACTACCAATTTTGGTGAGTTTCTTGTCCCACACATACATGTATAACTCATGTTTCAATGTACATGTGGCCTTGCTGTTGGAAGTTGCATACTACCTTGGCTGTGGTTTTTAGTGAAGTTGAAGTTGCCTGTATAGGCAGCCAATACTTCACTAGACACCTCTTCTAAGTCAAAATGTTACCATGTTATGAGAGACCAAAAAATAAGCAGAGTTCTCCATGCTTTTAAGGATGCTTTAAGAATCTATGACAAGAACGTGTTTTGATAGTCAAAGTTGAATCTTTTTGTTATCATTTGTGAGAATCTATTCTGATTCTTATGTGAATTGTATGCCCTGATGCCACTTTACACATAAAAAAATAGGAACAAACACAATTCAGATACTTTTAATGAATATTCAAATCCTAAAATTTCTATTCATTTTCTGCATCTCAGCCTGTGAGAATATGTAATAATGTAGGAGCTGTGGTGTTCACAGTGAAACTGTCTTTGGGATCTGAAGGCTTCCATTAATGGCATCTGATTTTTCAATTTCGGGTCCTGAAAGGAAAGTGTGAAACAATGTTTTCTTCAGCTTTTCTATCATTCTTTCCAGGTTGAGAAACAGAGAACAGAACTGTCTAGGGAACTGGATGAGATCACAGATAGACTGGAAGAGGCTGGTGGTGCAACTACAGCTCAGGTAAAGTTGTTTTTTTATCATCATGAACTTGTTAATTTTATCATCATGAACTTGTTACATTTTATGCTTTACAAAATCAGATTTGTACTAAATTGGTTATAAATGGTTTGGTGTTTGAAAGTCATGTAACTATTAGTCGATTAAAAATAAATTTCACGTTTCACAGGCACTTCTTCATTTCTTCATCATTGGAAATCTACTCATCATTTTTTCTTTAACCTGGAAATCTCTACAGTGTTAGCATTTTAACAGGCTGAGTGCAAGAAGCCACTAGCATGGCTCTACTGAAAAGTGCTGAAAGTCACTTTAGTGGCACTACACTGTATGTATTAGTTTGCCATTTGCTCAGCTGTCGAAAAATTTTATTTTACATGAAATTGTTTTGTTCCAATTTATTGGAGAGTGCCAAAAGGCACTCTCCAATAAAATGTTATAAAACAATTATTTATAAAGAATATATTGATAAACTAAGGGTTCCCTTGCTGGTAGCTTTAAAAAAAAATACTCTTTATTACAAATCACCTTTGAAAAATAATTCAGCACTTCACCAATTATTTATATTTATTTATTGGTGCTTAAGGTCACATACTTATGCACAATGGCTAATCATGACCATGACAGTTTTACGGGTGAAGGAAGCCGGAGAACCCGGAGAGAACCACAAAGCATTGACGACTGCACCAATTAAACTAGTAGGATTGAAATTTAACCAACTATATCTTGTTTGACAGAGCTCAGGGAGCTCTGTCAAATAAAATAGAGTTGGTTAAATTTGCACCTGTATTATGGAAATTTTCACAGCTGAAAACATTGTTTTTTCAAGATAATAGTGCAAGGAGTGAAATTTATAATTATCCCCCGTCAAAATGAAGTATCCAATCTCAGTCAGTGGATGGTGGATTTAAATGCTCTTTGGTATGCTGTTAGACTACCATGGGGGACAGAATATTCACAAGTAACAGGTTTTGTCCATTTTTTTCTAGAGTTATGGGCCTTTTTCAACATAGAATTCCTTCAACCACTGTAACTCTGCTTGAGCGGAGCTTGAACAGAGTTAGAATGTTGAGGAGCTGACAATCGCTCATCAATGCTTGGTGGTTCTCTCCGGGTACTACTCCGGCTTCCTCCACCTGTAAAACGTATGTGTGCATAAGTATGTGACCTTAAACACCAATAAATAAATAATAAATAACTTAGAATTGCCCTCTTTAGTAAACCCCCCTTGGCGGGGGATACCAGTGGTGTTGCACTTTATTCTAGCTATTTTCAGGACTGCTTTATGGATTAACAGTAGAAAAAGCCTGCTGCCCTCATCTTGAAATTGAGGAAAACTTGTCTCAGTAATAAGAGGGTTTTTTTATTGTAGGTCCTCGCAGAGTTTGCACAGGTCCCTGAAAATTCTTGAATTTTACATTCCTTTTTCAAAGGTGAAAAACCCTTGAAAAACTAGATATTTTGAAAGAATTCATGAAAAATAGTTGAATTTTGTCAATATCACTTCAGTCATTGGCTTTATATATCATAAATGATGTGCTATATATCAGTCAAACTAAAAATAAATACAAGTTTAATAAATAACTCATAACTCACACGCATAACCAATAAATAAGGTAACTCTCAGACTCAAAAATTGCTTTGTACATGATATATACATAACGAAATGCAGATATACCCAAAACCTAAGAGCCAGTGCAGTTGTAAATTGGCCACTCAAGTTTCTTGTTTCAAGTTATTCACTGTTGAGTACTTTATTACTGATTTTTGATTTTTATACCCCCCCACAAACAAAGTTTGGGGGGTTATATAGGAATCACCCTGTCCGTCCGTCTGTCCGGGCAGACATATGGGATTTAGGTGGCTATTTGTTGGTAGAAATGGGGGTTAGGTGACTACCGCAATTTATGTGACTGGTCACATAGTTAAATGTCATTATTCTAGGGTGGGGTTTAGAGTTGGGGTGGGGTGGGGTTAGGGTCAGTAAAGGGTAGGGTTAGGGTTTGCTACCACCCCAAAAATCTTTCACCCAAAAAGTTGTTCTAATACAATGGACATGCATTTTAGTTAAAATAGACTAGGAATATATTGAATTTTCATTAATCTAGGGTGGGGTTCAGAATTGGGGGTGGGGGGAGGGGTTAGGGTCAGTAAAGGGTAGGGTCAGGTTTGCTTCCACCCCAAATATTTTCCCCAAAATCACTTGTTTTAATATAATGGACATGCATTTTATTGTAGTCCCATAAAAATAGCCACATAACTACCAATTGTTAGAACATCTGCCTGTCCGTCCATCTGTCCGTCCATCTGTCCATCCTTGTAAGCGCAACTTCTCCTAAACCATTTGAAGAATTTTCATGAAACTTTACACAATGGAAGAACTCCATATGCAGATGTGCATTAAGCAACATAATTCCGTTCTGACATTTCCAAGGGGAGATAATCTAACTTATACATTTCAGGCACGGGGGGGGGGGGGGGGGGGATCACTTTGTGAGCTTGCTCACAGTACCTCTAGTTAAACTTTGTCTTTGTGTGAAATTGTCAACAATTCCTGGAAAAGCAAAGTCGAATCAGTATGGCTACAAGCTGCCTGTTACCTGAAAAATTTAAAGGGAAACAGCTCAAGGAGAAGCCTTTATGTCATGTCTCCAAGCCATATGATTTATATGGTCAAATTGTAATTTGAAAGCCGCATTGTTTCAGTGAAACACTAAAAACACTTTTTGTTCAAATAACTGAATATTTTGTTTGAACCGAGGAGAGACACAACAAAATGTACTCTTGATGTTACCTAAACCGATGAAGGTAAAATGTCAGGCAGAGTGGATCAATACATCCAGGAAATCTTATTTCTTTGGACACAAGATTGGTAGTGCAGTGGAACCCACTCAATTGGATGTCTCTTTATTGAATAACCTTGTTACTTGAATATAATCTCGAAACACAAAACCATTTATCATACCCTTTGTACTACTTTGACCTGTTAATTGCATGTAGGTTATCGAGCACAATCCTGTTAATTGAATAAAAAATATTTTGATACCTCAATAAATTACCCTTACAGTAATCGAATTCACCTTGTTTATCAATCTTATCAACCTCAGTACATCCAATACAGGCATTTAATCTATTGTATCTTGTTTGACAGAGCCCCATGAGCTCTGTCAAACAAGATATAATGGAGAAAATGCTCACTCTCACCTGCCTAATAAAAATCATGGTTGAATAATATTGTGATGTCCTGTATTTTTAGTTATTATATATATAGTGATGGCATTTCACTCTTGATCCGTTTTCAAATAAAAGCCAAACTTTTTCTTCAAAATTAATAATAATGACTTCACTGTTATTTGGCAGGTAAGGGTAGATTATCCGTTTGGGGGAAATCTTCTGTTTACCCTTGCCGACCGATTCAAAATCTGTCTTCTGCTCATATCAATAATCCAAGTTAGCCATGTTTTGGAAGAAGAAAATGTTTTTTAAAAACTACATGGTATTTTTTTCTATATAACGCTGGTTGGTAGGGCTGCTACCTTGGTAATAGATTAACAAATCGGACAGATGTTTTTCTTGATGAGTGTTCGATATAATATATGGATTAGTGCATGTCTTGTCGTTGACTACGCCCATATAGTGCCCAGTGAGGTGGTGTAGTTCCCTCCACTTCGCGACGGGAACTACACCACCTCACTGGGCACTATATGGGCGAAGTCAATGACAAGATATGCACTATTCCTTAAATAGTGCTCTACAAAGTTTAGAAACTCAATTGATTCAAAATCATCCCGATGATTTGATTTACTATGATTTGTGTCATGCTGATTCAGAAATGTTCAACTCATCCATATGTTCTCAAAATCCTTCCAAGTGTCACTTCTTGAACTCTTCTATCATCAGGTCTCCTGTACAGGAGACATAATGGGGGTCTCCTGTACAGGAGACATAATGGGGGGGGGGGGTCTCCTGTACAGGAGATCAGAGGACACAATAAGAGTTCAAGGAGGTTCCACTTATGAAAATACTTTGATTCCACTCTGGAATATTCTGCTTTTTTTTGGTTGACTTGCCCAAACAGACGAGATTATCATAATAATGTGCATGTCCTGTGATTTGTATCAGATTTGAGGTGGTGTCCAGAATGGGATCTCAACGAGCCGGCTTTACCAGCGAGTTGTGATCCCATTCTGGACACCACCGAGAATCAATTCGAAACCTTCTGCATGATTTGAATCAGGATGCAATTTCACTGGAAATTTGAGATTTGCAAAATAAATTATTGAATAACTCGTCCCTTGAGTGCAACATGGTGTCATCTGAAATGCTTTAGCATTGCAGATGGTGCCGCCTTGTTGCACTCAAGGGATGAACTGAAAAATTGAGTTTTTTTCTTCAAAAACATATCTTATGATCTCTCATTGGAACGTGCACATAAGGTATGTTTTGAGGCAAAAATTGGAGCAAAAATAATAAATTTGAGCGTTGGCAAGTTTTGGCTATACCATTTGGTAATGGATCAAACAATATCAAATTCACTGGGACCACCTACACCTTTTGATAGCAGTTGTCACCTTAATTTCAAATCAAATTTAGTTCATAAAGATTATTTTCTTTCAATGTATTAGAGAGTGCTAGCTGGTGCTCTCGAATAAAATGCAGGAAAATCATTTCTAAAAATAGAACATACATTTAGTCTGGCCAGTGAGGGAATTGCAGGATTTTTTGTCTGACCCAATGTTTTATCACCCAAGGTTCTCCTGATGAAATAGAAATTTCAAAAATTATTACTGGAATAAACTGTCTCCAACTCACAACCTCACATTCAACACTAACATACAATATCTCAGCACCTCATACATTTGAAATACATGTACTGAGTAGCTTAAGGCTGCAAGGGTTTTTTGTGTTTTTGCCCTGATCATGTCACAATTCAACATTCTCATTCTCTGAAGAGACATTTAAGTCCTTTGAAGAGATACTGACATTAATTTGTCTCCACACAGGTTGAGGTCAGCAAGAAACGTGAGACAGAACTGATTAAATTACGAAGAGAACTTGAAGAGAAACAACTCCAACATGAATCTCAGGTTGCTTCATTGAGGAAGAAGCAGCAGGACACTGCTTCCGAAATGGCAGACCAAGTAGAACAGTTACAGAAAGTTAAATCTAGGTAATTTAAACTTTCACATAAATAAAACGCCAATCTGCACAAAAAATGTTGTGGATTCAGTGTTGAAACAAATGAATTTTTAAAAAATTATGACAAATTGTTACAATCCATTAACCCTTTACTCAACGTAACAGCCAAAACTGGCCAGTGCTATTCTAAAAAATCGCCAATTAATTTTCAATATTGTTTCCATTTTTTGTCTCAAAAACATAGGTTATGGTCCCTCATTGGAACGAGCTCGTTCCAATGAGGGGTCATAACCTATGTTTTTGAGACAAAAAACATCAGTTATTCAAGAATTTTTTTTACAAGTGTCGTCTGCTTTTCATGTTAGGTAAAGGGTTAACAGGAAAGACATTAGAGTTGATAAACATCTCACAAAAAAACACCATTGTAGTCTGTTGTAAGCCTCATTGTAGAAAAGTGGCACTTTGGTTACATTGAAAGTTGTTTTCATACCACATACCATTTGAAGTCAATTTTAGAACACACAATGATTAAATTTACTCATATGTCCCTGTTGGAGAGTAAAAAAATAGTCCAAACCTTCTACATCCCTGCATCCCTGTGTAATTTACAAATTGGGCTATTGAAACAAATTGAGCAGTTTGAAAAAAATATTCTTTTCAAAACATTTCAACAAAACCATATTTGACACCTCATTGGAATGAGATCATTAGGTTCATTCCAGTGAGTGGGTCATATGATATGATTTTAATCACTGTGCTGAGAAACCAGTGTATTGTTTGATAGTGTGACCTATAAAAAAAATAGTCCTTAACCCTTCACCTAATGAATCAACCACATCCTACTGTGTAATTTACGGGCTGAGCTGAGGAAACAAAAAAAAAACTTTCAAAAAATTTTCACAAAACCATATCTTATCATGTACGTGACACCTCATTGGAATGATTTTAGGGAGGTGTTGCACGATATGGTTTTGCTGAATGCTTTTGAAAATTTTTTTTTAAAATAATTATAATAAACAAATATATTATATATTGGATAAAGGGTGAATGGAGTAGGTATTTTTAAGCAATCAGTAGTAGAATGTTCTGGAAACAACAGTTCAAAACTCCCCCACCATATATTTTGGTCGTATATCATATGAAATATAAACAGACAACCCATAGGTCAAAGTTCAAGAGTTGTGTAGAAATTCAAGTGCATGCATCTGGCCAGTGTTTGAAATATTAATGAATGACTGTGCTTTTTCCCCTTTTAAAGTATGAATTTAATGATTTGAAAAAGAGATGGAGTATGTGAGAACAAAATATTAATTTTGAAGTTTATTGTAAAAATCACCATTTTGCTTATTTTTTTAAAACCATCCAGTTGCAGTGTAAAAAGCATTTTGTGATGAGAAATATTAAGCCTGAAGCATTTTTGTTTTGTCATATCAAGTTTGAAGAATATCTGTTTTGTAGGTTAGAGAAAGAGAAGAATCAGCTGAAGAGTGAGGTTGATGAAGCTGTTCAGCAAATTGACTATGTTAAGAAGAATAGGGTTAGTAAAATAATTTTCTTCATTTGCTCCTTCGTAGGTATCATTTAGGCCTAAAGAGGTTAAATATCTGTTTTTCGAGCCTTCCCGCATTGTCCTTTTGGCTTCCACATGCTCTCTTTTTATAACCAATGCAAACTTAAAAAAATTAAAATTAAATGGCTCATGTCTGATATTTTACCAAAGTTAATACAATTGATAAATTTATCCCTTGAGTACAACAAGGCTTTGCAATGCTTTAGCATCGCAAAGCCTTCTTGCACTCAAGGGATTAAATACACCACCACCCATGCTGTTTTGTAGATCATAAGGCCTGAAACATAAAACAAACCAAGAACATGAACTTTTGATGGCAAAGAAATAATTAAAAAATAAAATAAGAAACCCCTCTGCCCACATGCAGTTTTACAAAAAAATGGCCTGAGAAACAGAAGATCTACTTTGTGGGGCCTTATCTACTCTTCCTGTCAAAGAAAGTAAAATAGTATTTATATGCTTTGATTTTACTTTTAAAAATATAAAGTTTGAATGAAAATTTGTTTATTAGAGGGTTTACCCTTCCTGTTTGTGGCCTCCAAACATATGCCCCAAGAGAGGCAGGCTAAGGGTTAAATTTTGGGATTTTGGTCCTATTCAACTGGTGAGAATGATATAAATAACTGAATCCAACAGTTAGGCATGTACAAAATGGGTGAACAATTGTTTTGTTCACCTAAAAATTAGGATGACCAGTTTTTCATCTGCCTACTTGACTAGATCTTTGACAAATATCTTTACCAGATGTTGTATTAATTTGTTAACACTTCCAGAAGCATGATATATTTTATTAGATCCCATTGAAGCTTTGAGATTCATTTGGTTCAAATCTTAAGTAGTTATTCTGTTTGGTTTGAAATTGGCTGCTTGATTTGGTTTTTTTTAAATCTTTTCCCTGGAATACAGCTTGGTATCAGTCATCTACATTGTCTCACAGGAAACTGTACACAAATAATGCTGAAAATAAAGAGCGGGTGTTATTTCCACCATATTAACATATATATAAAAGCATGTCCCCCATATTGCCAAACTTACCACCTGTGCTAATTCATGTCACTAGTCACAGCCACTGTTGAAAGCAAATTTAAAATTTTCAAACAGTGCCAACAATAAGCTGTTGCTAGTGACTAGCCCTTTGTAGCACCTAGAACTGGTAACTGTCACACCCATTCTTTAACTACATTATCATGGCATGCCTTCAACAAAGACTTGCCTTGAAGTTGTAGTTGGAATATTATATTTTATCAGTAGAGACTTGACTATCCTAGTTGGAACAAATCAAGGTTATAGCCTTCCCCTCAATCGGTCATCTTTAAGATGCCCTGATTCGATTCGAGGATTGATTCAATTTTGAATGAAAGACCAAATTCAATTCAGATTGGAGATATGTGATTTACACAGCCCTATATCCTAATGATAAAACATTATAAGTTATTGTGATGAATTGACAGTAACATGATCTGAGGTTTGCAGCTTGAAGTTTATGTTTAACTGAGACACAGAGTGTCGAGGTTGAACATAAGCTCGGAACTGCAGACCATGTCACCATCATTTCATCAGAATAATGCATATGTTCCAATAAGACCCTACCCTCAACCCAAAACCCACAGTTTGAAATGAACAGTACATGTTTTAATGAGAACATGTTTAGTAAATCAACTTCCTGTGTACCCCACGGCGTCACTGGACAAATAATAAATAATAACGGTCCAGGTCAGTCCATCGTAAGCTGACATGTAATTTAAACCACTCTTCATTCAGAACATCGCCTGCTGCATGTGTGAAAAGTCTAGAAAAATGAAGCGTTTTGCAAGTCACTTCATTGATGAAATAATTTCGAAATGTGCAACATCATTTCAAATATTTCACATAGTGACATCCATTGGTAACATTTGCTCCTGGAGCTATAAACATAGAAGAAACTATGCAGGCTCTCATCCGATCAGAGGTTGAGGATTTTAGTCTTATTGGAACATAGTGTTATTTAACTGTTATGATAAAATTTTGTGATGTAACACACTGTTGGAAAGGCCTCTCTAAGCCATTTCAAACAGTGTATTAAACTGTAGCATGTTATTGCATTACTGACACATACTTATGAAATAGACTGCAGTGTTTTAGAACGTTCATATCAGACTTACAGTACTGATACTGGTATACATATTAATCTGTATCACATTGTTTTTTCTTGCTTACAAAATTTGAAAAACAGTTGTCTGAAAAAAATGGGTTGCCTAAAAATAGTTAATGGTTAGGCCACACAAACTAGATTTTGTGGCAATGTCTGTAGGTCAGTTTGTTTTTCGGTTTGTCATTTGGTCTGGCGGTCAGTCTATGACCAACAAGTTTGAAACTCAATAGCATTTAAAATACTGGGTGGAATTTAATATGCTAGTGTATCTTATTGATGTCTAGCCCAATATTCAATGCAGGTGTTATTTTGGAGCATTTTGGTGGAGTTATTGCCCTTCATGGATTTGGAATTTGTTATGCCCCCGACTTGAAAAGTCAAAGGGGTATCTAATGGAGACCTCTGTCTCTCCGTCCCTTCATCTGTCCATTCATCTGTATGCTCATCAGTCAGTACCAACATTTTACCTTGTATCTCAGCCACTGCTACTTTAATTTGAAAGATATTTGGTGTTGTGATGGAACATCATGGGGGAATGATGCCTGTATAGCGTGACTTTTTTCCACACATTTTTTCCAGAGTTATGGCCTTTTTTCACTCTTTCGACTTAAAAGATTTTTGGCGAGGGCGAGGGCATTGGCACACACTTTGCGGTGCCCCTCTTGTTTCATTTTACCATCCATTACAGCTTGGGTGCAAACTAACAATTTTTTATTTATTTTTTATTTTAAAATTTGTATTTATTTCTTCACCCTCAAAGGTTCATATACTTGGTTTGATTGATGTTTTTGAAAGAAAGATGCTGAATGTGAACTTAAATCTATCTTTAACCAAGAAGAGCATACGGCACCCCAAATGACCATGTGGGATGGCCTGAGAAACATATTTGAATCCATTTTTGGTCTAATCTTTTTTTGAGTTGCCATAATATCTAATTTGTACAGGCCTGTGCAGCCCTCTTGATTTGTAGGATTCATTATTACAGATCCTCTCTACAGATCTTGTATAATAGATTTCCTCTGTTCTGATGAATAGCATTAGATTATCATTGACCATAGGTATGAACTTGAAATCTATCTCAATATACTTCAATAAAATAACAAAATGAAACAGGTTGGGAATGTCCATTTATTATTATTGTTTTAAAAAATTACTTTCATTCAGCAAAAGTAATTCTTTAAAAATAAAATAATAATACACAAATTCTTTTCATGTACATGACTGCTCAGTTGTCATTTACTTAACCCTTAAGGGCCTTATTCCGATTTTGCTAACTTTTTAATGCAAAGGAACAGGTGCCCCAACATGCATTGTTGGGGTAAACTCCAAACTTGTATTCTAAATATCTTGTTAGTTGTTTCTAGACAAGTATTGGCTGCCTCTGTAGGCAGCCAAGACTTGACTAGAAACAACTGCAAAGCTACAGGAGGTAGACTTTCAAAGTATAGCGAAAATGTATAAAAATCTCCAGGCCCTTAAGGGTTAAAACAAGCATATTCAAACAAAGGATATTTGAAACAAAAGGGTATTTTTGCTGAATGAAAATTGCGGTAATATTCAAATATTGAAGTATCTTCCTTCAAAAGATATATAAAGTTAAAAAATTTCCAGCAGCAATGTAGATAGAGCTGATTGTAATATATGTTTGTATTCTTAATTCTGGCAGGGTGTATCTGACAAAGTCCAGAAGCAGATGGATGCTCAAATTGCAGAGATGCAGGCTAAAATTGATGAAAGTAATCGCAATACCCAAGATTATCAATCTCAGAAGTCAAAACTGCAGACTGAGAATAATGAGGTCAATCGTCAACTGGAGGATGCAGAGTCACGTGTCGCTCAGTTAACAAAGGAGAGGAACAATCTCAACACTCAGTTGGAGGAAGCCAAGCAAGCACTTGAAGATGAGACAAGAGTAAGTTTTGTGTAGGGCTATATTACTAACAATCTACCGTCTGCAAAGTGCTGATAGGCAGTATTTCACCAGAGTAATTTTTAGCTCAACTTGACAAAGTCAAGCTGAGCTATTGCCATCACTTCTCGTCCATCGGCGTACATACGTACATTAGTACGTATGTACGTCCACAATTTCCTTTGGCACACCTCACAGATCGCATTTATGATCAGATCTCTTTGAAACTTGGTATGCTTATTTGGGGTGACCTCTAGATGGGAGCTATCAATTTTCTTCAATTTCCGTCAAAAAATGTTGCCGTGGCCAACGTCCTTAGAGCTTAGTTTAGTCAGACCTCTATATTTCCCTTTGGCACACCCTACAGGGCACATTTATGAACAGATTGCTTTGAAACCTGGCATGCTTGTTTGGGGAGACCTCTAGATGGGAGCTATCAATTTTCTTCAATTTCCGTCAAAAAATGTTGCCACTGGCAATGACCTTCGATGAACTTAGTAAAAACTTAGTGTAGTTAAGCATCAATATTTCCCTTTGACACACCTTGCAGGGCACGTTTATAATTGGATTGCTTGCAAACTTGGTGTGCTTGTGTGGGGTGACATCTATATGGGAGCTGTCGATTTTCTTCCATTTCTGTCAAAAAATGTTGCCGATGACCTTTAAACTTTGTTTAGTCAGACCTCAATATTTCCCTTTAACACACCCTTCAGGGCACATTTATGATCGGATCACTTTGAAACTTGGTATGTGTGTTCAGGGTGACCTCTAGATGTGAGCTATGTCTTTTTTTTTTCATTTCCATAAAAATTATTGTCATTATCACCAGCCTTTGAACTTATTGCATTTGTGCATCAACTTATCCTTTTTGCACTCTCTGCAGGGTACATTTATGAATTTCCATACCCCCCCCCCCACAGCCCCCCCCCCCCCAAAAAAAAAAACAAACATTGCCACAAGCAATGACCTTCTACTTAGTGCATTTTTGCATTAACATCTTCCTTTGGCATGCCTCAGAGGGCACATTCATTATCAGGTTGTTTTGAAACTTTGTATGCACATGCAGGGTGACAAAGATAGGAGCTATTGATTTTCTTTTTCATTTCCATCAAAAACTGTTGCTGTTAGCAACAATCTTTGAATTTATTGCATTTGTGCATCAACATTCTTTGACATGGCCTACAGGCCACATTTATCATAGGATTGTTTTTGAACTTGGTGTGCTCATTAGGCAAGACCTTTAGATAAGAGCTGTTGATTAGCATTCTTTTCTGTGAAAAGGTTGCCATTTACAATAACCTCTGAACATACTGCATTTGTGTATCAACATTCTTCCTTTAGCCAGTCTTATAGTTTACATTTAAAAATGCATGGATTACTCTGATGTTGTGCTCACACAATGCTGTTATGTTGCCATTTCATTTATAACTTACCAAGTTCAAGTTTGTCAAGTTGAGCTACAGTGTCATTGACACTTTCATTGTAGGTGCACTATAGGTCTGTTCATACAGCTGGGAGGTATACACCTCAGATTTTTTGTGTAATATTTTGCCATTGTTAATTGTAATTTGCAAGAGTAGAGTTTTTACTTGATTAATTTTCATAGCCTTACGTCTGATGCTTTAAACAAATTCTGGGCTGTACCAGGGTCGGCAAAGCATGTCACTGTCCACACACATCATCAAATGTCATTAAATATCACCAGTGGGAGAAGTTACATGCATGGATCGACTTGATATTTACCCATAATTCAATTATGAATTTAACCCAAGGGCTCTGTCAAACAAGATTCAGTTGGTTAACTTCCTAGTTGCAGTACGAGAAAAAAATGACTACTTGAAAGTCTTTTGACATTAGTGTGCAGAAGGTTAGGTTTGCTAAGTAATATTGGGTGTTCTCCAGGGGATGAATGGTATAGTGTTTGAAAATTGTGCAAGTATAGGGACAAAATCAATAGGAATTTGAAAAAGAATGACCCACTAAATTTGGAAAATCCTTATTTCAGGCTCGACAGAAGGCACAGAGTGAAATTCGCAATCTCCAGGCAGATGTCGATTCTGTTAGAGAACAACTTGATGAAGAACAGGAATCCAAGAGTGATATGCAGAGAGCACTTTCTAAGGCTAATAGTGAAGCACAACTGTGGAGATCCAAATATGAGAGCGAGGGAACAGCTCGTGCAGATGAACTTGAAGATGCCAAGTAAGAATTGTTTTGATAAATTTTTAATAAAAAAATATGATTTTATGTTTGAACCCTGTTAATTGAATAGCCACTTTGCCAGTGGAAATTATTCCATTAACAGGAGTAACCAATTAACAGGGCTTGTGTCACTTTCCTGTATTCTAGATTAAAATTATCATTATACCCCCCCCCCCCCCCCCCCCACAAAAGTTTTGGGGGGTATATAGGAATCATCCTGTCCATCTGTCTGTCTGTCTGTCCATCCATCCACACTAACAAATGACTACTTATGTGGCTACGAGTTAGTAAAACAGGATACTTATGTGGTTAAAGTCTGTTATGTGGCTAGTTTTTTAACAAACTTTAACCCTCTCCACAATGATATCAAAATACTAAAACTTCAACCTGGATATCAATGTGAAGGTTAAAAAACACCATTAAAATTTCTAGTAATTTAATAAACTTTGTCTTCTTGAAAATGAAGCTTTGATGAACCAAGTGAGTGTGAAGAAATAACATTTTTGCAAAAGTTTTTAAAAAAACAAAAATATTGCCTTATTTTACTGACTATTTTCGTAAACATCTTTCCACTTTCCACAGTAAGATTTTCATCTATTTGATATACTGGAAAGTTTATGAAAAATGGGCTGACACATCTGAAAAAGGTAAGGAAGTTTTTTTTCCTGGCAAGTGTAAGAACTTCCTTCCTAAACACGGCACAAAAGTTTGTATCTGGTATCAGGTTACGCCGATCCGAAATGGCTAAATAGTTGTTCACGTAACCTTTTGGCTCATCAAAAGGCCAATGATTTTAAAATAAGGCTCTTCAATGACATGATCTGGCAAGACCTTGATGTCATTGTGTGTCTTAAAATTCTTTACTCTTGCTGAAGAAATTCTATTATGTGATAGACTGTTGGAAAGAGCTTGGAGAGCCTTTTCCGACAGTGTGTCACAAAATAAAATTCCATTAGTTAACACCTTTCATGCTGCTGGTGGATATTCCTGCCCAGGAGAGGATTACAGGTCAAGGATAACTGTTTGTGGTTGTATAAAATTGGACTGTAGTCATAAACGGAAATTAATTGTTTAGGTATGTAAATGATGATCAAATGTTTTTCAGACGTAAACTTCAAGCCAAATTGCAGGAAGCTGAACAAGCTGCTGAAACTGCTCAAGCCAAGGTCAGTCAACTGGAGAAAGCCAAGGCCAGATTGTCAGGAGAACTTGAAGATCTCATGGTTGATGTTGAAAGAGTGAGTACTCTCAGGATAGATGACTGTTTCTTTCTGTATAAAATGTTCCTAATTTCACTTACAGAGGACCTTTGACCTTAGGGAAGGTGTTTCTATTTTTCTGCCTTGGTAAAGTCATTGGAGTTGTCTCTTCTGTGAAAAAAAACATGAAGGAGTTATTTTTTTCTTGTGTTGTAAACATCAAAATTTGTTTTTTTAGCTGCTTACCTTTTGAACTGGAAAATCTTTTCTTTGTTGAATTTTTTTCAAGTTTTCCTCTAAAATTGTTATGGACTCTCATTAGAATCAGTTTATCAAATTTTTGTTTTTGAAAGGAAATTGCTTTTATTACACATGCCTGTTCTATGAAATTCCCATCTACAGAAACACTAAACCTTGCGGAAAATAAAAATCTGTTCCACACATATGTGTGGAACGGAAATCATAGAGGGACTATTTTCACGAAGAAGCAAAATTTCACTGGAATTTTCTACAAATCATGCACCGCAATTTACAATTTGAATCACTAACAATAGTGAAAAATCATCCCCTGAGTTCCAATGTGGGAAGACATTGGAACTCAGGGGATGAAATAGTAACACAGGTTTTTCTCGCAAATTTGGTTGGAGATGAAATGTGTTCCTTTTGTTGATAGTTGTCAAATGAATTGCAGAGTGTCCTTCTAATAATTGCTTTTAGAGATGTGAAGGCATGTAATAAACATGGAATGACATGTGAATGGGTTAATCTATATGGCACTTGTGTCATCGCAGAAGGATAAAACTCAAGGCCTGTGGCCCCTCATTCTATCCTTCCACACTGGCACTTGTCCATATTGATTAACCCATTCACATG